>NW_019379504.1:473597-610484 GCF_000648655.2 Copidosoma floridanum | reverse complement strand
CCCCCCCCCCCGTGTCCTATTACCCAAGGCTCCGTAAATGAAGTTTTACGAGAAACATAAGTACACACCAGAGCTGATGTTGGCCTATTCCTTTTCCAATGTGCGTATTTTTGATGAAAAAGAAAAAAAAAGGACCAGTTTGTTGCGCGATGAATCAACCAATGCGGTACGTGTATGGTATTTGGCTTTGTTTTTTTCTTCACCTTTTATTCCAACCACCATGTAATTATTATGTACTCAAGGGGTACTTTCATCTTTTAAAAAAACATTTGAGCACACCTACGCGCGATATATGACCCTATATGTTTGCGAGCCCTCGAATCTCTGTAGAATAGAGTCTAGTGCACGACCGGATTGGTAAATGGGGAAGAAAGCAGTGAAAACAATGGAAAAATAGATTTCGTATCAATTCAATCGCACTAATCACTCCAGAGCGAAGAGTTGCATCGTAAAGAGAGAGAGAGAGAGAGAATTCACGCGCACTCAGAGTGATAAATTCGACCAATTAATCTTGGTAAGTGAATTTCCGTTTTTTTTTTTTTTTTTTTTAATTTTTTTTTTTTTTTTTTTTTTATTTTTTTTTTTTTTTTTCTTTTTTTTTATGCGTATAAGCTGTGCAGGACGAAATCTGTACGTCGAAATGGTTATTGTCAAGGTAAATTGTACCGAAAAGAAAAAATCATACCTGGTAGTGCAAAATAGAGTGTGATTTTCACATTTTCAGTGACGAATCAATCGGGTTATCATCGATATACGTGTACCTTCAAACCGGTTAACAGTGATGCACGCAAAGCATATACATATACATATATATTTATATATACATACACACATTTAAGGATACAATGTGTACAGATGTTTGTACGATCGATTATGAATAATCTGGGCGCTCGATCTCCGCGAGCCGTCCCCTGCGGGGATCTCGTCAGACAATGGAGGTATATCTTATACACATACTCTGCTGTGGGAAAGTTTCATTGCGATATATATTGCATTGTGTCTCGTTTACTGTCAGCGTTACAAATTCACTGAATTTACCGGCGTTGAACTATTAAGCGTGAATATTGTCGATTTTGTATAACTTTGAACGGTGCGAAACGAAATTCTGTCTCGACGAGGGTAAGTTTACGAGGTGGCTCGAGCGACTATACATATATATACATATATATATGTATACGCGTATACAATAATCATGATAAGAGAAAACACGATAATTACTCTTGAAGTTGGATGAAAAGATACAAAATCCATCGCACCCAAGGTCTCACTTCCCGCAAGAAAAAAAAAAAAAAAAAAAAAAAAAAAAAAAAAAAAAAAAAAAAAAANAAGAATTATTTTAAGTATCAATTTTGTTGAATCAGAGTAATAATTAACTTAAAAAATTAGTCAGCGTTGTTAAAATTATCTGGAATAGCATACTATTTGATTTGTATATGCCCTTGAATTCAATTGTAATTTTAAGAATTAGTATATTACTTTACAAAGCTAAGATCTTGAGGTACTTATCATGGTACGTAAAATTTAAAAATTACTGATACAATTATCAGTTTAAAGAAAGGATCTGAATAATAGTTCTCATCTCTCTATCGTTCGCGTATCGCGAACACCAATCTCGTGCGCACACACGAGTTATATGGTCTATAGTGCCCAAAGAGAGAGAGAGAGAAAAAAAATCTCGACGCACCGGTATCTTATACCGTACCAGGCGCACGTGCGTGCAATTCGTACGCCCCCCCGCACGCGTGTGTACTACGCACAGTGCAATCCACGCGGTACTTTACTTGCAAGTGTGTACATATATATGTATACATGGAGAACGAAATAAGGATCGAGGAAGCCGGAAGATGTGTAGCACCGAGGAGAAAACTTCCGGGTGTGTACGATGTATATAGGTATACATGTACAAAAATATATAAACGCAGGCGAGCGTACAATATATATATATGCACTCACACACATCAATAATATAGAAGCGTGGAAGCTCGAGCACGTCCTTATTGATCGGATGGATGAGTCTCTCGTTTTATTGTTGGGCCGAGTCTTTGCTGTACTATAATATATACCTGTCCACGAAGCGGTAGGAAGAAAGTGTTATTTTTATGAGCCGATCTCGCGAGGCGCCGGCATTGTTCTCTCTTCGACTGCCAATTTTTTTTTTTTTTTTTTTTTACACTGCGATCGAAGTTTACGGCTTGTATTGGTATACTACGTACCGGTGGAGTTGTTTTTTCACGCAAATATATACATAATCGTTCGTTGTATCGAAGAGTAAATAATACATTGGATTATCGTATAAATTAAATCTATAGTACATGCTACCACATATTGTGATGTGAGGCGTTAATCGACGAGTGTAAACAGTGTGGGTATGATATTCATACAGAGAAAGCTATACTGCAGGTACGTACACCGGCACCTGTGTACGATAAATAAATATATATATAAACACACGCGTACAGTGTACAACGCGTGGTAAGCGATACCGATTTACCAAACGATCCGCGTAACTCGCGGACCCATGTGTTTTCACATACGCAGCCAAACGCTAATATTGGGCTTGCCAGACTCTCGTGTGTATAAGGTGACGCGACGTTTTTAAAGTGCAGTATCTTAATTTTTTGCAAACCAATCGCATGGCTGAGGTAGCTGAGACAACGCAAATTAAGATGCATTAACATAAGTTTGCGGAACGAATCGATTACCATTAGATGTACAAGATTTTCACGGATCTCGTCTACTAAAAACTTCTGATTATGCTGGTACCTAGTCTAATCTATAGTGAGATGGAGCATTCTATATGGCACTACATCAACAATAGAATGAAGCATAAAATAAAACAATCTAAGTGTTAGATGTGTATGTGTGTATGTATGTATTTGCACACATGTGTGTGTGTGCATAACGAGCCGAGCTCATAGGCTTGACAGACCTAATTCCTAGTGCGTGGTCACATGGACAGAGTATGCAGAGTATATCGAAGAGCCGCTGCTCCATACACAGGGATTAAATACTTGTGGTATCTCTACTGTGGTGATAAGCTATCTCGTTAAAATCTTCTTAATGTTAAACTATTTAACGATTCATCAGCATGCATTTCCGTTAAAGATTCACACAAAAATACAATATGTGTGTGTATGTGTGTGTGTGTGTGTGTGTGTTTTTAAAATCGGTGACTTATGCAGACTCTACGTGCTTTAAAGACATATGGTAATAACACGGTAGAATTATGCGTACGTCCGCATAAATTCTAATTTGGCTGCATAATTATCCCCCCTCATGCATATGATTGTCCGCATAAATCTCCTTTTCTAAACCCACACACACACACACACGCGTGTGTGAGTGTGTGTGTATGTGTTGTGGAGGTCCTCTTTCTTACGTGCTCTGTGTACCAACCTCTCGCTAGTCTGACTAAAGATAAGGGTCCCTTAATTTAATACATAAAATAGTTATGTATATATTGCTTGAATTTTTATATTTTTACATGCTTTATGAATCGATATAAATGTTTATTGATAGTTAAAATTTTGTTTAGTTTTTAACAGTCAACATAATGCTTACGATGATTATAAATTGTTATACATTACTTTACAAGCGACAGAAGTTAAAAATCCTTCTCGGTAGTGTGATTCACCCCCCTCTCTGAGGCCAAGCTAGGGCAAGCTTTCAGTAAAGGTGTTCGACTTCTGTCACGTGTAATGTATACTATTTTCCTTACTGACTGGTTGAAACTTCGTAACTAAGTGAGCTCTAGGAGCTAAAATTATGCCAGGCACGTAAAATTTTATCAACTGTGATGTAAGTTTAGGTAAGTTGGCAGCATTCTCACTGCAAGGGAAGAAGATCAGTCAAGCTGATCAGTACAATATAAATAATTTTACGATTTCATATTCAGCTGATAATAAACTAAAATTAATGGGTTTTTGCATCCGCTTCTATTTATAACTCGAATAAGAAAAATTCATGACAATTTAGAAAATGAAACGATTTTATTGTATACATTTCAAATATTGTTATTTATTTGTTTAAAAACAATGTTTTTACTTATATTTTATTTGAATATTATTTAGCATTAAAATTTTTTAAAACTATTATTACTATCATAATTGTAACAATTGTATATATTTTCATGAATGGTGCAATTTTAAAAAAATGAAACGAGAATCCTATTTAAAAAAAACTAACTGTCACGCAACTGAAGTGTTTTTATTCGTTTTATGATTAGACGAGACTCACGAAGAGCGGGTGAACTTGAAAATGAGTTTCAAGAAATATGGCTCAAAAAGCCAATATTTGAAATAGCTACAGTTGAATAATGTAAAATAACTTAATAATTGATATTTTTGGATTTAAATAGATTAAATGGTTTATTGAAAAAGTTGTTTTCGATGTAAATTTGGTTCAATTGAAGTAATATGAAAAATAAAAAACTAGTCTACGTTGTTACAATCATCTGAAATTAGATACAATTTAATTTGGTTGTACTCTTGAATTCTATTCTCGTTTTAAGAGTTAATATATTACTTTACAAAGCTAAGATCTTGAGGTACTTATCATGGTACGTAAAATTTAAAAATTACTGATACAATTATCAGTTTAAAGAAAGGATCTGAATAATAGATTGCAAAAACATTGATTTTTTTACTTTTGATAAGACAGAAAAAGTAGGAAAGTTGTTTTGTTCGGTTGTATGTTAAAATCAAACAAAATAAAAAAATGCTCGTGGATCTCAATCAAATCGAATAATCGAATAAGTAGTTAAAGCACGCAAAGCGAGTCTAACGTAATTAGTCCTTATCTTTAATTTTCCGCTTCTTCTCCATAGAAAAAATTTTAATTGGAGTTTTTTTAAAACTAATTAATGATAAATGGAAAAATTAATGAGATAGAAAATGAAGACACCTCAATGTTAATGCATAAAAAAATGTGTCACAGCAGACTAAGTAGCTAAGTATCCAAAAAGTTGAGCGCGCAGTGGCTCGGTCGGCTGGTTTGTGGGACGGTACGCGGGAGAGAAAGGAAAAAGGAGAGAACAAATCTGTAGAAAAGGAACTAAAACTTCTGATGAAGGGATAAGGAGTCGAAGTTTTAGCCAAGGAAGAAAGAAAAAATATAACCATTACACTTATAATTTTTCCAAGTGTTTGTGGTCCAACTCAAATATTCCAAGGTTAACTGTAGGAGATATAATTGCTCAATTGAAATGAAAAGTGTGAGGGTGGTAGATGGAGAAGTAAGAGATAGACTAATCCTACAGCAGAAGTATGCCTCGGGGATACGGCTGAGATGTAAATGTGTGTAGGAGCGATAGAAACGGGAGGGATTCGAAGAAGCTTTCGATGCGTCTCGTAAAAATTGATAGTAACAAAGTCATTTTAGTAGCTCTGGCCTGGGACTCAATGCTATTAACTCTGAGTTGATGAAGATTAAAATTTGCTAAGTCTGCGACCTTGTTGAGCCACAAGTAATCATGTTAAGCAGAAATGTTTTTCTTGGCTTAGTTTGTTTCAATCACCAAAGTATAGCCTGTAAAACTTGATCATCAGGATTAATGTGTTTCTGCTGGAACATTTTTTCTACGTCAGTGGTGAACGCGAATTTATGAAACCACCATTTTAAAATAATTTCAATGATATTATGTAGCAAATTTAGGATTTAATGCAAAACAGGCTTCAAAAAAATTCGTTCTCGATTTTTAAATGAGCCATCAAATTAGCATGTTTCAAGTTTCACCATTAGTTATGTAACACAATAATATGGCAAGATCAGGGTCAGCACTTTCCCTCATGTGGTCCAAAGCTGTGTACTCAATCTTAAATCCATTAAAGGCACTTTAAAACTTAGAGTTTCTTTTAAATCGCGCCTTTAGTTGCTTGATCATAATCAGTGCTGCCTAGTACCAGATCTTTAAAGCAGCTTTAAGGTTATCTACAGCAGTTTGTAAGAGGAAATGGACTAAAAAGTGGCTATCAGATTGCCTGGGGTAAATATTAGCGACTTTATTCTTGCACTCAAAATCATTAGTACTTAATATGGGCTTAGATATGGGCTTTTCAACTGACCAAAACCTTTATACAATGTCAAATAGACTAAAGTCTTCATAAACATGTAAAGTCATGGAGCTCTTTAAATTTAATGACGAGGAAGCTGCCACTGGATTGCACAAAAGCCAACCAAGTTTGGGGGATAAGGCTATGGGCTGATCCATTTAACCTCTTTTTACTGAATTATTTACAATTGCAGCATAAACAGATACGTAAAGCAATAAAACCATCTTACCTAATTCAAAAAGTTCAGGATCAACCAATCTTAGGCTTTTTGAATCGATTAAATTTATTAATTCTCAACAAATTGGAGGTATATAGTAAGTAATCAAAGGCTCTACTAAAACTTGAACCTCCAAAATACAACTTAAAATGAGGTTAAATCGCAAATTAAACTGATTGTCTTATGTTGATGATTTTATCACTAACACCAGACAATGAGATGTTAGTACTGTGACTAGTAAAATTCAATAGCTTACAAGGAGACTTTAAAATAAGTAAAGATTACGAGCATTGATCAATAAATGCTCTTACCTTGAGACTCGGGCTGCTAAAATTAACAACATGGACTGCAGCAGTTGCAAGAAAACTCTAGGTACTCTAGGAAAATTAAAATTATGAGCAATTTGATAATAGCTGAGGTGTGCTTCAGATAATCGCTGTGTCCTTTATACCCAGTGAGATTGATGACTGAGTCGTTTGAGGGCAACTTTGCAAAAGGCCCGCACGAAAGGCTCGTATACTTGGGGAAAAAGAAGGTAATTACAGAAAAAAAGGAAAGTAGAAATTAGAAGCATAAGATAATTAAAAATCCAGCATTAAGTATACGTGGAATCTCAATACTAACATTGAGAAACGAACTATTCTTAGCATCAGGGTTCTTGGTGTTTTTTCTTAGTTTCCTTAGTTATCGTCGTATTAAAATCAGACGCATATCTGTGCATCAATGTGTTAAACCTTTTATGACATATAGAAAAAATATATTTTCAAGAAGATTTATTTGAGCTATGCTTGACAAAACAATTTAGAAAAATCTTTTCAGTATTAACAAAGATTTTTTTTTCATTTCATATTTTTTAGTCAAAATTATTGCATTGATGCAGCTAATAAAATTGATTCCAGAATAATTCTACAGGAGTATCAGAATTGACCTGTAGTCTTATGCACGGCAAGAGATTTGTTGGCTTGAGATTAATTGGCCTTATTCTTTTGTCCAGCATTTCTTGTAGGGTTCCTCATGAAGACTTCTAATGTTATAATTTGTACTATTATAAAGTTACGTAATTGGTTAAAGGTAAGCACATTGTCATTATTTTCTGACTATTTCTGCTAATCTTTCATTGTATAGAAATTAAAATAAGTATGTAGTAACTAGAGCAATGAATATATCAATGTCACCCATAGCTATTTGACAATCAAAAGGACCGAGCATTTCTTGGCATATGCGCTTCATTTAAGTACATGAAACAGTTTTCATGGGTTAAGCACTGATGAAAGCGCTGATGTAAGACAACCCTAGTTAACGTTGGATGTCGTAGAGGACAAGTGGAGTTTTCCAGGCCTGTGAATAATTTTTCTTTGTCAGTTTTCAATTAGGTCTGACACATCATCGCTAATGTGAGTACGTAGATGCTGACATTTAATTATTTTGGAGATATCCTGCTTTCTATGAACTAGGGCTTTAAGCACATTTTCAAACTTTTTCCAATACTCAAGGCTACCATTAGAGACAGGAAGATCAATGGGTGACAACGAAGAGTAACCTTGGAAGTTTAGTGTTCAAGCAGGACTTTAAAGTGTAAAAGCTGGACCTGGATTATTGATGGAAAAAGAAAACAGATGATCTTTGAAGTTCAGAACGACCAAATAATTATGACGAATATAAGATTTTAATAAGAAAATCAAAGCATTCATTGCTGTAAACTGCTTAAATGAATCCTCAACCTGCTACAGCCAAGACACAGCTTAACTCCTGGTCATTTTGGTAATGCTAAACTTTTTTAAACTAATAAAAACATTTCATAATTAAGTAAAAAAACAAAGCTGCATTAAAAAATACGCTTTTACAGTGAGCAAACGATAACCACTCATAGTAATGACTATTTAGGTCTATCAAGAGTGAAAATTGTTTGGATGAATTTCTTGTTTAAAGATAAAAAAATGCTCTCAAATCAAATAATCCTAATATCAAAGGTTTTAAATCTAACGTTAATGCTCAAGCTTATTAAAAAATTTTAACATTGATCAGAAGGTTAAATTGTATAATTAGTAAAAACTACAATTTCCTATAAATTTGATACTGATCAGTATTTAAGCAACAAAGTTTTTTCAATAATTGTTAACTAAGAAACGCAGTGAATCAGCAGCAGCAGCAGACGTCACAGGCGATGAAAGACCA
This sequence comes from Copidosoma floridanum, assembly GCF_000648655.2. The sequence goes on along the minus strand of NW_019379504.1, from coordinate 602,042 downwards.
GCAAACTTTAAGTGCTAAGTGTTGGTTGGACCTCAACGGTGACCATGACCTACCAGAGCCAGGACCCCTACAGTAGATCAACAATCGAGGCAATGATGGCCTGCAGCAATAGCAAAAAAGGAAAAAGGCAATGGTAGCCTATAGTAGCTACAAGTAAGCAGATGATAGCAGAAATTTTGGCAACTGTAATAGAGAAGATAATTTAAGAGAGCAGTACATACTATAAAGTGTACAAGGGCACCAATGGCTGGCTTGATGCATGCCATGTGCTACATGTATGCAGATATGCATGAAAGAAAAAAAAGTCTGTCATCTCGTAGTAAGCACCAAAAACGGCTGGAAACATATTAGCAGCAAGTAAATGAAGGTATGGCGAATCATACGCTCACAGCTTCTTAGTAAAATATACTGTAATTTGGGGAAAAACGCAGAACTTGTTGCTGGGTACTTACCTACAGCAATACATGTGTTGTAATAAAGAAAGACGTCTAGCACGCCAGTACGCAATTTTACAACAATTTCGTCGAACTTAAACAAAAGATGTGTATATTCAACAGTGCCAGAAACAAGGCTATTAGTTATTGTATGAAAAATAATTCAAAACCGTTGCTAACTTTAATTGATTTAAAATAAAAATGGCGTGAGTAACGCAATAACTTTGTGAAAATAGTGCTAAAATAGTAATTATAATTAAACCAGAAATTTTTTAAAAAAGTTCCACTGGAGGAGCGATCTTTGCGGACTAGCGCACGACAGCAAGGCACAAAACGTGTCAAAAAAAAAATACAATTATCGCATTGCTATGTTGTTATCAAATTATACAGTATACCTGTATTGAAACTAACAAGATGTTTTACACTGTTGTAATTCTAATACTGTTCTGTGACTAATGGGAATATAATTTGTTAAAAATTAATAATTCAAAGTTCACTTATTATCATAACTGTAACAAATAACCTTACTCTGTAATTAGTTTCACACCAATACATAATAAATAAAATTTAATCTATAGTCACTTTATATAGTATGCAGTGTTATAAGCACCTTGATAGTAATTCTTTCATTTACTTAACAGAAAACTACATCATTTTTTTCATTGTTTAGTGAAGTCAAAATAAAAAAATACTAAGAATAGTAGAATCATCATCTAATGGTAGAAGATTGATGCATGGAACGGACAGAGAGGCGAAGCATTTTTTGAAGCTTGACATTTTTTATGTAATTTAAGGTCATGTCTTAAAGCATAGTCGTTGTATATCAGAGCAGCTAGAATATTATTGCTATAGGTTGGTGGCAAGGAGGGGGAACCTGTACCACAACTACCATAGCTCAACGACTGATGAATTTTGAAGCTAAAGCTTTGAAGCTGAAGAACAATAACATCTATCTTGTGTCTTACGGTAAAAAAAATTTTCTTATTATATTTCATTTCAATAAAATGAAAGGGTATAAAAAGTTTCCTTGAAATCTGGTACGATATAAATGTAATTAGATAACAAAGAAATCAACTTTTTTTTTATGAGTAAAAAAATACCAGCTCTTTTTTTTTCTAAAGGATATGTTCCAAATTATAGAATTTTAAATTGGTTCACGTCAATGCCGACCAATCACTTCTTGAAAGGAGGAACATCTACCAAGGCAAATCGCGAAGAAGCCACAACACAGTAAGGGAAGCAGATCGCCTTTGTTTCTTGGTAAGAATAGTTGCTTTGCACGTGACATCTCCAATTTATTTAATTTATTTTTAATTTATTTGATTCATTCTTTTTTTATTCCCATTTTCCTAAACTCGTACCCGGTCTCATTTCTTCCTTAAAAAAAAACAGTACATCTGCTATAGGCTTGATATTCAAATGCCTAGGTTTAAGACTTCTGTTTGCTCATTGATGTATTTTACAATTCATCATGTTTCATTATAATGCTTTCTAGAGGGCTGTCTGATTTAGGGAGGGGGGGTTATCTTGTGAGAACGAACTTAATGTGAAATTGTTTTAGCACTTCCTTTGAGAATTATTTTAAGATATTATTTTAATTTGGTTAAGACAAATAACAATCTAGCACTTTCATTCTTAAAATAGCGATTTTATGGAACTGTGGTTAATTTAATCGTGTAATGACAGAGTCGATTGCTGCGCGAAACGACAGAAGAAAAAAAAGTGGTTTCTTGTACGCCGTGTTAAACCACTGAACTTGGGAGGTAAGGCCTCTTCTAGTAAATCTAACTATGACGAAGCGAACAGTATCTTCTCCTAAATGCACTAAAATAAAAAAAAAACCAAAGAACCACTTCTCTGTAATACCAAGTCGCGGCACGTTACGCAAGTGCAAAAGGGAGCTCAGGCCTTGTCGGTACGCAAAACCTCGGTCAACTCAACCGAGTTGGCGTATAGCCGGTTGCACACTGGGCACGCACAGCAAACGACTTTCTCGCTACATCTCTATACGCTCTGCTTGACGGCCATGTAAGTCGATGACGCAATCGACACGATCCTCTTCTTGCTTTTTTTCTCTCACTCACCGAACTCATACACAAACTCATATCCCCTTAGCTTGTGAGTACTTTTAACGAAAAAGCTGACAAAAAAATTAATCACGTTTCACTTGAAGGATCAAGCGGTGGATGGGGCGGATTAGAATAGAATTGATGGTTTTCATAGAAACTACTCAAACAAGGTCGTCATTTCTGGCAAACACTTTTACGACTTGGCCCAAAGGCCATTTACCAGGAGGAGTGTTTTCAGGCTCGATCAAAACTATGTCTCTGGAAAAAAAGGAGCGAGATGGTTGTGTACATTTTTCTCTAGACTGTGAGGAGGTAACCCAATTGAAAATGTCTAATAACAACTGATAAAATTTTGTTTCGTTTGTTTCTATTCGGTTTTTGCACTAGGAAAACCACACAAGATGGTAGTACTTAATTTGTCAATTTACTTATGTTCGATCTTGTGCTGGTAAAAAAATAGATATGAGAAAAATTAACTTTTGAACGTTATTGTTTTTTATGTCATTTTCCTAGTGCAAAAACCGAATAGAAACAGACGAAACAAAATTTTATCAGTTGTTATTAGACATTTTCAATTGAGAAGGTTCTCAGCAACCATTACTTCCAAAATTGTTGAGCAAGATGAGAAATAAATTGCCAATGCCGAAGAGGATATTTGTGCGTCGTACAAGGAAGCTTCGGGAATATTAAAGGGCTCCTTCAGGTTCAAAAGATAGCCTGGCGAGATCGTGATTTAACTTTTAGGATCACTGGTCAATGGCACAAAAGGTTGAGAGTTTGACAAGGCTTCAATTTTGCAAAGCAACGTGGAGTAACCTACGAAGGTAAGAGCTTCATCACCGATAACTCTTTGTAGATGGTACTTAGCAGATTTTACCGTAGCCTCTCAAAGGCCTCTAAAATGGGGGGCATCTGGAGGATTAAACTTCCAAGTAGTGCGCATCAAAGTTACTTGTTTTTTAGGGTAAACTTTACTAAACTCATCGAGCATTAGACTTTACTCTTTATCAGTTCTGATAAAATGTGTACCTTGATCACTATATAATCTTATGCAGGCACCTCAACAGGAAATAAACCTAATGAAAGCTGCTAGGGGTAAACGCACCATCTACCGTACACCCGTAAATTCACTTTATTTTGTTACCATGATTGTAAGACAGTTTGATACTAAATATTGACTTAGTAAATTTTAAATTGTTATTTAGAATCTCAAGAGAGCACCGAAATTTTTTTGAGGTGTTAAAGCTTGTTAAAATGATTTCATAATAAAAATATGAAATAGAAGTCATATTCCTATTTCCGTACCGCCGTTCTCATTACCGGACCCCATCTACCGTACGAGTTCCTATTACCGGACCCCATTCACCGTTTGACGAGAGATTTGACTATAACCTCACATTTTTGTTTACAACTGCATATTGATCTCAGTACTTGCAACATAAATCACGATGAAAATGTCAAAAGAGCAGAGAAAGATGGAAAATCGAAAATTAAGGAAAAAACGCCAAGTCAATTATGCAATTCAAAAAGATAGCAGACAGAAGAATCAAAAAAGAAAAACAATTACAGAGAGAGAAACAAAGATTGGAAAAAGAAAGTAAAAAATTACGAAAGCAAGAAGAGAAGTTAAAAGCCATTGTAAACAGAAAAAAGTATGTTGAGGAAGATTAAATGGACGAGACAGAAGCTATTGATTTACAAAAGCAAATCGGAGAACTTCAAGAGAAACAATTCAAACTAAACCAAAAAAGAAACAAAGATCCATCATGAGTAATTTTTGTAATGTAAGTTATTCTTGAATATTCATAACATCGTAATTTGATTACTATTATAGTCTCAAGCTTTTTTACTGATTTTTGTCAGTCTAATTAAAATATTAAAAAGCAATAATATCTCATGATATGAAACAGAAATCTTTTTAATGAAAAATTTTTTTCAATAAATGCAAATGAGTGATTTCATATAAACAAGCAGTAATTAAACTTATATTAGTTTCAGCTTAACGACAATTAAATCTATTAATACTAAATAAAACATCACTTGGCAAAAATTATTCAAGAATAACTTCCATTACAAAAATTACTCAGGATGGATCTTTGTTTCTTTTTTGGTTTAGTTTTAATTGTTTCTCTTGAAGTTCTCCAATCTGCTTTTGTAAATAAATAGCTTCTGTCTCGTCCATTAAATCTTCCTCAACAGACTTTTTTCTGTTTACAATGGCTTTTAACTTCTCTTCTTGCTTTCGTAATTTTTTACTTTCTTTTTCCAATCTTTGTTTCTCTCTCTGTAATTGTTTTTCTTTTTTGATTTTTCTGTCTGCTATCTTTTTGAATTGCATAATTGACTTGGCGTTTTTTCTTAATTTCCGATTTTCCATCTTTCTCTGCTTTTGACATTTTCATCGTGATTTATGTTGCAAGCACTGAGATCGATATGCAGTTGTAAACAAAAATGTGAGGTTATAGTCAAATCTCTCGTCAAACGGTGAATGGGGTCCGGTAATAGGAACGCGTACGGTAGATGGGGTCCGGTAATGAGAACGGCGTTACGGAAATAGGAACATGACTTCTATTTCATATTTTTATTATAAAATCATTTTAACAAGCTCTAACACCTCCAAAAAATTTTGGTGCTCTCTTGAGATCCTAAATAACAATTTAAAATTTACTGAGTCAATATTTAGTATGAAACTGTCTTACAATCATGGTAAGAAAATAAAGTGAATTTACAGGTGTACCGTAGATGGTGCGTTTACCCCTATGAAGAATTCGGAACAGTAATCTTCTACGATCTCTAGATAAAGTGCACGAGTACTCATGCAAACGAAGATAGCTATCCAACCTTTAGTAGTGATTCGACCTCGAGTTTTAGTCTAATGAACTTTGACAAGTCCTGCATAATTAATACCCGTTTTGGCAAACACAGGCAAAGGCACAACTCGAGGAACGGGAAGGGGGTTCATCAATTGATTCTGAGTAGGACCAGCATATCTCCTACACGTTGAGCAGCGAGAAGTAATTTTATTAACAGTCTGAAGATCACCCACAATCCTAAACTCTTGGCGAAGATTCCCTAAGGTTAAACGAGGACCTACATGCAGACAAGATGCACGTTTCGAATGATCATAGACGTCAGAAGCTTGTCGGGGAACAAGATCATTGGGTATCGAGTGCAATGATTAAGTTGTGACTCTTGTTATCTTCCGCCTACTCTAGTTAAATATAAATCAATAGAGGGAGTGAGCTTTAATAATTTTCTATTCAATGGTAAGCTCTTTTCTTTTTCCATAGATAATTTCGGGTTAGTTCGTAAAATTTAAGTATACGCAAATACAGTACAACGGCGTAAGCTAACTTAGACGCATCTGAATAACCATGAATCTCTAAACGCTCTTGGCCGGGAGTTAAGTCATTCCACCATTGAATTCTGAGAAGGTTTACTTGGGGAAGTCCCTTTTACCAGCGTAACTAGGGTTCTGTATGAAAATCAGGAAGGGAATTGTCCCAATTGAGCTTTAATATCCACAAGATCTGAATCATCATCTTGACAGTTATAATCAACGGGGACAGCCAGCCGAGGGGGTCGAACAGTTTAGGGATTTGAGACAGCAGTACACATTTAGACGATACTATAAAAAATTCTTTAACTTCTACCTGGTAACGAAAAATATCAGATTCCGGCTGCCAAGCAAGACGTAATACTAATATAGAATCTTTATTGTCTGAGATTAAGATACTTTTAGACACTACTTTAACCGAAGCTTCCTTCTATGAATAAGCTCCTAACAGGACATTATCCATATACATGTCGTGACCGAGAACTTAAGCACCTCTAGAAAAATCGTTAGCTCCTTCAAAAGCTAATTGTTTTAGCACACAAATAGCTAAAAAGGGAGAACAAGCTAATCCGTAGGTAATGGTCAAAGTCAGTTTGTAAATTTTGGTGGGTTCTACAGGGTAAAAAAGCCAGCAGATGGTCTGGTAAATCTGATCTAAATCCTTGTAAAGAATTGTCGGAACATCTTTTTGAGATCAGCTGTAAACGCTATATTATAGTTTTGCCATTTTATAAGCAGATCAAACAAACAAGGCAGCAGATTTGGACGTGAGTTAAAAATGTCATTTCAAGATATGAATTTCTAAGATTTAGAGGATCCGTTAAAAATAAGGCGTAATTTAGTAATAGTACTAGATTTTCGAATAACGCCGTGATCAGGAAGCAACTCGTAATGATCCCTGACAGTAGGTGAGATTCCTTCCATCTGATGTAAATCGATGTACTCCTTCATAAAATCAGAATAAGTTCCCTTAAGCTTATCGTCCTTTCCAAACTTCTTCTCCATAGTGAATAACATGGCCTTTGCGGAGCTTCTGTTTAAAACTTTGTGATTAAAGAGAACAGTAGGGGAACACTTGTAAGAGAGACTTACTTTAAATCCACCAGATCGAGTTCTAGTGTGATTTTTACAAAGTGCTCTTCTCATTCTTGTTCCTCAGGAGTGTATTTGCAGGTACGATTGGAAATCTCCTGTGACAGCCAGAACTTCTGTAACGTGAAGGACAAATTGACTAGAGTCACGGAAGTTATTGACACGGTTGGGACACTAGGAGAATCATTGGGGATACCGATTGGCCCTGATAATAACTATCCTAACTTAGAAGCGGTAGCTATAGATTCTTGAGGCAAACTTCTTTTCATCGTACCCTTAATGATCTCAGCTTGAATTGCAGCTCCCAGAATCATATCAATTCGATCTACAAGTATAAATTAAAGATCAGTCAAACGTAAATCCTTTAAGGAGGACAGAACAGAAGCTGACATTTTGCTTCGTGGATAATAAGTGAACACTCGTGGAAGGATCAAAGCTTCAACTTTTAAGGAAGTCTTCGACTTAAGGTGTGATTTTATTATTACGATAACTGAAGCTCGAGGTCTTTCTATCATGACTTATCCATGGCCAATTAATCTAGTATGCGTCTTATGTTGTTGTAGCTGGAGGAGATCGCAAAGAGACTGCGAAATCATCGAGCACTGAGACCCTTGATCGATTAACGTTCGAATTAGTAATTCCTTTCCATTAGATCACTTAATACGTACATGAGCAGTACACAAGAGAATACCCAGTTTCTGGCTAAAATTACTATTAGTTTGATATACTTAGGACGAAGTTTAATTCTCTGATTCGGATTCGTTTTCCTCTTTGTTGAGTTGATGTGCGGAAGTCATAGTTAGTTTTTCAAAATGAAAAAAGGAGTGCCTAGAGATCCACTTCCGACAGCGTTCAACAGAAGGCGCTGCAATGAAGTCCCAACCAATGCAAACATATTTGATTTTTCAAAACAATCTCTTTATGTGCAGCGGCACCTTTCTCTTTAAACACAGAGAACGACTTCAGTGAATTGTTTCTTTACAGATAATACATCTGGGGCTTTTCTCGTTAGAGGCATGAACAGTGGAAGTTTTGAGATGCTGACGACTAGAGGAGCTGCTAGAATTAATTTCTTCTAGAATCAAAAATTGATTGTTGAAGAAATTTCGCAACTGTTTTAGTGTTGGAGGACTAGAGTTAGAACCGATGAAATGTTGCCAATCTCTTTTAGCCTCCTGTACGAATTCACTAGCTACCAGCTCGATAACTAAGTCCGCATCACCAACACTACGTTCAATAGCCACTAAAGATTCCAAGGGAATAAAAGTCTTTATTAAGATTCTCTTGAGTTCATGAAGTGTGTTATTTCTCATGGGTTAACTGGATACGATTGTTCGAGAGTAACTGGAAACTAAGCATCGTTTATTCCCATTATTCTTGCAAAGAGTATCCCATGTGATCTCATGATTATCGGCAGTAAGAGGTAGACTCTTAATAAGCTCACTCGCTTCTCCTAAGAGGCGGGATCTCAGATGATGGAATTTTACTATGAAATTAATATCAGAACGCTGGCGAATGAGCGAACGGAAAAGATCTTTAAAAGACTCCCATGCTTGCAAGTCACTAGAAAAGAGAGGGACTTCAACGGGAGGAAGTTGGAGATACGAGCTAACAACTGGATAGTAACTTTCCGACTTATTAAGTGAAACTTCTTTTAAATTACCAGAAATATCGAATTGGTCGAGGAAGTCGATAAACGCACCTTTAACAGTATAGTAACCATCACAAATAGTTCCGTAAAGTTTCGAAGCCACGTAGTCACGGTAAGGGTATAATCAGGCAAAGCGAGTATCTTCTAATGATTTTGCTTCAACTTTTGATTATCTTTCATTTAATCGTTCTAAGTTAGCTTTCGCTAAACCCTTCGTCATCTTATTATGACCGACACCTTTAAAATTTGCAAAGGCATTTGAAATAGGCACATAAAGAGCCTTCTGCGCCTTAACGTAAATTTCCATCCATCAAAATTAGCAAAAAGAAAAAAAAACTAAGCGTGAGGGGTCTCGAGACCCCTGACAGAAGCGAAGCTGCCTCATATGTGTGGCAGTGAAACATTATCCGACATTAATTGTACCAATAATGTCTGTAGATACACACATACATGTACATGCCAAAGCATACGCGAGCACCTACGCCCACACACTAACCCACCCACACATTTCTACACACATATATTTCTCGGTCAAGTATCTAACAATTTAACTTTTTTTTTTCCTTTGTAATGTCACGATGCATAAATTCTAGTTTTGTCAAAAAAGGTCAAAAATAGTTACCTATAAGGCATTAGTTTAGTATAACAACTTAATCAGAATTGGCGAGACTTGTGAAGTTAGTGCCTGCTAGTATTAAATATTATGATTTTGCAACCATTCAGGGCTTAAACGATTACTTCTTACTTGCAGATTTATCTTCCACTTGAATTTTTATTTTCGGATCAATAGTTTGCGAGATATTTGCAAAATAATAAGTCAAAAATGGGCGAGGCACTGAAGTATAAAAACCTTTGTTTTAAATGCTAAATTGAGTTGAAATCCAATTCTGTCTGTACGATTCGTTTTCTCCTCACTTGTGGATTAAGGAGGTGCATACATCAATGTAATTAAATTTTACAAAGTTTATAAATAATTTATTTGATTATTAAGTGAAAAAATCTAGTAACTTTTATATGNTTAGCACTTGGGAGAAGGAAGGGAAGAGGGATGGGAGGCCTTACAATACTGGGAGGGGGGTAGGGGGAAATTAGGCAATTTTGCTGCGAGAAGGTCGCCTAAACCCTCCTCGAGGAGCATTGCGTGGTGAAAAAGCACATGTGAAAAATCACAGAGGTACTTGCCCGACAAAGTCGTACTATGGCCGGGAATTGAACCACGGTCTCCCGCGTCTCAATCCACGACCTAGCCGACTGAGCCACCGCGCGCTCCTGTAATTATTTATACTCTAGGAAAAGTATTCGCAGTCGTATATAATTATTAGATATTAATGAATCCTACCGTATACATTCTTATTTACTCATAGTATCCAAATAATTAGTTGTAGGCTGGTTTTTTAATTGCAATAATAAAAGATGTAATTAACCAAGATGAAAAAAGGCAGGAAACCATAACTTTTCATAACAATTTCATTTTTTAATTCTTAAATTTCACGCTGGGGTGGATGCCCCAATCGGGTGCCCTGGCGGGGAGAGAGAAAAAAAGAAAGAGAAAGAGGGAGAAAGAGTAAGCGCACGTGTCTACAGAAATAGGTATAGACTTATTTATAAACCAATATATTATATAGCAGAAAGGCCGATGGTGTGTATGTATTTGGGCATGCACGTAGAAACTTTCTCTGTATAGGAGACTTGTAAAGCTGGTGCCTGTAAATATTAGTAGTATAGTGCGTACGAGTTTGCAAAGGTTTCGATTTACGAACCAAGAGGCTTACGGAACGAGCAAAAGTCGAGAAGCGTAACGAGATTCATAAAGAAGCCTTTTCGAACAAGTTTTGTATACTTTTTTTCCAATTGAAAACCCAAAATCAAGCGGTGAAGGTGCTATTTTGAGGTTAGAAGGTGAAAAATATTATTTTTCAACCATATTCGGGGCTTCAACGATTCCTCTTTACTTGTAAATTTATTCTCTATTCGAATTTTCATTTACGAATCAATTGTTTGCGAGATATTTGCAAAATAAAAAGTCGAAAAAGTACGTCAAGATGCTGAAATATAAAAACCTTAGTTTTGAGTACTAATTATGATTAAAATTCAATTCTACCTTACGATGCGATTCCTTCTCACTTGCAGATTACGGAGGTGCATAAATTTATGTAATTAAATGTCACAAAGTTTGTAAATAATGAATTCATTTGTTGAGTGAGAAAATCTAGTAACTTTTATATGGTGACTTTTGGTCTAGTTCCTTTCCTGCGTGGTTCAAGCGCAGGAATACTTATTTTCAAATTGATATGTTTTTAAAGTAGACACAGTACAATGAAAACACAATAATAAATCGTTTCCTTTTTAAAAGAGGATTCCACATAGTATTAAATAATGAAGGTAACTCGTATATTAACGTAACAGTGTACTATTGAATTGTAAGTATTGTAATAAGGTTAGGGTGCCTGTTGATAAGATAATGCTTTGGCGGGCGATTTAATTAATTGAAAGTGATATAATTTTTTTCATTACAATGAAATAGGCACTATATTTGTAATAAAATTATAATGCGTAATTACATAGTAAGAATTAAAACTTATTTAGACACCACATTTCTAAAAATTTCATAATTTATGTTCATACTACATTTCTGACAATGTGACTTACCTTCATATTGGCTGTTGTTAACAGAAATTTTTTTAGTTTTCGTAGCCTAATGTGGTTCCAAAATTATAATGCAATTAATCAATTATACAATATAGTTTCTATATAAACGAGGTTACTATTTCGTGGTTTGAAAATAATTACAACAGTATTCAGTATCTATCAGTTTAAACTAAATGGCCGGTCAAAGCGTTAACTGGCAGTCTCTAGATAAAAGTTACTTTTATTATTTAATATAACTTGGAATTTGCTTTAAAGAAGAAAACAGTTAATTATTTTGCTTTTACTGTATTGTGTCTGATTTAAAAACATCATTTTTATCAATTTGAAAATAATGATTCCTGCGCCCGAACCACGCAGGAAAGGAACTAGACCAAAAGTCACCAGATAAAAGTTACTAGATTTTCTCTCTCAACAAATGAATTCATTATTTACAAACTTTGTGACATTTAATTACATTAATTTATGCACCTCCGTAATCCGCAAGTAAGGAGAAAATGAATAGTACAGGCAGAATTGGATTTTAACCCAATTAAGCATTTCAAACAAAGGCTGTTATATTTCAGCACCGCGCCCATTTTCAACTTTTTATTTTCTAACTATCTCGCAAACTATTGATCCGCAGATTGAAATTTAAGTAGAGGATAAATCTGCAAGTAAGGAGGAATCGTTTGAGCCCTGAATGGTTGCAAAATGATAATATTTAAAATAGAGTTGCTTTGGCAATCTCGTAATGGATGAGAAATGTCGATAAACTCAATTACTCGAATAATATTTAATATTTGTGGGCACCAGCTTTTCAAGTCTGAACTGATGAGCTTCACTGTTTACACACACACACACACACACACACACACACACACACACACACACACACACCTATGTAAACAATGTACATGGAACATGCAGCCGCATAAGTATACACTACGACGTAGTAATACGAATACAAAGTCGGTGAGTGATCAGAGAAGGCCTTCAAGACGGCAAAACTCGACCACTTCCCAACTTGTACGACCAATTCCGAATACTACAGCAGCAGCAGCAGCAGTTATACACATGTATACACACGTCCTCCCTTTTTACGACATTGGGAGAGCGGGCACTTCACTGGCACTAATACTTGCACTATAAAGCAAGCATTGTAGAAAAAGTGGTTTTTTGGTGTGTCGTTGACGTCATCGCTGCTATCTCTCCTTCTGGCTACTTGTTCTTCTCGGCTGGCAAAACTGATAGCACAATCGCCCTCTCCTTCTTCTCGGCTCATAATGCAATCGCCCTCTCCTTCTTATCGGCTTGCGTCACACTTATGCGTGAACGGCAACGATTTAAATGGCTGCCGCATAGCGTCGCTTCGCGACTTGATGCTTTTCTTCCCTTATAGCAACTAAGATGGCGTCCACCAATCTTTTGCCACATGGTGGGAAAATTGTTTCCTTTTATCTGGCCTCATATATCTATATTTAATTATAATTCTCTCTAGTGGACTGTAGTGGGGGGGAGCGGACTTAGAAGAACGAACTCAATCTTAAATTCTTTGGCACTTTTAATAAATGGAAAAAAAAACGTAGTGAATTTTGTCTGATTTATTTAATGTAAAGCACTGACTTAATGACAAAATTTATTACAGTTTCGTTTTAATGTTACTGTAATTGTTAAACAAGACTTTTGCTTGAAAAACAAATATGTAAGATTTACTAAAAATAGGATTTCTTGATATAGTTGTCTAAATTCACTTTTATACTAAATTTTTAGCGATAGCTCATTTCGCTCGTAATAATCACAGTTGTTCTAATTTTCTTAGCAGTTGCACGGTAAAAAATAATCACAGAAAATAGTGAACTTATTAGACTAGCAGTATAACTATTTTTAATTAAGATTTTAATTCTGATTTGACTCTTCACTTCCAAATTTTTAACTTAAAATTACTAATTATTGTAAGTGCACTTATTTAACCTTTAACCTCAATATTGTTTCAATTACGTTAAGGCTAAGAACAATCTGGCACTTTCATTCTTAGAACAGCGATTTTGTAGAACTGTGGTTAACTGATTCGTTAAACGACAGAGTCGATTGCTGCTCGAAACAACAAAAGAAAATGGCGATTTCTGAAACGCCATGATAAACCACCGAACTTGGAAGATAAGGCCTCTTCTAGTTAATCTTACTGATTAATAATGCTGCAGTAGTAGTATACGTAATAGTTAGATTAACTAGAAGAGGCCTTACCTCCCAAGTTGAGTGGTCTACCGCAGCATACAAGAAATCGCCACTTTTTCTTTCGCATTTCACGCAGCAATTGACTCTGTCGTTTTATGATTAAGTTAACCACAGTTTCATAAAATCTCTGTTTTAAGAATGAAACTGCCAGATTGTTATTCACCTTAACCTAATGGAAACAACATCTAGGTTAAAGTTAAAGTAAGTGCATATACAATTATTAGTAATTGTAAGTTAAAGAAGCGGAAGTGAGTAGTTAAGTGAAAATTAAAAGCTAAATGAAAATAGTTATACTGCTAGTCTAATAAGTCCATTATTTTTTGTAATTATTTGTTCTCGTGCAACTGCCGAGAAAATAAGATCTGTGATTGTTATGAGTGCAATAAGTTATCGCCAAAAATTCAGAGAAAAATTGAATTTTGAGAACTGTAACACGAAATTACACTTCTAGTAAATTTGACACATTTGTTTTTTAAGCTAAAATCTTATTTGACTATTGAAGTAACATTAAAAGGAAACTGTAATAAATTTTTTATTAAATCAGTGCTACACATGAAATAAATTAGAGAAAATCGACCACGTATTTTTTTCATTTATTAAAAGTGCCAAAAAAACTTCAGATTCAGTTCATCCTCACCATTCCGCCCCCCTTCCCCCTAAAATCAGGCAGCTCACTAAAAAGCATTATAAATCAACACATTACGTGTGAAGTTATAAAACATTTTTTGGCTCGTAGTTTTAATGTTTTTCGCAAATACTGTTAGATCTTACAAAAATATAGTTATACAATCTATTAAAAGTACTTTTTTTTATTACTGCGTTTTAAGACAGAGATGAAAATTCTTATGCTACAAGTTTTCTATTTTGGTATTACATTTACGTTGTGTTATTGGAAAAAAGTAGATTAATAAAAAACTATGAAAAGTCATGTCTTATCTTTTTTTATTTGCCTGGATTAACTCAATACAAAACTTTACCAATATATTTGATATTAATAGCTAATATATTTTTTAGTTCAGTGCTTCGAAGCTGATTTAGAATTCTACGGAACATTTTCTGCTACTTACGCCATTATTTTATAAATTTCAGCACAAAACCATAAAAAGTATATTACTGTGCCTTAACTTTTACTACGATAAATTTATTTGAAAAAAAACAAGCAAATCACTGAAAATCGATTACACTATTAGTGCTGTAGAAATATATTTAGCTAACTTGTCTATTGTTAAAAGTAATGTACTTTATCGGGTTGGTATAATAAAATTGCAGGTTCAAATTAAGGGTGCAGAGCTCGGTTTAAGTTTACGTGAAGGGTATTGACGTAACCGTAGGTACAATTATTGTAACTGCTCTCCAAGAAATTCGGTATTTTACACGGTCTTATAGCGTGCTTTGATACATAACTACTTAAATGTGCGTCCAATCACTTTTAGTAAATTTTTAATTCTAATAAAAGATTGACATAAGCTTTTGTTAACAGATTAAATTTATTAGGGCAATTATACGTGAGCTTAAAAAAATGTAGATTTAAAGCCTGCATCTTTTATTTTGGATGAATGTTTTCATAAAAACTGTAGTAACTTAATCAGAAAAGATTGGGTGACAATAAAGTTCAATCAATTAGAATAAGTCATTGTTATGGAATTTCAAAAACATTTTTCACTTTTTTGTAAAAAAAAAATAAGTCGTATAAATGACGTTTTGAAGTCGTCGTTCTCTTTAAAAATTTAATGGTGAGAAAGTTCATAAATTGAAGGCACACGTACCTATAACTGTACAATAGTCCACCTTCTATTGGGTTCTACATTTCTTGATGCCTAATGTGTCTCGTATACTTTCTATCAAATTAATCTGAGTAATATTAGAGTCTCGTAACACTATATTTTGTTCAGTAATAATATTTTAGTAGGGAAGAACCAAAGAGAGTAGACATTTTATTTTTTATTTTATCTAATAATTGTTAGGAGTTAGTAATGAACTACGTTATCGTCATTGACTATGAATTTAAATTTAATTTGATTATTTACATAAACTTTTATTTAAAAAATAAAGCAGTTCCGTATATATAATAAGATATACAATAACTCTGCATTACAAATAAAATGAATTGTATCGTATATATAAACCTTATTGCAGAATAACTAAAGTTTTTTGTCAATTTTTTTGCAGACAAGTGCGTAATTGGTACGACAAACATTCCAGAATCTTATACCAGTAGTAAACGCCAATATCTGTGGAAAATGTGCCTTGCCACGGATCTTTGCTGAAAATACTAAAGGTTATCCTGTACGCAGAAGTAAACTATAGAATATAAGAACAATTGAAAGGTTACAAATTTGTTGGATGCATGACTAATCATTTTCAAATTTAAAAGCCTAGTTTATACAGTAGCACTCTGTAATTTTTTAAATAAAAAACTGTTGTAAAGTATTCTTTTAATTTTGTAACTCCTAATTTAGTTCTTCCATAGAATACTAATGACCACTTTACAAACTTTATATGCTAGAGGTCGATCATAAACTAGGGATACATCAAATTAAAGAAATGAATAATACAAGAGTCTACATACGGTAATGTAAGAAAGTAAGAGAACTGAATTCAAACTACGCAGTATTTTGGACGTAATACACCATTGTCTGGTACTAAAAAAATTTTTTTTTTGTGCGGAAATTATTCTGATATCCGTAAATAGCGGTAAATGTTTGGTACTAGTGGAAGTCAGAGCGATTCATCCTGAACGAGTTTACTTGAATGGAAATTTTTGTCACCCTCCAAGGATATCAGACTTGTGTGATTTGTTATTATTTAGTGAAATAATTGAAAAAATACACAAAAATTACATAAATTGTAGGCAACATTTAAGCAGATGCTACGCTGTCTTCATCAGGTCTTATTAAACAGGAAAAGTGTAGAAAAATGTAACTACATCAAACTTTTTGACGCAGCAGACAGATTAATAACATAAACGAAAACACTGCTTACCTACGTTAAATAAAAAAAAAAAAAAAAATTAAAAAACCGTAAATAAACAAAGAAGTTACTGCCTTCCCTTATAGTCATACATTAAGTTGATTGAGGTACACATCAAGGTATATAAGCAAATACATTAAACTCCAGCCACTTGGACTCGTGGCGCATTTCTTCAGTTAAGCATGCTCAGTTCAACTCGCTGACAGAAAAAAAGGCTCTAAAAAAATATTAAAATACATAAATCAATAGATTTTTATCTGCTCTTTCCAATAGTATAATCAGGCTTACTATAAAACCTTCTTTTTTTTATAGAGTAAATCATGATTATATTTTAAAGCCTTATTATGGAATGATACTTTTCTTATCCTAATGAAATTGCACCATTTGAAAAAGCAAGTCTTAAACTATAATCCCTAAGAGATTCCAGTTGAAAGAGAAAAAGGTAAACAAATGCTAAACAAAAAAGAAGATAGCGTGTAGTCAATTTCCACCTCGTGTCAATCACTTTTATCGCCTGTCAGCTACGCTTCATGTATATACAACGTTACACTTGATATTTTTCCCACTAGAGTTTTCAGTAAAAAAGTTTAGTATTCATTAATCTTATGGAAATCATTATTTCTCTTTTTTTACAGTTGCGTTTACAAATAATCTTATAGATAAATGATTCATGTTTTTAGTTTATTGTTACTGACCACTTTTTTTGCTTTGGTTGGAAATCAGTGGGTATAATTTTCTTTTCTTTTTTCTTAGCT
This sequence comes from Copidosoma floridanum, assembly GCF_000648655.2. Next base: position 584,871 of record NW_019379504.1, on the reverse strand, counting down.
TATTTGTTGGTAGAAATATTCGTAATGATTCTGATGCTGAAAATTCTTTCAATTGTAACTGCTCAGATTCTACAATCAGATTTTTGCAATGAAGAGATACCATACCAGAAACCGTGACTGCTGATTTAATTGTTTCTTTTCATTGCTCTTGAGCAATCGAATAGTCTTTTTTTGAAGTATAAAAACAGACAATAATATTATAGTTTTTCTTGGACCACTCAAAGAGACTTTGAGGTGTTGAAATTCTTTTATTCGAAACTATTCTTAAACAAGCTCAGCAAGTATTACTTTTGATTGCAGCTGCTATGCCATCAAATGCATTTTTATTAAAATGCTACTCTGCTTTAACAGAAAAGTTATTAAAGTGATGCAATATATACATAAAACTATAATTATTTCTTATGTGTTGAGCTGTTCTATCTCTGAAATGAATAACTGTATTGTCCATTTTAAATGTTTCCTTCAAATAGTCAACTAACATTTTTGTATGAAATGAACGGCTATCTTATTATGAATAAAATTATTTGAATAATTCACAATACTTTTGAATTGTATAGTTGAATCACATTTTTTGTAATATATCACAACTGTTATGAAACTATACTGACTTTTATTCTAATAAAAAGAATGCACAGTGTCTGGAGTAACAAAAGCGAAGTTTTCTGAAAAATCTGACATAATTAAAAAATTCCTGGTGCTAAAGATTCTCTTTCAGTTTTATAGTAAGCAGGCTGTGGTTTTGCAATAAATGAATGAGTTTTTAGCTTATTTAAATAAGATGATAAGTTGTCAACAAAAGTTTCATAAGTATGGACACGAGTTTGTAACATTGATCTGTCAGTCCTGTGTCATGCATGATATTGAACTTTGTCAATCGACCTGCTTCGCATTTAATAAAATAAATTATTTTTAAGCTAATTAATAGCTGCCACTGAACGACTGTGGATGATGCTACCTAGCAGATCCTGCTGAGCTAAACCGCAAAGCAAGCATTTTTAAATAAAATTTTAAGCTTGTTTATTGATACTGTTATACACTTTTCGAGAAAAAATTTTGCGGAAACCATCTAGGGAGTTTCAAGAATTAGTATGCAAAATATCAGTAGAATTAGTTCGGTAGCTTTCGCGATTAGCGATTCTAAAGTTTTTTGGGACTTGCTTTACATTTCGATGAGATTTCCTTTTTTCAAGTTCTTATCAAATATTTTTGTTTTGATCCGTACCCTTATAAATGGACCATACTTCCATCATAGCGATTATTAGAAATTATACAGCGTCAGTGGTTTTCTCACGTATTAACTTTTAATTTTTTTGACAAAATCGACGCCCTGGACGCAGATTAAGCTCTGCTTCGAAGCCTGGACAAAGACTATGCCCTTTTTCTAAGCATTAACAAAAACTATGTCTTTTACACTACTCCAGACGAAGACTATGTCCTTTGATGATCTTAGATTAAGACTAGGTCTATTTTTAGAATTTAAACGAAGACTTTGCCTCTTACCATAATCCAGATAAAAACTAAGCCCTTACCTAAAATTCCATCGAATATTACGCCTTTTTTCCAAGTTACTATGACCTTGTCTAAACTCTGGGCACAGACTATTTTTTTTTCTTAAGCTGGGACCTATGTTCACATTTCTTTATTCTTGTGCTATGTGTTGCATACGGTTTTAACACACCTAAATTTTGAAACAAAATAAAGTCATGTGAACAGAAAGAGAATCCAAGTAGCTACATAAAATTTACAGACAATGCTTCTGTTTAATACCTGACAGCCTACTTGTGATCATTACACTTTTTGTGTCGCGATTTACATGATCACTGAATGCAAGTCATGCTGCTAGTTCAATATTATAAGTCCAAGTGTTTAAAACTAAGAATTTAAAGTGCTTAATTAAAAAAGCTTTAAATGTGCAGTTTTAAATACTTCGATTAAAAAAGTGATTTTCTTGCACAAATATTTGTAAGTAGATGGTTCTTGAAAACTTGAAGAGGAGGTTCGGTGATATTATCGCAAACTTGCTTTGAAAATTCAAATTCGAAGTACGAATATCTATTTGATTAGAACATAAAGCATTGAATAGGATGGTCCCTTTGATCTCGAATCTCCTTGAAAAATAATTAATCCATGACACAAACAATGACCTCAAGAAGCTAAAATTATCAACGTTCAAATTCACAAAATCACTGTCTCAACAGAGTTTATGTTGAAATGTGAATACATTATTTTTTCCAGACACATATTACAAATTTAGAAAAAAGTTTAAAATATATACCTTTTTCAGTGAACGAATAAAATCTCAGCTTTGCAACTACTCTATATTCCTCTCCCAAAAACTATTAAATCTTAATAGTTACGTGACTCTAATGCTTGTCGGTAAATTAGAAATTAATACGACCAATAGTATACAAGCGAATGTTGATACATCTAAATCATTGTATCAAGAGGTGCATTTGTATAGATGGTGGCACTTTCAATACAAGCACTCCATATCCTCCATACATGCCCTTTTTTCAATATCTAATATACTTAAGACTCATAATACCAAACCATATAGTTTCTTTTTCAAGAAAGTTTTCTTAAGAAATAAATAAGAACGAGAAAAATATCCTCCCCGGATGCAGATCGAACACACAACCTCTTGTTTACAAGATAGTTGCTCTACCACTTGAGCTACCGAGGAGCTGTACATTCACTCGCACCGTAAGCTTAGATAAGTTTCTCATTCCTAATTTATAGAGTTGTCTTTCACCTAAGCTTGATAAAGTAGTTATGTGACTCTAATGCTTGTCGGTAAATTAAAAATTAATACGACCAATAGTATATAAGCGAGATATACTATTATTAGACAAGTTTCTTAAAGTTAAGGAAGAGAAACTTATCTAAGCTTACGGTGCGAGTGAATGTACAGCTCCTCGGTAGCTGAAGTGGTAGAGCAACTGTCTAGTAAACAGGAGGTTGTGTGTTCTATCCGCACCCGGGGTGGATATTTTTCTCGTTCTTATTTGTTTCTTAAGAAAATTTTCTTGAAAAAGAAACTATGTGGTTTGGTATTATGAGTCTTAAGTATAATGGATATTGAAAAAAGGGCATGTATGGAGGATATAGAGTGCTTGTATTGAAAGTGCCGCCATCGATGCATATGCACCTCTTGATACAATGATTTAGATGTATTAACATTTGCTTGTATGCTATAGGTCGTATTAATTTCTATTAAATCTTAAATTTTGTGATAATAGTATTTATATCAACTTTCTCTGAAAATCCATGTAACAAAATATAATTTTTTACTTTTGCTAAAAAATAAATGAAACCCTTCTGGAAAAATATTTAAAACACCAACATAATAACAGCTTCTGAAAAATTAAAATAGAACTTTATTTTAATGCACCCATTTCACAAGATATATTGAATATTGTATCTTTAGGTTCTAAGCCAATCTTGTCTGCTTTTTTTTATGCAATACTACTTCAATCATACAAATGTTACATCGTAACTATTATTTCTTAAAATAAATTATTTATTGAATAATATAATACGTGAAAAATTTACTGAACAAATACTTTATTATTAAATGACGCAACGTTCTATTGTGCATGAAGATAAATAATTTGCTGAAACGCTTCAATCCACCAACAGTTTTTTTTTAACAAAAATATAATTTTTTTAAATTTACTTCTGCTGATAAGCAAAATTTTAAAGTATGTATAAAAAAATATGTGCCTTACAAAGGAGCGAATTATATTTCCTCAGATTCTCAAACATACAAAATTTTTAAAAGAAATCACCTTTGTCGTAGCAACAAAATACAAATATTATCCTGCAGTAAATAAGTCATAATGATTTTTCTCTAAAAACATTTAATAAGATGCGTTAACACTCACTAATACCATGGTAGCTTAATGTTACGCTTTGCCAAAAATATACAAAGAAAATGTACCACTACGACCTATTGTATCGTTTATCAATATCTGACGTATATTTTGTTAAAAATGTTAGGCAGTGGATGATTTGCACACATTGTACAATTTCAATTGGCACATTAAAACACTGCAAAAAATTTCATTTGGTTGTAGACGGTTTATAAACTAACTGTTAATCTTTGTTGGATTAGAATAAAAGTACAATTACCATTATAAAAAAACAATTTTTTATTATTTGACCGATTTTATGAAAACTTTATTATCTGTTAGAATACTGAGATCTCCCTCATTCTATCCACTAATTTTAAAGAAAAACATTATCTTCAATTTGATTGAGCGTGCAATACTTCCCTCAAGAGTAGTTACTAAATATTATTGTAACAACTGCCCAGCAGAATAAATAAGTAAATTCGAAAGAACTTAAAAAATGCGGATTCAAGAACGAATCAAAAATAAAAGTATAAACTCGATAGTTCTACCAGAAGTTTCACCGGAATAATACAAAAATTTTAGTAAGAGAATACAATTTTACCCAAAATTTAATTTCACAAACGATATACATGGTAGAATAGAATCAGCTGAAAATCATATTAATATCCCAAAATTTTTTTTGACTAACGCGAAAAAAATTGGATGGTAGTTACAAATGCATAGTGACGAATTGACGCGGAACAAGTACAACAACTAAAATAGGTTTTTTGCGTCTAGAAAAACCAAAAAATTGCACATAAAAAAAAACAACAATTTTAAAACGAACAAATGAGCTACGTTGGGTTCAAATCAGTTCAGGGATTTTTTCGCAAATAGCAAAAAATCTCCATTTTGAGTCAATTTTTCAAAACTCAATAACTTGTGTTCTATCCAATATTAAAAACTCAAATTTAGTATAAGGTAGTTTTTATAGTTCCTAATGTACGCACAAAATTTCAGATTGATCGGTTATAAACCAAACGTGAACTATTGCAAAAACCAAAGAAAGGTTCTGTCCAAAAATGGCCAAAAAAAAGTTGGGTAGCTCAAGTAGTAAAGCAACTGTCTAGTAAACAGGAGGTTGAGTGTCTGATTCGCATCCAGGAACGATATTTTTCTCATTTTTATTTACTTCTTCAGAAATTTTCTTGTAATAGAAAATCAATAAATTTTAATTATGAATCATTTGTATATTTTTCATTAAAAAAGGCATGGATGGTTTTGAGAGTGCTGACATAAAATTTCCGCCATCTACATATGCGCTTATTGATACGATGATTAATGTATCAATATTGCTGGTATACCTCTTAAAGTCATGTTAAAATATCTAACTTACTAACAAGCATTAGAATCGTTTTTAAATATATCTATTAAAATGAAGTTTGAGGTGAAACAGCTCAAAAATTAATAATGGGAACTGATATAAAACTACGGTGTGAGTGAATGTACGGCTCTTTGGTAGCTCAAGTGATAAAGCAACTGACTAGTAACCAGGAGGTTGTGTGTTCGATCCGCACCTAGAGAAGATATTTTTTTTATTCTAACTTATTTCTTAAGAAATAATCTTGAAATAGAAAATAAATGAGTTTTAATTATGAGTCTTAAATATATTTGCCATAGAAAAGGGTTTTAATAGATGGTTTTAACAGTGATTCAATAAAAGTTTCGTAATCTATATATGCGCCAATGCATACGATGATTAATGTTTAAATATTTCTTATATACCTCTGAGAGTCATATTACAATCTGTAGAAAAAAGTTGTTAGCCAACAAAGGAACATTTTTTACATGTATGTCTCTTCTTCTGTATTTACTCTACAACTATCGAAAATGCCATTTGTTTTTACCGATTAGAAGTATCTTAAACGCTCACAAAGCACCGTATTATTTCGAGCACACTTACTCAAAATTTTCAAGGCATGCATATAAAAAGTGTGCGTGGCCTCCAGTAGTGGCTCGTTGAGTTGCTGATTCCACCGACTTGAGAGTAAAAGGCTGTTTTTTGTAGTCGATGTTCAAGATACTTCTTATCAGTAAAAACAAACGACGTTTTAGATACAGAGTAAACATAGAAGAAAAGAAATGCGTTGAGAAATGGTATTTTGATAATATGTTGTCCTATAAGGACTATTTTTTCATTTTTGCTGTGGTTTACGAATAATTAAAAACTGATCAAGCTGAAATTTAGTGTGTACATTACAAAACTATAATATTTACCTTACGTCCAAATTTCACCTTTGAAGATTGTATAGAACACGAGTTTTTGATATTTTTTCCTATTTTTTGGGACCTTTGCTAACATTTGTATTTCTTAAATTATGTATCAATTTGTTACCATGCATTAATAGTAGTTTTTGTCGGATAAGTGCCGTCGTCTTCGGGGCTATGTTGCGGCCCGAGGGACCTGCGAAGAAAGACCCGAGGAACGTAAGGTAGCCACGGAGCAATGGCACTTATGTGGCGAATCCTATTTTTCCTACCGAGGGCACACCCGACCCTCAAAAACGCCCGAGGTTGGAAAAAACTATTACACTATTTGTTTTCGCGTTAGTCAGAACTTTCTCTCTTTCTCTCTCTTTCTGTTTACTATACATATGTGCAAGGGCAGTTGGTATATGTACTGTATTTACGCAGAAAGACTAGAGTAGCGCTGTGGCGCAGTGGATGAGGCATGTGATCGACACGTGGAGGGCCGAATTCAAATCTTAGATTTTTTCTAATATGAAAAAAACTAGATATTATTATATATTTTATAAATTCACACTAACATGATCTAGAATTAATATACACAATACATTACTGAAAAAAAAGTATTAAAATAATTTTCTTTTTGAAATCTTAAAAAATATGTAGTCTAAATTTTGAAAAAAAAACTCAAAGCAATCCAGCATAGAATATTGAATAAAATATACTGCCTAAAATCCGTACACAAAAGCTACTCCCAGCCTCCGTCAAGAATAGATTTTGGAAAAGAAAAATAAGAAAATGATGAATTCCAAATTATCAGGGGTATATCTGCTGTAATGTCGAGCAACGGAGCACTATACCTATTTTTAAATAAACCAGATCGTTAAATATGTATGGAGGTCGACACGCGCGAGCATCATTAAATCGACGCCTCCAACGAAGACAATCACAGCGTGACGTCACACCGTGTTATTTCAAATGGTGTGACGTCACACTGTGATTGTCTTCGTCCGAGCCGTCGAAATAATCATAGCACATGCACACTGTACCATTTAAGAGCGTCCACTAATAACGTAACTAAGCAGCAGCATATTGCGCCATCCACTTACCTAACGCAAGCATGGTGCACGATACTTGATGATACTTTGTACCCTGAAAACAGTGCGTTCAATATATTAGCAGTAAGGTAAATTAATGAGATCGAGGAATAAAACCAAAGCTGTCAAATGCTCTCCGTCGATCTTTTACTTGATGGGCCAATTTTTACCGTTCAAGTTGGTCCTGGCTTTATTTATAACGGCCTGTGATCGATCAGATAAGCACGAATAAAACCATCTAATAGCATCGACAGAAAAGTCCATCCTGCATATAGCTCTCAGCAGAACCGAGTGGATGATAGAACCAAATGCACGCCTATAGTCGAAAAACACCAGTATCGTTACCATACTAGATTCCATACTCAAGGCGAACATCCTCGGTCAACTTAATAAGAGCAGAATATGTACTGTGACCCCTCCGGGAGCCTGACTGCATAGGCGAGAGCAATCTTTGACTCTCTAGATAAGCCACCACCCGTCGCAATACAAGGACGTCCTGGACATTTGCGAAGTGAGCCAGATTTGCGATTGGACACGGATCAGAAGGGCCGACGGGCTGCGGTACCTTGGACAGTGGGACGATTATGGACCGTCGCCACAATGCTGGATACCTGTAGGACGTCGACGAACGATTGATAAACCCAGTCAGGAATAGCACAATCACCAAGAGAGAGCCACGAAAATGACAAAGACAACCCATCAAAGCTACTACCTTGCGAATGGACCATGCAATGCGCAATTGCATGGGATACCTCCATGCACGACACCAGAACAAGGGTGAAACCATTATTCTGGGCATCCGCATCCCTCAGGATACTCTCTAGCTCCTACAGTGCACGGCAGATGAACGCACGACATCGCTGAGAAATGCCTAGCCAGTACCACGGGTTAGATAAAGTGCAATGGTGACCGCGGCAAACCTTCAACTATCCTAAATCTACGGATAATGATCCAGCGCTGAGACGTCTCACGTGCACCCTAAAAGTACTGCACAGGTATGCGTCTCTCGCCTCTTTTATGTCATGCTTAAAGGCTGACCTCAAACCCCAAACTGCAGAAGACGGCCAGCATCACCCGTTCATCGAGCAACCCCATACAACTCATCACGTGCCCTACAACGCTCATGCAGTTCCGTGGTGAACCATGGCGATGGTGCAGGCCTACGATGTGGCCTCCCTCCACAAGCGGCGCATGGGTATGCAAAGATAAACTCAACACCTCCTGAAAGTGCCCAAACAACACATTCACGTCCTTGCAGCTATTTACATCGACCTCAGACAGCCTTCACGCCATCTCTGCCGAAAACCTGTCAACCGAGGAGTGGTGAAACTCGCGAACTCGCGGCAAAACTGTTGACGATGGCTCTGTCAGTGCGTAATCTATGTAAAGATGGTCATGCCCGTTGATGTATGGAGCGTCAGACGACACTGCAGCCCGCACCACCTCCCTTGAATTAGTCACTATTACGTCAATCCAGGTATCAGTTGATGGATAATGGTGCGTTGCACCTGTTGGCATAAGATACATCGAGTTCTCATGAATTAGTTGTCGTAGGTGAGGCGCATAATAATCATCCCCCATCATTTCCGAGTTAAAATTACCCGCTATCACAATATCCGAGAAGCGCCCTGAACCACCATGAATTGTGCTAAAGAAATCAGTGAGTACATCACCCTTTGGATGTCTGTAAGAGCATACGACGCCTCCGGCCAGAACGCAAATCCAACAGCAAATATTCAGTTTCATTTAGCCGTGTTATCTGTGGCCTTGCCATAACCCAGAAGGGCATGTTGCGCCACATGTAACAGGCAACACCTTTACCCTGCATGTATTTCCGCCTTCCGCCAGTCCCCCTTAGGGCCCTGTCATTTCGCACGAGAATGTACCTGGGTAAAAGCGATGAACTATGGCGTGGCGTTAACCAAGACCCTGAGATCGACAATGTATCAATATGGTTCTGTTTCAGAAAAATTCATACTTCAGGCAGATGCTCACGCAATTAACTAGCATTGAATTGAGCGATACGAATAAAGTCCCGAGCCCCTGAAACCGCTTAACAAATATTGGGTCTTGCAAGTCATTTGAGTGCCTTCAGATCATCCTCTGAGGCAACGCAGTGGCGCACTGACTGATCGTTGCGTTTAACATATTTAACATATACAAACTTTTCTTTTACCCTAACATATTTATAAATAAGACTCTTAGCTTTAACTTTTTATAATAGCGAGTAAGTAGCGGAGGACAGCAGTAGATAGAGCTTTATTACATTGCTTCTAGAGAATTCCGGGTAAATATCAGAGAGTTTCAGGTAGGTCACCAATCGCTTTTTTCTTTCGTAGTATAAAGTCACGCTCCGATGTTGACTTAGGCCAAATAGCAAATGAGCTGAACCCACCCTCACCCCCATGCCCCGCCTCCACCGCACGCTTATTAACCGACGGACGAACCTCAATGATATCTGACAAAAAAGACTGCAAACTCAATACCATCATAATCCTGTTCGCAACCTCGGACAAGTCGTACTTCTTGTTAAGAAGCAAGCCTGTTACTCTCAGCTCGTCAGAATAATTGTCTGGGTACTCCCTCGCTCCATCTGGACAATTAAGCCTTGTTTTCAATGCTGCGTTGGATGCCTCCAACTTCACGATACGGCGATCGTGGTCATCTAAACGACGCTAAACACGCTTGATCAGCTCTTGGATCACACGACTGGAACTTCTAATCTCCTTAAAAAGAGCAGCAAACTATTCCAAGGGTGTAAAGAATTCCCACCCACTAGGCAGATCACCACTCACATTCCCCTGCAATCCTCCTAATCCAGTTGCTGAATCAATTGCGTTCAGGGCCAACCCTTCATTAAAACCATCAAGACTATTACCTTCATTCAAGTCGATTTCCGAGTCAGAATTTGACATATCTGGCTGATGAGCAGATGGTACGACTACTCCCCGAGCAGCGTCAAATTTCCGAGAGCGTGGGTGAACCTAAGACTGAGATAGGGCGTGAGAAGACGTAGGTCTAGCACGACGCACTGACTCCGACAGCACACGAGCACAACAAGAGTCGGTTCCTTGTTTAGGGGTATTTTGACGAAACACAATTTGTGATAAGATCGATCGTACGAGTCGTAGGTCCTACCACTACTTGATACCTTACACGAACATCCAGAGCACAAGACAGCTTCGTCAGGTATCGATCCAACGGAACGTCCAATATCAACAAAAATAATCTACACGCAGTGACACGTTACAGTAGTAGAAAATTTTGTATGTGGACAATTTAAGCAGTTAAATAAACAAGTTCATTAAGTATGTAAACAAGAAAATAAACTACGTTGGAATGATCACTTGCACTAGGATACTAAAATTAGCTTATAGTTTTGCAGAATCACGATAAAGTAATCCTAAAAGGCCAGTTCACCAAATCTAATGACGGCACACGCTGCACGCACCTACTACGCTATGCACACGTACTTCAAACAAGTATAAAGTTATAGGTAGAAATATTAAAAATATTATATACAGGTCACAATACTACCATGAATGCTCACTGATAATACTGCACTCATTTTCGCTAAAAATATTAAGAGTAATTACGTCCGATACCTCGAATCAGGTACTTTGTAAAATAGCAACATGAGTCAACAATATGTAAAAATCGAGGTGAGCGTTTCACTGTAGTGTTGGATGTCACATATAGTTATCTCTACACAAAACACAAAAAAAACACATCCAGATACCGGTACGAAAGATAAAATAGCCGGCACAACTAAACACAATGATTTTAAATCAGTCGCGTCTCTCATGTGTGCTCAGTGGTTGATTTCATATAACTCTCTCTAAAAATCTCAGTTTGTTCTTTGGAATAGCTAGTATTGAACAAAGCACCCTAATATATAAGCACCTATTATCGGCCGTTGGTTTGCAGCATATGCAATGATGAGATACCACATGAGCAGCTGCCAGCAACAATAAACCCAACTAACGCAAGCTGGGCCACGCACCAACAGATGTCGCCACTGAACAAACCAAGGTGACCTTCTTACCTTGGCGGCACTAGACCCTGAGAATGATGAACCAGAAACTAGGCACAGCAACAACAGAGGCACCACTAACACACGATCACAGGTCTCACAGCAACACACTGGTCGGCCATCAGCAGCCAACAATAAAACTGCAACATGAGAATGCGAGCAATAACTTACTCAGCCCCAGGAAGTCATCCAGGAATCCGTCAGAGGACCAGCAGCGACTTTGAATGTGCTTGACCTCTTTATAAATTATGTACAATGTCAATCAGATATTCATGGAAACGAATAATATGATGTAAAATAGCATCAGTTCTTCTAAGGTAAGTTGATAAATGTATCAGATATCTGTTGAAAGTAAAATTTTGTCCTGAAGTCAATATATCAGCATCTTATTTTGAATGTACTTATGTCAATTCGTAGTGTTGTATAGTTCTCTGAATGCAGCTGCAAAAATATCGCTATTCTGTTCGTACAATTTAATATATTCTTTTTGATTAGCATGCAAATTTTTGATATGAGTGTTCATAACATTGATATCGTTGTTTTTTACTAAGCCAAATAGTCCTTTAGCAATGCTTCTAATAATTCCAAAAGGTGTCAGTCTTTTTTATTCGCATTTTGGGAGGTAGAATAATGTTATCTCATGCATGGGTTCCCACAGTATTTATAATGTTTAATAGTGTTGTAATAGTGTTGCCTTAAGATTTTTAATTGCATTATCTTTTAAGTCGAGAGGTATATTTTTATATTATTAGTACTATTAGGATAACCAAATTGTGTAATACACTATCGAAAGGTTTTATTTAATCCTTGAGTAGGTGTATATTCCAATATATATTTATTAATATCAGGCCATATCACTATCTTCCAATCAACATTTTTAATTTTTGTAATACCGATTCGTTCATGGTATTTTCCAGGATTTGTTTTTAGTGGTTCTATACTGTAGTTGCCAAGATTGGCATATTTTACATCTTCGCAACCTTCAAGCACAATCGTCATTAAAATGACGAATATGATCCACATCGTTGTTTCTTTTTTTCTCTAGAAGACATGGAAATTATAACTCTTAGAAGGATACTATTATCAGGTGACTAGTTTTAATATATCTGTGTATTTTCGTGTGATTTTAACATCAAGTTTTTCTAGGTACACGTTATTTATTCCTTCGAAAACTGTTGTACTTTAGCAGTTTATTATAGTACTGATCAAATAAATGGGAACATACTTCTTTCCTTACCTAAACCAAATCTTCTGGTTTAACATTTAAAGGCTTCAATTTTTCATCGTAGCTTATTTCTGCTTGTATTTACATTTTTGTCCCATAATAAGATCTAGTAAAAACAATGGATAGGTTCGTAACCTTTCATCTTTAGGTATCTTCAAAGGCAACCTTGCTACTTTTCTAAGTCCTAGTTCATAGATTGTAAAAGTTGTTGCTACATGTACACTCGTGTTTTATGTAAAATCCGCAAATGTGGCCAAATTTTCCCAGTCGTCATTAGTTTCAGAGTAAGTTCTTATAGAGTCATGTAAGGCAGTATGACTTCGCTTTAGTGATCCGTTTGCTTAAGGATTATATGCTGATGTAGTTAGATAATTAGTGATAAATTTTCATCGTAAATTAGACATAAATGAAGCATAATCCGTTTGATAAAATTACTCTAAGCGCCCCGTAAACTAATATTAGATTTTATACGAGTGCATTGGCAAACGTGCTTGATCTTAGAACTGGTACGAGGACTTATATCATGTACTCAGTCAAACTACACTCTACGGTTAGCAAATGGCAATTACCATTTGGCAACATTCTCAATTTACCGACGGTATCAATAGAAACTTTATCAAAAGCTTCAATGGAAGTATCTGTAAGTACTTGGGATTCTCTCGTTTTCATACGTTCAATCTTCTTTTCTTGACATTTACTGCATTGTCGGACGTGATGAGTAATATAATTTCTCATGCCTAACCAATAAAATCGTTCTCTTATTTCCCGATAAGTTTGATTTATTCCCTTATGTCCTCCAACAGAGCTATCATGTAGTGTTTGTACTATTTCATTACGTTCTTGAATTTTCGGGAAATCAACTTTACCGTAACAGACCGTAATTTTTATCAAAAGTTGTTCATAATATTTTGAGTTATCAATTCAGGTTTTAATTTATCTTAAGATCTCGCATCCTCGAAGTTTAAAAAGTTTGAAGATTTTCTCCTAATAACATTTTTCTGAGTGATTTCAAAACTTATTTTGTAAGACCTAAAGTTGTTATACTGGTTGGTGTTTAATCAATAACAATTGACAGTATATTGTGTCCTTGATAAGATGTAATTAATATTTTGCCCATTTTTGTTTCTGTGGTTTCAAATAATCAAAGTCTTGTACACATATCGATCTCAACAGTCTTGAGACCGATAAGACTGATTGACAATCTTCGATGATAAAATGAACTCTGCTGTCTCTATTGTATCTAAGGCAATATTTGGTGGTAATTGCCATGTTTATTAGATTAGCTCGATTTACATTCCTGTATTTGTCCGTACAACTGCTTCTATCACTAATATACACTTTAAATAACGTACACTTATTCGTATCGTTGTTTTTATCGATTGATTGGTTGGAAAGGGTAGAAGTCCGATAGTAGCATTGAATCAAGTACAATTCTTCGATTCATTGATTTATTTTCATTGCAGTATGATTGTTGTTTTTTTCATTTAATTTTTTTAGGGTTTCTTCTGTTATTTGTTTCAAGACAGGTGCTTAAAATCACCTGTTTTACGATAATAGAAGTACTCATGTGCATCGATGTACTGAAACTTAAGGGTATATTTTCCTAAAAACAAAGGGTAATTAATAATTTTTCTCTCGTCATATTTTTGTTAAAATTGTATCTTCATCCTATACGGGCTTAAATTTTATTGTACGTCTCGATGTATCTGCAATTTTTTGAAGTTATACTTCTTTAGGGCGCGCTCTGCCCTACGGAGTAAATCAACGATTTGAGATTGGTGACCACGAGAAAAAGGGTCACGAATGTGGATTTTGCTTAATTCTCTCCCTTCGCCTCGCCCCTCTTGACGTACTTACGGTCCCTCTACACCACCCAACCTCCAACATCATCACACCATACCACACCACACATTTTGAATTGTACTTATTTTTTTCTTTAACCAATTTCTAAAAAAAAAAAAAAAAAAAAATAAAAAAGTTCCCAAGAATATTTGAAGCCCCGTCCTCCTGCATACTAGATAAACCCCTTACCCACTGTGCTATGAGCGGGCCCGAGAATAGAAATCTGATCACTTCATTTTATCTTACAGTTTGTAACTTATTTTCAATGTAAATTATTGTCAATATAAATTTTTATTAATGATAAAATCATTCATTTGGGTTTATTTTACACTGAATAAGTTGTTTAATGAAATATATTTTTTTATACATGTTTTTTCTAAAAATTTGGAACATTCATTTATTTATCATGAATTTGTTACTTTTAAGAGTAGATAAATTATTGTTTATACAATTTTTTTACATTTTTTCAGAATTTTTATGAAAAAAATAATTTCCGCACTGTATTAATACAATGATTGTTTTTATTGCGTTTCCTTTTTTCATAATTATTCCTTTGTGATTGAGAACAAAATTCAGACAGGTGGAAGGATCGCAAGTATATGCTGCAACGCTGAAAATTATTTTTCTGATAAGGATGAACTTATATACACACTTTTACGCATACTTGACCCTTTTTTTTTGTGAAAAAAAACAACAAATTATAGATCTATGTGAAAATGAAACCAGTTTATCTAATAGTAATCTTTTATGCAAACAAAAAATGGAAGCTTTATGTAGCTCTTATTAATCCAATTTAAATTGGTTTTTCTGTAAGGTTACATGTAAAATTGCAATTTTTTTACATCAAACATGTAAAAAAGGATACAGTTGAACGATCTGCTATTTTATAATGGTATTTCTTATTTTCTTAGGAAGTTGTTTTGGAACCATCGGAAGATTCAATGAAAGAACACAGTCTTGTACTGGCCAGTGGCCATATTGTTGATATTGTATTGTGCCATAAAATATTATTTATAATTGTTTCTGTTATGAGATATTAAAACATTTATTAAAACCACACCTAACTAAGGTAAGTATACTCATTCCAACGATAATTGCACCACTTTTGTACATAATATCGTTTCATACGAGGTATACTTATATTTATAATTATGTTATTTGCCATATTATTATACAGAAGTATAACTTCTTACTTACGTACCCAAGCACCAACTATCCACTGGTTTATCTAATTCAGAATCATCAAAATTGTTGGGTATGTAGGTGCCCATTTTGATTAAAATGTCTTGAATTTCAGGATTCGGCTTATTTCTATTAAATTATCTTGTGACTGATAAAAAGTCCGTATTAGATCATTCGGATTCATCACCATTGTTAGACTTGTCCAAGTATTCTTAAAGACTTTGGTTATATTTATTTGTTTACTTTTGTATTTCTTGATAAGTAACCTTAATAATATTACTTGTCGTAGTTTTAAGTTGGTCTTCAAAAACGTCGTCATTTGAACCTTCACTTAGTGAAATGGTAGTAACAGAGATTCAAGTATTTTTCGCGTCTGAGTCTGAATCACTATCAGTATTTAAGTCTACTTCCGTTTTAAACAGTTCTTGTCGTAATCCACTCCGTCTAGGGTCATACACTGGTGGTTATGTACCTTTTCCTGACGTTTTTTTAGTATCACGAGGGTCGTATTCGGAAAACATACTTGTCCTTGATGATGCACCAAAGTTAATCATATCTCTGACTGATTTGTGTGGCATTTCTTTATTTTCAGCACTATAAGATCTTCTTCCAGTGATTTCTGTACTCATATCACTAGCGTGTGATGTTAAGGTCGCTGATTTTATAAAATTCACTCCTAATGAGCTAGAATCTTTTAATGTATTTTTAGTGACATTCCTTAATATACTTGGTCGAAATGCAGATAATGTATGTAGCTGTTTTTGTTAAACATCTTAGAGTAATCACATTATGATATGATTTTGTCCGTTCTTTGTTTGTTTTTGAACCAAGAGGTCCACGCCGAGTGCCTACCAAGTATTCGCCAAGTACGCCGAGGTGCCTGGAAAGTACCCCGAGGTGCCTGAAAAGTACCTGCCCAATTCCCGCCAAGTCCCCGGTAAGTACTTGCCAAGTGTCTAGCAAGTACCTGCCAAGTTCCCGCCTAATGCCAGCCAAGCGCTCAGGAAGTACCCACCAAGGACCCGCCGAGTACCCTGCAAGAGCCCGGGAAGTACTCGCCAAGCACCCGCCAAGTCCCTGTCAAATGCCTGCTAAGTACCCGCCAAGTATCCACCAAGCGCCCGGCAAGTATCTACCAAACATTCCAGGAAGTACCCGCCAAGTGCCCGCTGAGTGTCCGGGAAGTACCTGCCAAGTGCCCGGCAAGTATACCTTCGTGGGCCGCTCGCATAAGTGGATGTTGCTCTGTATGCTCCGTGTAATTTTGCCCCGTGTGACTGGTTTTTCTCGCACTATTAACCTTGTGGGCTTTTTTCGCGCGTGCATTGCTGTGGGCCGTCGCTGGCCATGTTTTTGACACTGTCTGTCACTGGGGCTATGTAGTTTTTAGTTCTTGTTGTGTAGTGGCGCGATTCTTGGGCCTCCGCCGTTTTTTGCTCTGCCTGTGTAGTTTTTGTGTACCATAATGGTGTTTACTTTTAGCTTCATATTATCTGTGTAATTACTGTGCTTCCATGTATTCGCTATGCGCCTATATCAGGTGGCACTGCCGAATGAGAGAAATCATCCCTCGCTAAGATCGCCAGAATGCATGGAGCCTTATAGGAAGACCTTTTAAATCAATTTAAAAGAAGTTATTACGAGTGAATTGATCAAATGAATTAGTAATTTGAGTGTGTATTATGTTAGTGTACAGTAATAAATTTTGTTTGGTATTGTCATGTGTGCAAGAATGGAAAAAATAAAAACATGGATTGCGACTGTGGTAACACAGTATATTTGAGTGCATATACATGCTTACACTTGTGTAAAGCTTAAAGGACACAAGTAATCCACGGAAACGTAATATAAATGTGTAAAAGTTAACCTAACCTGTCATCAGTATTTATCTTTATTGAACACTGTGTTGTGAGAAATAGATAAATGTGAGCAGTACTTGTGTTTCTTAAGCTCAACACAAGTGCAAGCATGTATATATACTCATTTATGATGTGTTATTACAGTTGCAATCCAAGTTTTTATTTATTCTAATTTTGTAGTACGCGTGACAACACCAAACAAAACTTATTAATGTACACTAACACAATACACGCTCAAATCACTGATTTATTAGGTCAGTTCCCTGTTAAAAACCTTTTTTTAAATTTCTTAAAAAATTTTTCTAGAGTGCTCCATGCGTTCCGGCGATTTCAGCGAGGGACAATTTGTCTCACTCAATGGCACCACCTGACATAGGTGCACAGCGAGTTGAGCCCATCATAGTCCGCAAATGTGCGTGATGTTCACGCGGGCGTCGAAGCGACAGCGCGGTAAGAGTGATGAGGAAGAGGTAGAGAAGCGGGACACCTCGTCCAGCCCTCCTCCATTGGAGCCTTTGTTAACAATCAGCGACGTCACCAGTATTGCTCGTGGGATCGATGAGTATCCCAATACTCTGCTTGAGCTCTTTCACACAGAGAAGGAGGCACCTAAATACAAGAAGCTGCAGGCGGCTTTGAAGGGAATTGACGATGCTTTTTAGATTAAGAGATTGCTGAGGACGTCAGACCTGTCTACTTGTATCCAGCAGCTAAGAAAAGACTGCGATCGTGTGTAGTCGATGTCAAGCCTGAACATATGTTGGAAATGCTGCGACAGCAATAAGTATGTATCAACTGGGCAAGGTGCCGTATCAAGGACTATATTAACATCATGCAGTGTTTTAAGTGTTTTGGATACGGCCATATTGCCGATAAACACCCAAATGAACCATGCTGCGGTTATTGTGCAGGCAAACATACCAGCAGCAACTGTGCAGAGAAGAGTTAAGACAACTTCAAATGCTGCAATTACATGGCATCTGGCAACACTGTACTCTCTTATTCTGCATTTGAAAAGGCTAAATGTCCGTTCTTGCAAAGGAAAGTTGAGCGAAGAATCAGACTCATCGATTATGGTTCTGCGTAGAAACTTAAGGTATATTATTGGCCACATCAACGTTCAGTCACTCAATGATAACTTTACAAATATTTAAGACATAATTTCAGAGCATCAACTCCATTTGCTGGCAATTACTAAGTTCTAGCATCATCCTGATGGATGATCCGCTCGACTACTGATAAACAACTTCAAACTGCTCCGCGCAGATTGTGTTGGCAAGATGAGTAGTGGCGTGGCGCTCTACATGCACGAGTCTATATCATGCAGGATCATCTGTCAGTCGGGTCGTTCCAGTGCGTACTCCAAGAGGCCTGGATACCTGTTCGTTGCACTGCGGCTCGGCTGCACTAGGGTTCTCCTTGGAGTTGTATACTCCCTTCCAAGGGCTGGATACTGGCCAGACGTCTAGGAAGCGCTAATGAATTTCAGCGTCGCTTACGATTTTGCCATCCTGCTTGGCGATTTTAACATAGATTGGTCGCGGAGTTCGACCAGTCACCGAGTACTTCAGTCTTCATTGAGCATTTGCGGGCTTGAGTCGCTTTCGTTTATGCCGACTAATCACGCGGAGACCTCTGAATCTACCATGGACTATATTTGTGTTTGTAATACAGAACGTGTTCGCGGATATTCACAGATGTTATACCCTGGTGTCTCCAAGCATGATATGCTTTTGGCAGCATTGTTATTTGAGGTTCCTGAGCATAAGGAGCGTAAGATTTGTCACCGTTCGTTTTGGAACTTCAATCCGGAAATACAGAAGAGCATCAAATTACTTGACGTATAAGCACTTACCAAGTAAAGATTCAGACGCGTTGTACAATGTCTACCTATTATGCGGCAAGGCTGGCTTACTCCAAAACTGCGACGGAAACGTGGAGATGCGTCAGTGAGATAGGTGCTACTTCGAGAAACAGGGAGCCGTTTGCTCTTCCTGCGGACTGCGATGAGATCAACCGGTACTTGGTCAGACAGGACTGCGCGAAGGTGCTGCGGGACTTAAGCCCTACTGTGCTGGTTTCTCCAGAGAGCCGTTTTTATTTTTCGCACATCACGCCTCACCATTGTGAGGGCGGTTTGCTCGGCCAAATCCAACGTAATTGGACCCGACGGGATTTCGGTCAGCTACATCAGGCAGTGTCTCCCAGTGATACTCCTACTACTTCTGCACATTTTTAACAGCTCACTGCAGTCAGATCAATTTCCTGACGCATGGCAAGTTGTAATGGTGCGTCGTTTACCTAAGCATCGACTGCCAAAGAAGATGGGCCACCTACGACATATCGATATTTTGCCGGTGCCTTCGAAGGTCTTTGAGACTGTTGTGGCGGAGCAGACTTCTGATTATATTCGGCGTACTGATCTGATCGATCTGTTTCAGTCGGGCTTTAGGAAGCATCATAGTGCTCACACCGCCTTGGTGTAAATGGATGACATCCCTGGGGCTGTGGACGATTGGAGGGTCACGTTGCTGGCCGCAGTTGATTTTACCCAGGTGTTTGACCGGGTGAGTGTTGGCTTTGTTGCTGAGAAGCTTGAAAAGATGGTATTCTCTGACTTATCATGTGCCTGGATTCGGTTGTACCTGTCTGGCCACCGGCAGGTTGTCGTGGATGGTGAGGGCGGCGAATCTTCTCCTTTGATCCGATTCTCGATTGTTCCGCAGGAAAGCGTTCTTGGCTCACTCATTTCTTCCTTGTATATAAAGGACACGCCTTCGGTTCTCAGACACTGCAAGTACCACATCTATGCAGATGACTTCACAGTCTACATACACGCATTGTATAAGGATATACCAATATTGACTCGAAGAATGAACAAGGACTTCGATAAACTTTGCCGATGGACTTAGGCAACTGGTTTGAAGATCCACCAAGGAAAGACCCAGGCTGCATGGTTCGGCTCTCGTGGCTACATCTGCCGCATTCGGGAGTTGGACTTGCCGAGGGTGCGCATCGGCGATGGTGACATCCAGTGTAGCAGGAATGTAAAGATTCTCGGCGTCATACTGGACGGCGCACCGACTTAGACTCAACAAACGATTTAAACAACAAAGAGGAGTTTCGCTGCCCTTTCGCAGCTCCGACGGTGTGGCAACTCTCTGAAGCCTCGTGTGCGCTTGCTTCTGATTAAGTTTCTGGTATTCCCATACTACGATTATGGAGCAGGGCTGTTTTTTGGTCTATCATCTAAGCTGCGGGTGAGAATTCAGCGCATTATGAACGCCACGGTTCGATTTGCAGCGGGTCTTTAGAAATTTGAACACGTTACACCGACATACAGGCGCCTGGGACTTATGCCCTGCAGTGTTCGCCGTGAATCTATCTGCATCCGCCTACTCAGCTCCATTGTTACATCATGTGAACCATTGTATTTGGCTAAAAGATTTGCCTTCCGATCTAGAGATGGTGCATGGTCCAGGAGAGCGGAACCTTCAGAACTAATTACCCCATGAGCGAGAACTGACATCTATATTGACTTTTTCCATATTACTGCTGCCAGAATATAAAACCACCTGCCTAATTTGCTGTGCTAACTTTCGAGGAGTCCTTGCTTTGGAAAAGGACTTGCGGAGTCCCTGCTGCGTGATCACTACGAGCGGCTTTAGCTCTTCAACTGTGATAGTGATGTGTCTCGTCAAGTACACTGAAAAACTTGTACAGTCGTGCCGGCAGTATAACACTACCGAAACGGCAGTGTTGGCCACAGCAATCACTGTTTAGCACCACCCTGTGGCTATCGCAGGAGAGTCCTGAAGTTGTGGCAGTATGTACACAGCTAATCCATTAAGTTGATACCACCGCCGAAACCACTGTACTTACTCCTGCGCTATACATGCAACGTATACGTTCTGCACGTTTTTTGCAAGGCTTTACGGGTATGCGTATATATCGTATATACACACTTTAGTAGACCGAAGTATAATATACACACACAAGAGCATATTTGCATTAGCGTATATGTACAACCATGCGATATAGTTTTGTCTATTATTTTTTATCATGTTTGAAAAAGGATTATTGAATGAAATAAAAATGAACAGATGAGTGTTAAATATCGAATTGTATAAAACTTGTGAAAATTAAATTTTCGGTTTCGGCGGTGGTATCAACTTAACGGATCAGCTGTGTACGTACTGCCACAACTGCAGGACTCTCCTGCGATAGCCGCAGGGTGGCGCCAAACAGTAATTGCTGTGGCCAACACTGCCGTTTCGGCAGTCTTGTACTGCCGATACGGCTGTACAAGTTTTTCAGTGTACACTGACTCTAAACACTTGTAACTAAGGAAGACCTTACCACAGTATATGGAATATAATACTGTAAGTTTAGTGTGATTTCAAATTTGACTTCACAGCTGATATCAATACGCTGGAAGTAGACATGCTCTGTTTCAGTCCATCACTCCAACTGTGAAGCATCCTTCAGGTTTAATGAGGATCGATATTACTAATACTACCAACATAAAAGAAATTAAAACTTGGAGTACAAGCACATAAATTTAACTTTATTGTTTGAAACTTGTAGGTCATTAAAAATGAAAAAAATGTTGAACAACTTTTGTTTTAACCATGGCTCTTGTATAAATTTTTTTACAAGCCTGTATGGCTTTTTTACTATTAATTAGAATACAACATGTAAAATGTTAATAATTACTGTATTAGTTTGCATGAAGTATATATTCCTAACATAAAATAAACTATCAGCCATAAATATGTTTAAAAAAAATTTAATTATACACAAGTAAAATTTTCATACTAAACCTCTCAGGATATTGTCTGCCGAGAACAGTAGAGTTGGTAGAATAAAATCACTTTAAAGAAGATGTAATATCACAATGAAAACAATTATAACTGCACTATTCATTTCGTAATAAGGTCATAGTATTGCCAGCTGCTCAAATATGGATCAATTAAAACTTCACTATTCTCTTATCTGTTAGAATCTTGCAATTTAAACATCAACATAGACTTATAACAAATCCGTTAAATCTTATGACTGATATCTAAAAAATCGTTGTTGATGCTACAATTGCTACATGCGATCTAACTCGTAGATTACAAGAAAAACAGTTCAAAAATTGTAATTCATTAACACCGTCAAAGAGCCTATAAAAATTATTTCGCTAATATCTTTTAAACGGTAAGAGACCGGATAAAAATAAAAATACTATCGTGTAGAGCGGAAAATTTTCTACGAATATGGTCTTTTACTTTAGTTCGAGGTAGCACTAATTATTTAATAAAGTTTAATAAAATTTAATAAAGATGTTTTGGTCCAACAAGAGAGTAAGAAAGACAGTAAGCGCGTGGACAAACAACTAGCAACATGTATAAGTACACATTTACATGACGATGTGTGTTTCTATGGAGTCCCTTACCACCAACTTCTCGTTTTAACATGAACTTAAATCTATTTTTATGTTTCATGAGAAAACTATTCCACTCAAGGACTATATTTAAGATGTTAGGAATTGGGAAAGTTGGGTTGAAGCCGATCGAAAAGATCTGTATAAAAAGGCAGTGTTACAAAATTAGTGAGATAATACACTTATAAGCGTTAGCGGCCAACACTTCAAATACTGTGAGGCATTTATAATACATTAAAAAAAAAGATTTTCGACAGAAAAAACCGCTGTTTGCTATTAAACTTAGCTGCAGGAAATGCATTAACGACAAGGCCAATCGGTGGGCGAATAGTATGATTATGTAAACTTACTGCTGAGCAGTGCTAAAAAAGCTCTGATGAAAGGGAGACGTAATACATACAACGTATATATGATAACTTCAATAAAAGATATAGTGTTGGATATTTTCATAAAAAGACTAGCATCTATGATAAGCCAGCAGGTAGATACCAAAAAATCTGCTTCCCCGGCCGATGCCTTCGATTATGCGTTGAGATCGGAGAGCCGAATGATAGCGGGTATAATCCCGGACAGACGATATCGAGGGGTCCTTGCAGTTATTTTAGAAATAATTCAAATAACTCATTTCAACAAAAGAATGCGTACTCTAAGAAGCATTCTTATCACATCAAATATGACAAATTAATGGATATCCAATCAACAATCAGAGATACATTGCTAATAGGCAGCGTAACAATTACCAGAACAATAATAGACAATATTAACTATATAGTAATGGACATCATTAGCGCAGAAATAATCAGCATCAGAGGAGAGATCAGAATTTTTAGAATCAGTCAAGGAACTCTAATAATTATCAGAATAATTTTCGACGATATGATAACGAAAATCTTAACGATTATTACACTCAAAAAAATGATAGTTGTAATCCTACAAATAATCAAGGATATCGAGGCAGAGGTCAGAATTTAAATAAATACCGTCAAAAATATAGTTATAATTATCATAATCAACAAAATTGTAAACCTAGTTATTAAAATTGAAACTTGAAAAATCAGTACCATCCAGGACACGACCATTTGCTACATCATTTAAATTTTCAAGTGGCTCACGTCTATCAATAATTAAAGGTGCGCCTCCAAAGATAAAATTCAACCCTTATACTTAATGTTTCAGCTCGAGTAATGAACATAGCAATAGAATAGGAACCATCTACATCGGTACGTGCCACGAACTTGGCCTACACGATAAGCCTACAAGCATAAGGTTGTCTGCCTCAGAAGAGAAAAATTGCTTTATAGTACTTAGGCTCAATAACGGCGCTGCTATAAACTTGATTAAATTAGACAGTTGCACTCATATTTCCGCGTAAAGACTAGTAAACTTATTAATCTTACCAGAATTACAATTTAATCAGTTTCAACTAAAAAAACAGCGTATATAACTATACAAGAAAAATCTACAATTTTTTATGTTACACCTAACGGTTTTTCCATGAAAGATGGCAGTCTTTTTAATCGAAACTTTTATAAAAAACGATGAGCCACATTATTGTATTATTATAATGGTACAGTATTAGATAATGACGTAATAAACCCCCCTTTTTTTAAAAAGAATTCTTAAAGAAATAGGTCGATTGGAAAGAGATGAAGAAAAACAGAAAGTAACAAAACTTTAGAAATAAGCGCAGGAAAATCAAATGTGATAAAAATAAATAACAGAGTGTCTTAGGAATGAAATTGACCGACAATAATTTTATGACAAATACATCGTAGGCTTACCCAAAAAGTCAAATATACCTAAGTATAAAAAATTTGGAGACACATACACGCAATTGGAGGCAAATCTGACAAGTTAATTTTATAAAAGAGGGGTGATGATTTTATTAAATTCACTGATGATAAAACTAATGAAAGTGGTACACACCATAAAAATAATAAATTGGATGACCAAGATACACTCGTACCCTGTGGCATTAAACAGAGGAAAAATACTCCTAGTGTGAAACAACATTGCCTCAATAAAGAACAAAAGATACTAATAGACTAACTAAATATACGATTGAGGCTGAACGAGAATAAACTTACTTCTACATTCCCATACATCTCTTTGTAACCGGAAGACCCTTTACCCTGTATTAATCTCGTTGCACATAAAATTCTGACAGAACATAAGTTTCCTATCAAGACTAAACAATATCGTTACTCACTGGTACATACAAATGTTCGAGAAAAACACGTAGCAAAGAAACTTAGCGATGAAATCATTAAGCAATCACCATCGCTGTATAATTTACATTTCTAGATAAATACTAAAAAATCTGATAGTCATGGAAATCCAAGACGGAGGGTGGTAATTGATTTCCGTGAAGTTAGTACAAAAACCATTAGTGATGCATTTCAATTGCGTAAAATCGTAGATATTATGGACCAGTTAGAAGAATCCTTATATTCGTCAGTTTTGCGTTGGCCAGTGGAATTCAAAATTTTCCTAAGGCTAAACGTTATAAGTAGAAAAAAGCATTCACAACACCTCATAGACATTACTAATGATTTCCAGATGAATGCCCGAAGACTTAAAAAACACACCTGCCACGTTCTAACAACGAATGGATCTCATATTAAGAGGTTTATTAATTTTTAAAATGTTAGTGCACGTAGATGATATTATTAACCACACAAAATATCTCATAAATAATGACCGTAAAGTAAGGATACTTTATAACCGGTTAAGATCACCAACTATGGCACTCCATCCAGATGAAGTTGAATTTTTTTTAAACGACGTACTATTTTTTGGGCATATAGTAAGTCAACGAGGAATTGAACCGGGCCCCGAAAAGATACAAGCCGTTAGAGAATATTTTCAAACCAAAACTATGTAAAATATTAGACAATTCTTAGTTTCAGCGAGATACTATAGACGTTTTGTGATAGATTTTTCGGAAATAGCAAAGCCACTATCAAATTGATTAAAAAAAGGAAGAAATACTTGAATCGACCAAAGTTTAAAGAGAGAGTTTTCAAATACTAAAAGACGTGTTTGCCAAGAAAAAGATGTGTTTGACTACCCTGTCGCTTATCTTTTAAGGATTCTCAATGAAACTGAAATAAAGTATTCTACAACTAAAAAGTAATTCTTAGCTGCGCTATACGTAATGCATTATTTCTGTTCAAGGCAAAAAGTGGACCATGGTTAACTAAATAATTAAAAAAAAAAAAAAAGAAATTTCACTTTTTACCCTCTTTTTCTTAAAATTATTTTAACCTTATGAGTAACCTTGTTGAATAACATATTGTGATACACTGAAGTAAGTTTCAATTAGAATTATTACAAATATTTGTAAATGTGTAAATTAGAAGAATAATTGTTCATATTAAGTCATCTAAGTCAGCATGACTCTGTTTCAGTAATCTGTTCGTTTGGAAATAATGCTGATGTAGCTAGATGAATGGTTCTACGGGTTCTCATGAGTTGTTCCAATAAATTAGACGTAAATGTAGTATATCTGTCTGATAAAATTGCCCTGGGCACCGCGTAAACTTATATTAGGCTTTGTATGAGTGCATCGGAAAATGTGCTTGATCTTAGATCTGTTACAGGGGCTAATATAATGTACTTAGTAAAATTACGCTGTATAGTTAACGAATGGCAATTCTCATTTGGTGTCATTTTTAATTTACCAACAGTATAAATGAAAACCTTATCAGAAGCTTCAATAGGTGTGTTTGTAGGCACCAGGGGTTCTCTTGTTTTTATCCGTTCTTTTTTTCTCTTGACATTTGCTGCATCTACGAACATAATTGAGGATATCATTCCTTATTTCAGGCCAATAAAATTGTTCTTTTTCCGATGAATTTGGTTTATTTTTTTATGTTTTCCAACAGAGCTATCATGTTGAGTTTGTATTATTTCATTACGTTCTTAAAATTTTTGAAAAATCAACTTTATTGTAACAGACAGTGATTTGTATACGTGTTTCATCAAAACTTGTTAATAACATTTCTGGTATTAATCCAGGTTCTATTTTGTCTGTAAGATCTCCCCTTCTTAAAATTCGGAAAGTTTTAAGATTTCGTCTCAACAATATATTCCTAAGTGATTCAAAAGCTTTAGTAAGACTTTCTGAAGTTATGTAATCGGTAGGTGTTTCACTAATAACGATTGACAGTATTTGATGTCCTTCATGAGGTGTTTTAAATATATTTGGCTAACATTTGGTTTCCTTGATTTCAAATAATTAAAGCCTAGTGCACCTATCATCAATCTCAACAGCCTTGAGATAGATGTGACTGGTTGACAATCTTTGCTAATAAAATGAAGAATATCGTCTCTTTTGTATATAAGGCAATATCTGGTGGTAATTACATTGTTTATTACTTTAGCACTATTTACGTTCTTATAATTGTCACTACTATTGATATTATCATTGAAACTTACGCACACCTTTCGGTACTGCTCTTTGTATTGATTGATTGGTTGAAAATGGTGTAAGTCTGATAGAAGCATGAAATCAGGTGCAATACTTTGATTAAATGATTTATTTTCATTGTAGTTAGTTCGGTTGTTGCTTTTATTTAAGTTGCCCAGGATTTTTTCTATTATTTGTTCCAAGTGTGATGCCTGGGATCGTCTGTTTTTTTGCAATAATAGAAGTACTCGTGTGCGTCAGTGTACTAGAACTTAAGGGTATATTTTCCTGAATACGAGGGGTAATTGATAATTTTCCACTTATTATATATTTTTTTTACAAATTCATCTTCATTAATTAGGGGTTCAAAGTCTGTTGAACGTTTTGATATACCTGCAATTTTTTATCTATTACAGAAACATCCAAGTTATTGGAGTCATAGGTGTCCATTTTGCTCAATATATTTTAAATTTCAGAATCTAGCTTATTTTCATCCAAAAATCTAGTTACTGATAAGAAATCCGTATCAACTTTCTCGAGTTAATCATCGTTGTTAGTCTTGTAAAAACATTCTTCAAGACTTTGGTTAAATTTTTTTGTTAACTTTTGTAATTCTTGATAGGTAACCGTATCTATATTACTTGTAGTAGTTTTAAGTTGGTCTTCTAAAATGTCGTCGTTCAAACATTCACTAAGTAAAAAGGGTGACATGGAAATTTCAGTATTCACCGCGTCTGACTCCATATTTGTATTTAAGTCTACTTCCGTTTCAGTCAGATTTGGCCATAATTCACTTTGTTTGGGTTCATCTACTGGTAGTTGTGTATCTTCTCCTGATTCTTCAGTATCACTCGAGTCATTTTCGGAAAACATACTGGTCCTTGACGCTCCACCAAGGTTAATTGTATCTCTGACTGGTAACTGTGTCAATTCTTTATTTTTAGAACTATTAGGTTTTCTTTCAGTTATTTCTGTATTCGTATCACTAGCGTATGATGTTGAGGCTACTGATTCTAAAAAATGCACTTTCAATGACCTAGAATCTATTAATGTATTTATAGTGATATTTCCTAATATACACGGTCGAGATGTAGATGATGTTCGTGGTTGTGGAAATGTTTTCGTTCAAGTTCTTCGAGCATTCACACTATGATCTAACTTTGGTGGTTCCTTTTTTGTCTTTGAACGAAAGGGCTGTTGAGTGTCTCTGGTGAATTTAGGTACATTCGTTTCTAATTTGGTCATGCTTCTAGAGTTTGTTACTTACACTGTCTCCTTCAACGTTGTTTGCAGTGCTTCGAATTTATTAATCGTGAAATTAGATGTTCTTACAATTCCTTTTCTCTGACTTTAAATTTCTGTTTTCCTCTTATTATCTATTTTTTTCCGACCGGTCATCGTAACTCTTCACAACTGTAGTCTGTTATTAACATTCTTTTCTTTACACAGAAATGGCCTATTGGATTTGAAGATAATGCATTAGCATTAGTATTGAGTTTTCTTTGCTTGTATTTGAAATTATTTTTATAATCAGTGAATATAAACATCCAGCGCAATAAACTCTGATCCGGATCTTATCTTATATGCATCCAGTTCAATAGCTCGTGATTAGCTACAAGAAAAAATTTATTTCCTTATCTATACAAACGGAAATGATGCATTGCGCATAGTTCAGATAAGTATTCTTTTTCAGTCGTTGAATAATTTATTTCGGCTTTACAGAACGTGGCAGGTGTGATTGAAGCCTTCGGGCATTCATCTGAAAATCATTAGTAATGTTCACGGAGTGTTTTAAATGCTGTTATCTACTTTTTACGTTTAACCATGGTAAAATGTTAAAATCCACTGACCAAAGCAAAAACTAATAAATATACAGATTCTCCTTACTGGTCCATAATATCTGCGATTTTACGCAATTGATATGCATCACTAATAATTTTTGTACTAACTTCCCGGAAATCAATTACCACCCTCCATCTTGGATTTCCATGGCTATCGGATTGTTTAGGATTTATCTAGACATGTAAATTATACGGTGATGGTGAGAGCTCAATTATTCCATCGCTAAGTTTCTTTGCTACGTGTTTTTCTCGAACATTTGTATGTACCAGTGAGTAACGATATTGTTTAGTCTTGATAGGGAACTTATGTTCTGTCAGAATTTTATGTGCAACGAGATTAATACAGGGTAAAGGGTCTTCCGGTAACAAGAAGATTTTCGGCTATTCGGAAATCAGTCGATAAATTCGGTCTCGTTTTTCCAGGTTTAAGTGACTGGTAGGTACATGTCCGTTTATGTCTCTTATTCCATCTTTTTTTGTTTTTGGTAACTGGCCTCCTGATTTTTGCTACCAGGGTCAGGGTCAGGGTAAAATTTAGGTGCAACGTATTCGAAGAGTAGAATTTCTCTTAGATATATTTCAATTGTAACAACATCCTTATTAGTGTTTATTGCCATAATATTACATTGACTGTTCTCATGTCTTACTATTCCTTCTTCTATACACACATTATCATATCCTAAATCGGCTTGTGGCAAGTATCCTTTAGTGAAATTGGTATTAATTAAGTTAATTTTTTCTATTTTTTGTGTTCGCGCCTTAATCGTATATTTAGTTAATTTATTAGTGTTTTTTGCTTCTTTCTAAGGCAATGTTGTTCCCCACGAGAAGTATTTAAACTCTGCTCTATGGCATAGGGTTGGAGTGTATCTTGGTCGTCTTATTCATTTTTTTCACTGTGCACCTTTCTCTGATAAAATCAATATGTCACATTTATCTTAAAAATGCATATTAGCTGTTATGTCCCTAAATTTTTGTACTTAAATATGTTCGACTTTCCGGGCTGGCCTACGATGTATTCGTCATAGATTTTCCTGCGCTTGTTGCTTAAGTTTTATTTCTTTCTGTTCTTTTTCATCTCTTTTAAATGACTGTATTTTTTCATGAATTTTTAAAAAAGAAATGTGTTTATAACGTCATCATCACTAGTACCTACGCGTAAATATGAGTGCAATTAGTCTACTTTAGTCATGTTTATGGCAGCGCCATTATCAAGCATGAGTGTGATAAAACGATTTATCTCTTCTGGAACTGACAACTTCATGATTGTAGGCTCGTCGTTTACGCCAAGTCCCTGGCACGTACTGATGTGGATAGTTTCGATTCTGTTGCAATATTCATAACCGTGGTACTTGACGCTTGGTTCTCATTGAAACGCTGGTGGTTCAACTCCGGACGACTTTGGGGGTGATCCAGTTGTGAGTTTGAATGACGTGGCGAATACTTGTCTCCTGGCAGTTGGTAATAGTGAAAATGTTGTCTTGATAATTAGAATTAAAATTTTTTTGGTTGTCATTGTTGTAATAACTACAATTATTATGTTGGGGGTATCTATTATTGTTATTATTTTCCCGGCCTCCCTAGATTGGTAATTTCTAGAATAACTAGAATAAAAATTTCGAATTTTGTTATGCATTATGACTATTAGGGTTCTTGTTGTTATATTAATTCAAATTGTTTTTTCTATGGTTATTACTATTTTGTTGATCTCCATGATATCGACTTCTTTTATTGTTCCTAAAATTTTTTTGAAAATTTAGATTATTATTTAATTGCCTGTTAGGATTTGAAGATAATGCGATTGAAAAATCTTGAAGCAGCGCTATTGAACATAATAAATACGGTTGCAATCCATGCGGAAGATAACATTATTCCACCTCCCAGCATATGAACCAAAAGAATGATACCTGTTGAAGATATTGAAAGCATTACTAAAGAACTTTTCGGCTTAGTCACAGAAGACGATATCAATATTATGAACACTAATATCAACAACTTACTTGTCAATCGAAGAGAATATATGAAATTGTACGAACAAAATGGCCATATTTTTGCAGCTACATGAAAAGAACTGTAGAATACTTCAAAACGCCATGAGCATATTCTAATACAAACTGCTGATATATTGACTTTAGGACAAGATTTTTCTCTCGACAGATATCTGACAAATTTATAAACTTACCTTAGAAGAACTGAGACTACCTAAGATCATATCATTTGTTCCCATAAAGATCTGATTGACATCTTGCATAATTTAAAAAAAGGTCAAGCACACCCAAAACTATTTTCTCTAAATATATTTAAAACCGTTGCCCAGGATGTAAAGAGCCTAGCAGAGAACCTAGATATTGTAGTATCTATAGAGAATCTTTATGCTGGCGGAATAAGCACTGTAAGCAAATTAGATGTAGCACATCAAGAAAATAAAACCATGGTAATATTACACTCGATACTCGAGATCGAACTCCTTATAATCTTTATAGACTACATCCAGTCATGATATCTCAACCTGGAGAAAATGGATCGGCCTACTTAAACCTATCCTACCCTTACTGATCAGTAGCATTAGACCTTAATTCGTATTTGCGATTAAAGGAAGTTACATTTAACCAATGTGATAAAATAGTTTATGGTTATGTATGCTCAGCTATAAAAGTCAATATATTTACTTACTAGCTAATAATTCATTGTTATTCGTGACACCTAATGAAGATCAATTAAGCATTGTCTGTCCTAACGAGCCAGATCGACAAGAAAGAGTAAGAGGTACAGATCTTTAAATGAAGAAATGATGGGTGTACAGGAAAATCACACAAACTTATCATAATTGTGAACATAAAATCATCACTCAGATACAATATACCCATCAAAAAGAAGTGAGCTTGAACTTAACTGTGTTACACAGACCCTTAAAAAGCACTAATGCCTTCCCCACTAAATCGACTTAAGAATTTAATTTCAATGAACAAGCATGGGCATATGAAGACTTAAATGTACAAAACATAATAAATTCAATGGAGAAAACACAAACCCTAAAGTCCGAGGAGAAGCAAACTTTTCTTTTTATTTAATTCGTTCTATTAATAAAGCTATTATTATTATAATAACAGTAGCAATATTTATTAGCGAAGCAAGAAGTTGTTTCAAAAAGACTATAAAACGTAGTGTCTTGGAAAATTTTATAAAACGTTTCATTAATTTACTGAACACAGCACCCTGAGTCGCTATGAAACAAGAACCAAAAGAACATGAACCAACTAAACTTCATGTCGAAATTGAGGAAAAACAAGAAATACCTAAATTATCTAAAACTCGACCCGTAGTAAAGATACGAAGTTTGACACTCCCACGGCGTAAACCCAAAAAGTTGGAGATAGACTATAAAATCACAACCTCTGTTTGTTTAAGTATAACCTCGATTAGTTGTCAGTAGTTGAAAAAAGGCTTAGGATTTTGTGTGTACAGGGGAAACTCTAAGATTAGGAACCAACACACAATCAATGTTAGTGATTTTACGTTGAGGGCGGGTTCGTTGCCTAGTATAAAAGAGCGAAATCGCTCGGGTTACCAATTTTATGAATAAAATTATCTCAAAGTAGCTTTTATCAAAATTTAGATGACCTTGTGGAATAGTCTATTAATCTCTGCAATATCTACAGTGATAATGTTTTATTTTTGCTTTATTAGTTTAGCCTTCTTCAAAAAATTTTTACTTCTCTTTAGGCAAAGATAAAATTGTTAAACCTAAAAACTTAATTTATTGTATAGATTAATTTCGTAGCGAATTGTTAACTAAAGCTAGGTAAGATAAGATAAAATTTTTTAAATAAACTTAATTCTTAATTTCAGAGTAAACAACTTAATAGAATATCGGACTAACTAACTCTTAAATTTTCAAACAAACATAAAGAATCTTAGGATTCGCAATTACCTGTGAAGGGGTAGGACTGAATAAATAAGTTCACTTGATTTTTTAAATTTATTTAATTTTATTTTAATAAGAAAATTGTTTTTGCAATTGGTGTTCTTATGATTTATATTTGTTCGGGCTCTTTGCTCAAATTTAACTAACAAAATAATTGAATTTGTCATTAAAAAGAATTTGAAAGACGCTTTAAAACTCGCACTCAGACATAAACCGTAATATTAGTTGTAATTACAACTTTCTTGCCCTAATTTTAAATGATTTTTAAGTACACGACGATTTTAGTTTGAAAACTTATCAGCACTGACACACATTCCTACACACACCTTGTAAAACTATATCAGATTATTAGTACATCTACGAATTATAAGTACTAGTCTCTATGCCCATCCTAAAGAAGTCACGTAGGGCTAGGTCGTCCTCGGGGCTCTTGAGTGTCTTGAGCACAGCTCAAGTGACCGACACAGGTGCTTTGCCCGAGGAGCGTCGTCGCTATGCCTAGTGCCTCGACTACTTGGGGATATATCGTCACCACGCTTTAAGTGATAAAGCACCGAAAGTCCAAGTAGACACTAGTTAGTATTAGTAATACACTACTTGTAGACTTACGTGTGTGTCGTGGTTATTACCAGTGCACCGGAGAGTTCCAGGTCTGGGTAGGCAGCGAGTGTCTGCGCCCTAGGCTTACTGAAGAGAATAAGTTTTCTTGCGCGTCAGGGCCTGTTATAGTCGACTCACAGTCTTCGCCGCCGTAATCTGCGCTATCTCTTTGCGCACAATCAATGATACTTATTTGCCAATAGTCCTTGCGCATATCTTATCTAGCTTCCTACGCGTAATTGACAGCGCACATTGCATCCTTCGCGCCGACTCTTTAAACTTCAACTTGGTGACCTTAAAGTGTTTTTTTATGGATTATATCAGTAAAAGAGAAAAATAAAGGGATATAAATAGGAATGCGCATTATGAATTTTCAGGCGAGATAGAGTGCCTCCTGGCCAAATCAATAGTAATTTTGATACCATTTTTCTTCAAGGGTTCATGATAAACCGAGACAGTAAATAACTATAAAGACTTAAGTAAACGTAGACCATGTTTTAAATAAGACGTTAAGTTATTAAACAACTAGAGAATATAAGAAATGGACATCGAACTACAACCACCATTCACGTTAGTGATTTATTTATTAAGAGGCCTGATAAAACACTGAATGTGGAAAAAGAAATTTAGACACTTTCCACTATTAAGATGAGATTCACTATTTGTCAAGCAAAAAAGATTTCTTCACCAACATCGTCGAAAAGTGACAATGATATACCAAACGTTGATCCAAAAAGACTTATGTGTCTTGTACCGTGGGATATAAAAGAAAAGGGAAAAAGACTTCTTTAATTACAACGCCGACTTAGCATACTATTACAAGGAAGTTAAAGCCGACTCACGCTAAACAAAATCCTCAAAAGCTTCGGAGTAGTCCAGTCCATAGAGCAGGAATCCTGTACTACGAGTTACTCTTGTTATAAAGTAGTGTTGAGTTCACCGCAGGAGGCAGAAATTGTAGCAAACAGCTTCAATCAGCACCAACACTACAGGAACTATTTTACTCACTAATTAGACCACCAGATAACCTGAGTAATTGAGCAGCATGAACGGCAGCCACGTCCTTAATAAACAAGGAAATTTCCAGGATTCATAATACATTCAAGAATGGATGTTAGATGGATAAAATGATCAAAGGGCCAATCAATAAATATCAAATAAAGATTCTCCTAAATAAATTTGATCCTATGCTATCTTTAAAAGAACAAACATGCATCGCACCATACACCGAGTATGAGGCGATTTAAGATATCTACTTCTCTGTTTCACAACAAAAACAAAAAGATGTTATTCACATTTACATAACATGTAAGACTGCAGATTAGGCGAAAGATATACGCCGCACGATTGTATATTGTATAACTCTGCAGCCAAAAAAAAAAAATACAGAAAACAAAAATAACACTTATAAAAATGATGCTCTTATAGATTGCGACCCACTTCAGCAGTAAGTAGTATCTAAGCTGCTAGCTTTAACAAATTTGGATGAGTACACCCGGTAGTTAATGACATTTGGTCCTTTGAGCCATCTAAACTATCTACTAGATACCGTGCGCGATGATGGGCGAAAATCGTATTTAAATTTTTTTACTTATTGTAACGAAGGTTCGGCAGCAAGAGCCCTTGACGGACTTAAAACGTATGGAGCAAAATGTTCATATAAGTGTAGTCAAAAAAATCTTGAACTAATGATACATTCACCGTGTGGAAGCTTAATATACAAAAGCGATCTTAAAATGTATATAGTCTTTTGGGCGAAACACAAATAAATCTAAAAAAGTCTTGCCCATTAGTCCAAAAGGATGTCAGCCAAGTAAAACACGACTGACACTACAAGCTATGCATTGAGATAGGTGTTACAACAAATACAACAAATCTTGATGCTCTAAGCAGATTGATCATTAACAAAAAAAAAAAAAAAAAAAAAACCAAGGAACAAGGGGATAAGAAAAGACATTAACCATAATTAATCATAGTAAGTCCTATTTTCCTTCCCTTTAGCACATTCTCAAATAAATGTAATAATTTTGTAGGATATTGACAACTTACTTTAGTTTATTATATTACGTTCCATTTTTTTTCAGTAATACTTGAATACAGAATTTTCACCGCTGCATCGCCGTGTGAAAAAAAAAAAAAAAAACAAANAATTTTAAGAAGGTGAAGGTAAAAAGCGTAACTATATTTGTAATTTTTAAAGTATTAGATTCACCATGATCCACTTCTTACCTTAACTCGGATTGCTTATATACATATATATATATATTTATATTATAGTGCTTTACGTCCGGCTCCTTTAATAAGGGCACTACTATGGGCACTTAGCACTTGGAAAAGAGACAAGGAAAGGGATGGAAGGGGGGGTAAGGGGAAATTAGGCAATTATACTGCGAGGAGGTCGCCTAAGCCCTTCTCGAGGAGCATTGCGTAGTGAAAAAGCACATGTGAAAAATCACAGAGGTACTTGCCCGAAAAGTCGCACTGGCCGGGAATCGATCCACGGTCTTTCGCGTGCCAATCCACGACCTAGCCGACTGAGCCACCGCGCGTTCGCATGTATATATTCGCCAAGGACAGCAATAGTTTTAACAAAGGGAGGCTGTTAAGTGACCACTTGCATAAACAGATAAATTTATTATTTTGTTTTATATTATTCTATTTTATATCATATTTTTCTCTTTCTCCATGATAAAATTTTAAGATTCTTCAATAAGTCATCATTAACGAATGTTGCCACCTGACTCTGTACTTCGTGGCTCTCAGAAGTGTCAATTAATAACCAAAACGAACCGCTAAGCCCAAACACATAAAGTAAGCAAGTACCAGCCCCCTAGTACGTAAGACAAAGATATTTTGACTAAAGCTTCACGCAAGGTGTATTTTTTGCGCAGCATTTCAGTTAGTAGCCTGCTGCCACTCATCGAGTACAGAACTTAATTACTAATTCTAAAGTAACTAGCGAAAGAGTGTCTTATCGTTGCTTCTTTCTTTTGTGAACGCATTATTTTTAACAAATGAATACATAACAAGCTGAAAAAAGTTATTAGAGTTATTTAAACTAATAGTTGATAATAGTAAATAATTGAATATTAGCTAAATAGCCAGTTCACCTGAAGCTGCTAGAAAAAAGAAAGGTACGTTAACAAGCATATTTTATAAAATTTTTCTCTTTTCTTTCCTATAAACAAACAAATAGTTAGACTGTCTACTGGCCCCGTAGCCTGTATAGAAACGTTAGACTACACTCCACAACCTTTAGTTCTAAATTGGCTACATCAAAAAATCCGTTAAATAATATTCTGGATTAAACGAAATTAAATGCAGAAAGCATTGATCTTGTTTTATTATTAATAGCTATGACATTAATTTAAAATTCACATATCCAGTAGAAGTAGATAATCCAATGTATTTTTTACATCTGAGACTAATAATACCGTACTAATAATACCGTATAACAAAATTAACTCCCGCATTCTACGAGTACATTTCACAAATCGGCATAACATATTGGCTGAGATGCCTCGGATGTATTTTACAGACTACAACAACCTTCCTCTTTGGCCACCAATTAACTCGTGTAGTTTGAGGAACGACTGGGAAGCCCGAGGCATTAGAAAATTCTGAAGCAGTAGTATCGAACAGTGATCCTTGTAAGTTAGTTATCAATAATGCAGTTAATGCTTAAACCGTTAGGGTGGCTTGATAAATTCTGTTTTATATAGTTAATGATTTTATTCTGACAGATTCAACAAATTTTTATTAGCTTACTTTTATTAGTTGAAGTCTGGTCATAACACGTGTTAAAAAATCAAAAACTAAAATAAGAAGCTTAGTCAAGTTAAAATAAATTAATAAAATTATGAGATCTGACTGATTTTAGGTATTTCTCAAAGTTGAAAAACATCGTTACGAAAAATTTTATTTTTTCAACAGTCATTAAAAATAAAAGAAAATTCGACGAAAAAAAAAATACTCTCAGCAGTAAGAAGAATAATAATAAGAAAAAAAATCTGTGTGGAACAAAAATGATCAAGGAAGTTGCATGAAAACATTTTTTTCACTCTAGGACTCTTTAATTCTGAAATTTCAGAACGACGTATGATATAAATGCAGCTTTTTCATTTATTACAATGATTACTTAAAACAATAAAAATAGTAGGAACAAATTTGACACATTCTTTTATTTACAAATGCAGTATTTCCGACAGACTATTTTCATAATAACAACTTAGTTTATACCCTTTACACCATCTATAATAAGGAATAGTAAATAAGAC
The DNA here is from genome assembly GCF_000648655.2 of Copidosoma floridanum. The sequence goes on along the minus strand of NW_019379504.1, from coordinate 547,071 downwards.
AAATATTATATTATTGCTATATCTCTGAAGACATCTAAATAGCTATTATAAATTACATTCTCAATACCAGTATTAGCAACAGTCTTATTAAAAATATCTGTGAATAAAAAACCTTCTTTTAAGATGGTACAGTTTCTCTTTCGCATTAATACATTTGGATTAAATAAGCCTAATGTTGGACTATATTCTTGATGTAATTTCTCTGGACATCTGGAAAAAAAATCATTTCCATTACATTTTCAATACAAGTACTATTATAGCATAAAAATATTTAAAAATAGAAAAATGCAGTAAAGTTACCATTAAAAGTAGGTACGCAAATAATCAAGTTGGAATACTATAGGCTTAGCACAGCAAACAGTCAAACATTTATTTTCGTTGAACATCAATACCTACCCTAACGTACTTGTAAACAAAATTTTGAGGGTGTCGTAAGAAAAAGACAAGTAACAAACATAATAATATGTTTCTCTAATTATATTGAATATCTTACAGGGAAACAGTTTTGGGAAACATGTCTCTTGGACACTGACGAAGTAATCCGTTCAAATTCTTATAAATCTTTACTACTTTTTTAAACATCTTTGAATATCAGTAAATCACTAAATCACTGAAACCGCTTATAGAAGCTTCTTAATGTTGCCGATAAAAAGTCTAAAGTATATGTTAGATGATAATGTTATTATAGTACTTGTGGTATAGTGAAAACAAATGTGGTGGTGCGAATGTTTAGTTAACGTTATTTTTTGTGCATTCCGCTAAGCGAGTGTAATGTTCTATTGTATATAGATATACAAACATATTGTTTTATTATTTGTGTTCTTGAGTTCTATTGTTTGTATGGCGCTCACTTTGCGAACACATTATTAGCTGTTCAAATCAACTACGCACCGTCTCACTTTTGTTTCCTTACGCTACGTAATAGGTAGTTCCCAACTTTGACCTGTAATTTACTACATATTTTATACAATTTTCATAAAGAAATGCGGTTACATAAGTATGGGAGCATCAAGTGTTACAAAACACAAAAGTAACACTTTTTTTAAGCCAAAATTTCAGAAAGCTTGTTGGTATTGAGTTAAAAACAGTACCGATTAAGCGACTTTTCAAGTGTTACTAGGTACTAATCTACTTCTTTTGGCTTTAATAAAAAAAACAATCTTTAAATTTTAATAAAAACAAGAGGGATTAGTTACTTTGGATCCTAATAACAAAAAACTTTATACCGGTTAACATACCTGTCACCAAAAATGTATTACTGTATTATTGAATGTTACTGATATTTATAAAAAATCACTTCCTATTGATATTTTGAGCATAAAAGAAAGCTATGAACTTTTTTTCAACTAATCAAAGCGATACATGTTTATTCAAAGTTAAAGAATAAGTTATTTTTCTAACATTCGGTCTGTGTAAATGTGTGTGTCAGTGCGCGCGCGCGTGCTAGTAGGATTTCTTTTGGTTACTTCTAAGAGATACTTAATATAAACCAGTGATAGCTTGTTGACTACGGCGCAATTTTTTGTCAATTGAGGTACAGCTAGTTTTGTTAGGCGTTCGATTGAATCCGTAGATCGACTTAAAAAAATTTTTAGAGTGTTATTCTGGAATTGGTTTTTAAGTGGATACTCCTGGTGGTGATTATTTTTTTTATAGAAGAGATTTTCAATCAATACAGGATATTACCTGAAGTTTTCTCGAGGTCAATCTGGGCAGATACGGAAAATTAATTTTAGTTGGTGCGCAGTAATAACCAATGTAAAAATTGAAAAAAAAAATGTATTCAACGGATTAAAAATAAAAGTTAAACTGCAGTATGGATAGTAATACATTTTTAACAAAATAAGTTTTTTAATTAATAAATTTCATAACACTAATCTAGAGACTATGCTTTACATTTTTAGCAGAATTATTTATTTACGTGTGTATGTGTGCAAAATATGTTGTACCCACACATGCATACGTACTTTTCTCCATGACAAATAAGTTTCATTTACTATTAAAATTCATACTTGGTGCCTCTATTATAGAACGTGGAGTGCATTAAACAGAGAAACAAGCGATAGTAGGAGAAAAGGAGGGAACCGTTTCGCTGTCAACCGCTAGCTCAAACTTATCAGTCCTGCGTGCTAGCGATCTAGCCACAGACGAACACGACTAATACTTGCACTGATACGTATTATTATAACAAAGGCAAGACTGATAGAGTCAGTTGGGAAGTTGGCATCTATTTTTCATAAGATCTTATTTATTATAGGTATACGATGGAGGTAGTAACCGATAAAATAAATTAAAGATTTCAAAACATAGTTATTGATAAAAATTGAACAAAATTTAATTTATTGATAAAGACTAAAAAAGATTCATGCAGTATGAAAAATACAGAAAATATGTACGTTACAATATTATAAATTTGATTTAAACACTGTTACTTTAAGTTAGAGTAGTGAAAGGTCGTTACGCGAAGCGTGCAGGATGGCCATACGCGAGTACATATAAATGTACGTGTATTTTATATATGTTACTATAACTATCTTCCTATATTATATGGTTGTTTCTGAGTCTATGCCTACTCGTTGCCCAGCACCAACCCTCTCCACCCATCATCGTCCCACAAAATCACATGAAACTCTGCTAGTTGTTCCAAAATTCTAAAAAAAAAAAAGTGATTGGCAGCACCACCCCGCGCTGTTCACTGTCTCTCCGCAACCACCCTACTATATAAAGACTAGTATGGATCAAAATTTTTAACGCTTTTTCGTTTCTCTATGATTTGACTAAAAATTGGAATCTGAGATTTTTTAATTTAAACAACTATATTACTTGTCCACACGTGCAAGTAAGATTGTTCAAACTAAACAATTATATTGCTTTCAGGATATAAAAATATAGTATATAAAACTTTTATTTGACCTTCCTTGTAATCCAAAGTTATTTATTTAGTAGATTTTTATACCACCCAAGAGATATTACTTAGGTGCGTTAAGAGATTCCTTTTAGAGAACTTTTCGCTATGTTTGGAAAAAAATTAATTTGAAGCGGTTCTATTGATATAAAAATTGATAACAATACTCGCAAGGCTTACATTCAATGTTACTTTACAAATATTAACACCTAGAGAGACTATACATTTTTTTCTTTAAAGTAGCCATATAGACCGTGTAGTTCAAGTACTTTAAGAATTTAACTAAAGTTAATATGTCAAAAAAATTATATAATCTTCTCAGATTTATATTCAAAGTATAGGCTAAATTATTATAATTTGTTTCCAAATCAAAGATTTTCTTCTAAAGGACATTTCGAATTTTAAATTTGTAATCTGATTAAAAAAAAAAAATTATTTATTGTCATGGAAACCCACCTGAAAGAAAAATGACGGAATTCTATATATATAATTACTTCAAGGAAGCCGTACGGCATTACATGTAGTTTTACAAATGGCTTTACAAAAGGGGTTTTAGATTGATAAAACTAAATGTAATTCCATATAGACAAACACATGGAATCACAAATGGAAAAAGAAAAAAAAAAACAAATTTAAAGTCTGGAAATAACTGCAGAAAACGGTCATGCGTAGTTGACTGCTAGCATTGAATGTTACCATTAAAGATGATAAGTCCGTAACAAGGAGGTTTGAGTGATTTTTCTAGAATACAAAAAAGAACAATTTTTCAATTTTGTTTCAATTCCTGAAATAGTACTTTAACTCCCTTGTTCTGGAGTTACTATCAGGACGGTAACACTTTTATCGTTAACTGTAAAGAACGCATTACGGTATCCTGCAGTTATTTCTAGATGACAAATTTTTTTTTTTTTTTGTAATTCCGTGTATTTTTTCGTATGGCATTACATACGGCATTACCAATTCAAAGCCCCTCATATAAAGCCATGTATAAAACCACATCTAATGTCGTATGGCTTTCCTGAAGTAATAAGACATAGAGTTTAATCATCTTTTATTCAGGTGGGAAATGCAGGTACTAAAGAAAATCATTACCAGCCACAACTCTAACAAAAATTAAAAAACCTCGTGACTCGAAAAGATCCGAATTATTATTGTCGTATTTTATTTTAGCAAAGAGTTGTGTTGGTATTTAAAAGTGCCATGTGGTCAATACTACGTACCACTCACAACTTTAACCTACAGGTAGAGAAAAAAATTTGTCGTAGTAAAGTGCCGTTTGCGTCTAGATTAGAATAAATTAACTATCAGAAAATCAACCTCCAAAAAATGGACGATCCTCACAAAAACATTACTTGCCGCAACTTTGCTAATCATTTTTTTTTTTTGGATCACAAACAATTTTCATTAGAAACTGAAGTCGTGTCAATTTTCAGATTTATTAAAGGGTAGGAAATCACCCATTTCGGGTAGTTAACAAATTCTCTGCTTGGCGCAAATAACACCTTTCTGTGACAATTTTTTATTCTCTATCCATTAGTTTAGGTTGCGGTTGGTATATAGTGTATAGTGTTGACCAAATGGAACTTCTTAAATACCAACGAAACTCTTTATCAAAATGAAAAAAGAACTATAAGGTTGGCGAATTTCTATGAGAGTTGCGGCTGAAATTATTTAACCATTCTGAAGCCTCAGCTCTTAATCTAATACAAGTTCTTGTCAACTGTGACATCCATATCGTTTTCTTCATCCTTTTACTACAGCACCCTTGGTCATCTGAAATTGTCAGATTATCTGATTGCACAGTGCTTCGTATAAGTAACGGTCATTCGTTCTAGTTGTTTTATTACATACTACATTTGAACTTAAAAAAGTAAACATATTTTATTATTTACATTATCTTTCGAATTATAAATTACAATAGTGCAGTCATTCAATTACTTGAGAATAAAAACTGTAATTAAAAGAAATATAAAAGCATTAAAACTATTGACACTTATTACTATTGCTTTAACAAACTGCTTGAGAAACAGTTAAGGTTTTTCACTACTTCAACAAACTCATTTGCATGTGCATAGGTAAAAAAGTGTGCAGAAAATACTGTTTCTTCTCTATCTCGCTAATTTAGTGCTCAGAGCTTGATCTGGATACGATTATATTGTATCAATTTCTATAACTGAATGTTATACGTAGTGTGTGGGGGTTGAATTATTGACAATCCCTTTACGCTTCCACACTTATTCGAATATTTCCAAAGTTGGACAAAGTCAACCGAATAGTCTTTTATACGTACTAAATACAAGAATCTAAAGGTATCTGAATAGTCACAGTTAGCTGAATATTCCAAAGGTTGGCCGACCGAACAAGCCCACCCACACAGTTCCCTATGCCCCCGCATTTATCCGAATATTCCTGAGGTCGGCCAAAGTCCACTGAATAGTCTATTATCTGTAGGAGAATCGAAAAGTTCTGGGAGTGGAGCCCTCCCATGCAATCCCCCTATGCCCTCTACGCACTTATTCAAATATTCTGAAGGTTGACCGAAGTCAACTGAAAACGCTCACCAACCCCCTGTGTATAATCAAAGGTAAGTTTTTATTAAAACTTTAATAATGCCTTTTGAAAGTCTTATGAAGTGGGTTTCAAAATATTTACAACACCCTACAATGCCCTTAAAATATATTTTAATTCTTTATGATGTTATTATTAACTCTTTATGAGAATCTTATAAATGCTTTATTGCACATATACGAGGCTATTACTGAGAAGTATATAACACTGTTTATTATTTATCTCTTTACATAGAAATACTACGAATATACTATTTTTTGCTACCACCATCACCGTATACAAGAATTAGCAATGCAATATAGAAATCAATGTTATGATGGAGATTTCTGTATACATAAACATGTTAGTTGCAAACTTTTAATTAAAATTTTATTTTGTATTTGGTATGGTTGGTTGTGAATAGTTACAGTTTTAATATTTTAAGTTTTAAAACAGTTAGGACGATTTAAATGAAATAGGACCATTCAAAATCATTTGAAAAAAATCAGTCAGGCGGGAATAAAAAATTGCTGATCAAGAAGATCTTGTAAATGCGCGACAAGTTTATAAAACATTTACAGTGAAAATTTCTGAACACATATGAATATGCATATGCAATTTTTCTTTTATCTTATACATATTTTTATTTGAATGTTCTTGAATTAATTTTTAAATTGTATTAGATTCTTTTTTATAGAAAATAAATCATACAGTTTACATATTAATAACTACAAACATACAAAAATTATACGATAAGAAGTTTTTGAAGGAGAAGTCTAAATTATGTCATTTATTGCAATTCACAACATTTATTCGAAAATAACTCACGAAGGATTTAGAATGATAGAGAATAGAAGTATACAAAGTAGAAACGAATCAAATTTACTTTAATCAGGACGTATTGATGAAAGACTATCATATAAATGGATGTGAAAATAAGATCATTTTTTATAAGATTCTAAGAATAATTATGCGAAAAATTATTACGAACAAAACAGAAGTAATATCAATAACATAAGACAAAATAAAAATTTAAGTATAATTAAATTGGATGAAATTGTTAAATCAGATTAAGATACTCTCACTACGGAAGTGGAATAGGTCTACAGGTGACACCACTTGAAAAAAAACACACCTAAGTGTTTACCGCAAGGTAATGTGAAAAGACACTAAAAGAAAGAAAGATGTAAAAATAAATGTTTCTTGTTAAAAAACGTTTATATCAAAATTACTTCAATTTTTATATATGAATTTATTTAAATTACATTATAATAACGGTAAGTCTAAAATTTACCTCAGTAAGGGTCTTATATGGATACAAGGAAGCATTCATAAGGTCCTCATAAAGGGTTAATAATAGCCCCAGAAGAAACTAATAACTGTACTCCAAGAGCATGTTATGAATTTGTAAAGTATTTGAAAGGAATTTTATTTAAATACTTTAGAAACCATCATAGCAGCCTTTATGAGAGACTAACCTTCAGATGCACACAGGGAGGTTGACAACCGTAGCGAGCGGGGGGGGGGGGGTGAAGCTTCCCTAGTAAATATGTATAGTTATTCACCAAGAGCTGTCTAGACCTCCCTACTTTTTACCACCTATTACCACTTATTTACCCCCTCCAGACAGTCCAAACTTTTCTTTCACTCCCTGACCCTTACTCAAAACAAAGCAAAATTTTTTTCATTTCTCTGTAAATTAAACAAATAAAATTTTAGTTAACCCCCTTGCCCTTCTCGAAACTAATCACATTTTTTATGAACTCCCCTCCCTCCCTACCCTTCAAAATATACGAATATCACTTTATTTCTTTTGCTTCCTTTTTCACCCTCTTGCCACCGATTGGATTTTTTATCCCCCCCCCCCTTACCGTTTCTTAAAAAAAGACTCTCTTTAATTGTTTTACCTTCCTTCTTAGCCCATCCAAGCCCCACTACTAAACAAAGAAAAATTCTTGTTACTCCTATGCCAAAATTTAGCTCATTGAAATTTTGTCAGCAACCCAATGATGTATTCATGTATCCCCCCCTCTTACCACTCCGTCAGCTACTGTCACAATTTAAATTTTAGTTTAGTACTTGTCATCCTTTCTTGCTGGGCGAAATATTTCTTATTTCCATGTAAAATGAACCCAAAAAATTCTGATGTATATTTTCATCTGTTCTTTTTACACCACTCATTTTTTTGTATAAAATAAACCTAATAAGATTTGGGTACACTTTTACTAATTTTTTCCATACCGCATATAAGGCAAGTAGACAGCCCCGTTATTTTTTTGTTATTGTTATTATGTAGATCATTCCATGGAATAATTTAGATAAAATGACGTGCGTGACATAATATACATATATCTATGATTATATTTTATATTATGGTAAAATAATGACAACCGATGAAGTCATCGCTTTCATTCATTTTTTAAACTATAAAACTGTGCCCTGTTAAAAAAATGACTTAACTAGCTGCCTTTTTGGAAAAATACTTATTTTTATAATGAATGACGAAAGTATACATATCTTCCTATAGTATACAGTTGTAAGGATTTTAATAGTAGCTAAGCCGCTGATCCAGCTGTATCCAGCTCTGTCCACCTACTACCAAACCACGCATAATTGTCTTATTTAGCTTAATTTTACCTTACAAAACTTATATTTTTTAGCCACCCTTTGTCACCCTCATCCTTCCCGGTCCAATCCTGGCTGTTCCTTCACCACCCCCTGCCAGCTCCTTACTAAACTGGTAAAATTCCTTACCACTTGTAAGAATTTTAATGATAGCTAAGATGCCCCATCCTCTCTTGGCCGCTGCTGTATTTTTTGTATCCAAAAAATTGTAATGACAATTTTTAAAAGCAATATTTTCAAACAATATTTTTCATCTTAAATTTACTGTTTGACTCATTTTGTACGTATGTATACCATATTCCCAGAGTTGGCGAGGGTAGTGAGTAAGGGACAGAGCTCCACTAGTATACAGCGTGTATCGAAAATGAGTGAGGAAAACTATACTACGCTATAAAGCTCGTCAAGACTGATAGAAAAGCTCTTTAAAAAATTTTGGTTTGATGCGCATTCTCCGAGGTATTGACAAATTAACATTAATAATTTCGGCCAATCACAGAGCGCTTGGCGTCGGGGGGCGGGCTCTCAGTGCCGGTAGTGTAATCGACTCTTGATGGAGGGTGCGGTGATGGGGAGGTGCCTAGGGGAAAAGAAGGTTGGTACGCACAGTGTAGCTTTATCGACTGCCGAGAATCAATGAGTCGTCGAACCAAGGGGTAATGCAAACACTGCTGAAATAAATGAGGATGTAGCAATAATGAAAGGGATAATAAAAGAATGCTCTTGGTAGTAATAATCTGAATAACCAATTTACTTTTCTCCAAATTTTTAGCACATCTGTGAAAATAAACTCTACAGAAAGAAAAAGAAGTCATAAAAGGACGCTGGCAAAGCGGTATAAACACTTTACTCAAATTGCCAGTCCTTGAGTATGGAGAGCCAAAATAATAATTTCTCACCTTTGAGCACACTCACTGGTGACAGTTCAGTAAACTCCAAAAATTAAGACTAACTGACCAGTTGGCTTATTGCAAATTTGAAAACCAATCAATGTATGGATTGGAGAAAGCGCATAATTTTCAAGTGCCAGATGATGGTACCACTAAGAGGAGTAGTCCATTTTATGACTTTCCACTTCCTCGCATACTCACTGGTGAAACATAAGTAAGATTACTCAACTGAGACCAACTGGCCAGTCAATCCATACATAAATTCCAAGTCCACAGGATGTTTTTGGTACTGGTGCTCTTAGTCAACAAATCTACTTTCTCCAAATTTACAGGACATTTCTAAAAGTAATCTGTACAGAACCTAAAACATAATTTTATGCAGATAATTAAAAAGTACAGTGACACAACCGGTATGAACACTTTACTGAAGTTGCCAGTCCTTGAGTATGAAGAGCCAAAATAATAATTTCTTACCTTTGAGCACACTCAATGGTGACAGCTCAGTAAACTCCAAAAATCAAGACTAACTGACCAGTTGGCTTATTGCAAATCTGATGGTATTCTAGTTTGACAATGCAGAGCACCTGCGCCAAGTACACTTCTGCTGGTACCAAAAGCATCCTGCAACCCCTGTCATTTTTGTTCATGCCCTAGCTTGTAATCAGATTTTATTTTTTTAGTTATGCACTGACTGGCAAGAAGGTTTCAGTTGAGCTAGTATACGGAGTAGTCAACAGTAAGTGTTCGAAAAGCCTTCCAGTGGATTAGTACTAAAAGTTCCAGTAACACACTAAATTTTTGTATTTGCCCTAGTGTGTACTCTAATAATCTTTGTTTTTAGTTGTGTAGTGGATTAACTGGTCAGTTGTTCTCAGTTAAGTAATCTTACTTATGTTTTACCAGTGAGTATGCAAGGAAGTGGAAAGTCATAAAATGGACTGCTCCTCTTAGTGAAACCATCATCTAGCACTTGAAAATTATGCGCTTGCTCCAATCCATACATTGATTGGTTTTCAGATTTGCAATAAGCCAACTGGTCAGTTAGTCTTAATTTTTGGAGTTTACTGAGCTGTCACCAGTAAGTGTGCTCAAAGGTGAGAAATTATTATTTTGGCTCTCCATACTCAAGGACTGGCAATTTGAGTAAAGTGTTTATACCGCTTTGCCAGCGTCCTTTTATGACTTCTTTTTTTTCTGTAGAGTTTATTTTCACAGATGTGCTAAAAATTTGGAGAAAAGCGAATTGGTTATTCAGATTATTACTACCAAAAGCATTCTTTTATTATTGCTACATCCTCATTTATTTCAGCAGTGTTTGCATTACCCCTCGGTTCGACGATTCATTGATTCTCTGCAGTCGATAAAGCTACACTCTGCGTACCAACCTTCTTTTCCCCTAGGCACCTCCCCACCACCGCATCCTCCATCAAGAGTCGATTACACTACCGGCACTGAGAGCCCGCCCCCCGACGCTAAGCGCTCTGTGATTGGCCGAAATTATTAATGTTAATTTGTCAATACACTTCAATATTTGTGTTAATCTTTCTTCCTTTCTTCGGAATTTTTTACTTCCAATCCAAAAAAAATGTTTCACTTGAGACCGTCATCTTTTCTTTCGTCTGGCACTTTTTATCTTAGCTATTTTATATCTAAAGACTTTAGGGTAGTATCATAGTGAAGGTCATCAAAAAACAAATTTGGAGTCAACAATATATTAAATAATGATTGTTACATGACAGTTCAAGTCATTTGTACGCCAAGTCTTTATTGGTGGTAAACATGAATTAATTGTCGAAAATATTCAACTTTCTAATAAATATAAATCATAAATAATTAATAATAATTATCTAAAGATCTTCAAAGTTTTCTATATGTATAATTAGATAATTTGAATTATCAAACTATAGTTTACCAAATTTATTAAATAATTAGCTATTAGATTAGAAAAAGGAGTGATTTGAATATTTTAAATAATTAACTAAGCCTACATTCAGTGATGTTACGTCCGAACTTTTATAAGTAAAGGGCAGAACTCGTAGATTCGTTCTATAAAAAAATTAATTTAATTTTTGTTCATCAGGAACCAGCCATTGGCTCAAAGGCCTTATTTGCTTTTACTTGCAGTATACATTTCTTTGAAATCGTCGACTCGGCGTTGTGGTGTTAGGTGTCGCCGAGTGATACGTATGGAGTGGTGTACGCTGTGCTGGCGTTGACCTACTGTTAGAGTTTATGTCTTATGTCATACGGTAGTAGCGTATCTTATTCGTCCTTTTATCTCACGTCATTGTTAAGGTCTTTGTTATACAGTGTCAATTTTATTTTTCCTCGATATTCAATTTATTCATTGAGATAAGAATTATGTGTCAATCGATTAGAATTATTAGATTTTGAAATGTTTCGTATAATTTAGTAATTGGAATGTTTTTGAATTAAGAAAATTAATGTAATCAACAACCAAGTTATGTCTTATCTGATGATTTAATAAATTTAGAAAAGCCAGAAATAGTTAATTAAACAATTTTGCTGTCGAAATTGTGTATGACATTTCTTGTGTACATCTGCAGTAAAGAATGTTGAAGATGTCGATTAATCACATTATTTGGTATATTTGTGCGAATTGATTTTGTAAGATGAGCGTTTTATAAGATTGTTTGAGGTTGCACGAATAGTTCGAGTTTTGCGACGGTAGCTTGTTTCAAAAGAAGTAAGTTATATGTCACGCGATCGCAGAATCAGGTATACCGCTCGATGGTTTGAGATCGCTGAGCTTTTAATTATTTAAAAACGAAACTCTGTGTTTTGAAGTAATAAATATTAAGTGTATGACATGGGATATCACAGTGACACAATTTGAAGCTTGAAGAGAAAAATAAATTATAAGGTAACCAAAGATTAAAATAAAACCTTAATACTTATTTTTTTTACTATCTGTCAAGAGTAAAAAATGCAATTATAAAATAGAGAGTGATAGACTTTTTTTTAATGTAACAGCTATTTAAAACTCATTTTATGTAGCACAGCTATAGTGTCAATATTATCTGATCAACAAGATAGGAAATATTAACTGTTTTCAGAGTGTCTCTGACTCAGAGATCTGGATAATTTATAATTGAACATCTATAATTATAATCAGTTTGTTCAGTGGTAGTAAATTGAGGTGTTGTTTGACAAAAATACAATTGCACATCCCTTTTAGGATTCCCGTTCGTAAAAATATTAAAAAAAAAAAAAAGCATTCTACATTAAAAGTCAATTAACTGTATTTTTTATAAGTATGTATTAGGTTAGTCACGATCGTGAACTGTTTGTACAGATTAATTCAGAATTTATTCGATATTGTCAATGACTAAATATAAAAAGCTTTTTTTTAATGGACTTAGTGACAAATTCACTATTAATAGTTCATTTACGATTAAAGTATATGATAGTTACTTTGTATAGACTTGATTTTCATCCAGCACTCCTTTATATGAACGGTGTTTTATTTCATTAACTTATAAAAAATAAATTCAAAGGAGTGGTACTTTCCTCGAAAGATATGAAATCCCTATAAAAATATCTTTTAACAAAACTAAAAGGTTAAGTAATTTTGATGTGTAGAATTAATTTTTTTTTTTTTTAATTTTTGAAACCTTTATACAATAGTAGTGAATAGTATTCTTCTCAAGAAATTTTCAGCCTTGCTAAGTTCTGAAATTCAAATCTTAGTACAATTATGATTTTTGTTCTTTTTTTTTTTTAGTTTAGCGTACTTGAGTGCCAATCTCACATGAAATACATTAATGCTTTGCTACGTCGTAAGCCAATGGACATGTTAGAGCATTATTTTATTGTAAATAATGTAAGGTCTGTATACAACAGCAATCAAAAGTCAATATTACTTAGTTTGATTCTACATTTTTTAAATTTCTATTTATGAACGAGTACAAGATAATATATTGTTTTAAGTGTTACGCAAAAGTAAGCTGCATTAGAAAACTTGAACGTTTTTAAATTTTGCTTTCAGAACATGGCAAGGCACAAGATCTACTGAGAAGAATACTATTTATTGCCACTGTATAAAAGCTTCAGAAAAAATTTTTTTATAGAATTATTGGGATATTTTATTCGCTGTGTGCAGTAATATGAAAGAGTTAAATAAGCAATTCACAATTAATAAAACTGATTTTAAAATCTTTTTAAGTCTTGTTTGAGATAACTGTTGTGCACGTACACGCAACTAATTATAAGAATAAGTGTATTTAAGTGTACGTAACAGATGCGAGAGCGATATAACTCAAGAGTTTGTTTTAAACATTTAACAATTATTATTTTATAGTTAAAAAAAATGAATAAATAAACAACATAACAAAAAGTTGTGTTCTGTTTAATACCAATTTTTAACACTAAAAATTCAGACTTTAAATACCATAATGCATTGAAACTACAAAAAACCATTAATAAAGTTAACAAGCTGTGTAATCGTGTTATCCAGCATCACCTCCTTCTTACCGTTCAGGTGGCGCTGTTTTAGATTACTGCACACAGCGAATAGGGTTACCATTGTCGTCAGTATTGTTGCCACAATAATTTATTTGCTTCTATGATCGTTACCATAATCTATAAATGTAAGTTTAACTATCTTACCTCACAACAAGATCGTTCGCCAGGCATGAATTTATTCAAAATACTAAGATTTATCATTTGCTAATTCTATTGATTTATATTTCTTATTGTTGTTTAAGATTCAAGTAAATATTAGCCATATTCATTCGTTTAGCTTCACACTTACTCATTCTCATTGTTGATGACTGAATTTTAACATTTTTATTTTTATTTCAGTAACATGCTCTGTGAACACAACTATGCAAAATGTAAGCAACGACTTTCTCCAACATTAAGAGCAATGTTTATCTTTCATAATTTCTATTTCTAATTCTTATACTGCTTTGTATTAACTTTACGTATTTAATTACTTTTGTTAATGCACATACATACATGTAGTTGTGCGCTGCTTTTCGAAATAGTTTAGTATTAGCTGCCTACAGCGCGTACAGCTAAAGCAACTCACTGTACACATATTGTCACTGTTTCCAGATGTTAAAATTCAATCACGCACCCCTGCAATACAGTATACTCTAGTAAATATCAAATAACTACTAAAAATGCAAAGTGAAAAGAGGAACGGAAATTGCAAGTTCAAAAAATGTTTTTCTTGTTTTCTCTACATAAAGGCTAGAATATGCACTGCTGCTCAGGATAACAGTGATAGTTTCTAGGCCACTTCGAAACAACTAAAAATCTTGTCCCATCCGCCTAAAGATAGTTCTACTTCCACTTAGAACATCAAGGGCAGCAATTAACCACGTTAGATTACAAGGGAACATTTCGCCACGAATCCCCCACGGTTCCCTTGCCCTAGGATTCATCTCCATGGCCCATGTGGAGATCTTTGAAAATTATATATAAAATTGATTCTGATAGTCGATAAATTTTGAACGATTCTTACAATTTTTTTTAGATTGGAAAATTAAATTTAGTGATTCTGTCAGATCATCGATTTTATTTAATTTAAACCAAACTGTTAACAAGAGTAGCCATTTTTTATCGTACTTCGATTCTCATTTTTTCTTGTATGATTAATTTTTCTTTACATCTTAAATGTATGGCTAGATTTACTATTTGAAGACTTTTACCAGAAAAATGCAGCATATGTATAATAATAATAATAAAGTTTGATATAATTATTCATGATAAGAATCTGATGAATCTCATTTTGTTACCTCGGTAATGTATTATGTATAATTATTATGAAAGAAACACTAGAACAGAAATAAATGAGAAAATCAAAATCCAGAAACGAAAATTTCTCCAAAAAAAATCAAAACACCTAAAATTGTAATTATTTTTGGAAAGTTGGCACTAAGAAGCTTGCAAGGGGCAAAGAACTACTAGTATATGCGTGTGCGTGTGTGCGTGCGCGCGCGCGCGCGCGTGTGTGTGCGTGTGAAGCTCCACCTCGTCTGAGCTTTTGACGCTAAGCCCTAGGTCTCAAAAAGAAGATCTTGATATTAACTTTATGCAAACAAGATTGATTCAGATCAATTATATAAATTTTTTTCCACTTACTTCTTATTTATCTGCTTAACATGCTCTTTTCCATTGGTCCATTAAAGAATGTAAAATAAAATGGATAGAAATATGTTGTACTTGAGAAAAACTACGAATGATTGATGAAAATGCATTAGTATCAGTGGTTTTACAAATAAAGATTACAAATATGTAAATAATTAAGTATAGTTAATAATAAAAGAAATGACAGACATAACTTTTAAGATTTGAAAAAAAACAAAAAAAAACAAACATTTTTTCTCCAGAATGATGAATAACGATACAAAATATCTTGTAGACGTGGATGAAAGAAAAGTATTTTAGCATATTTTTTACGAAAAGTAATTATATGTATTTTCTTGTATGTTATAGCATTTCTACCACCCAGAGTGACGATCTTCTTGAAAAAAAAAACTCAGTTTGAAAAAACATAAAGAAGTAATAGAAAACACTTTAAAAGACAAATGAGAATTCAACGTTGTATGGTATGTTAAGGGGTCCAATTTCTATTTGGAAAGCTAAGCCACTCCATTCAGGTTGAAATTCATGGTAAAATGAGACTTAATAAATTCACACTTAAAATTCTGGACACTTACCAGAACAAATAGAAACTTATTTAAAAAAAAAAAATTGCACATACATTTTATGAGGCGTAATGAAATCTGTACCGAAAATTGTAGCTTTATTTAGCCAATTTTATGCTAAATATTTTAAAAACTAAAATAATATAGATAAAATAATTTACTTTTGAAAAAAATCTTGGAAATCGAACGTTGTTTAGGAAAAACAAGATAAGAAGTTATAAAATTCTATGCTGCAGTTAATCTTATTTAAGGAGTATAAAGGTAAAAAATAAATTTTCTTAATGACCTAGCTATTGAAGATGTATTTTTTTCATACATATTTGGATTTTTATTGAATTTTATTTCTTTATTTCTTACCTAATCTTCTAAAAAAAAAAAAAAAAAAAANTCTACGTACCGACCCGTAACTAAGCCGACTAAACCAATGCACGCCCCCTATCAAAAACTTATGACACACCATACCTCTGCAATATAAAAAAAATTTGATCAAAACCTTCACATTCAACTAGACTATTCGCGCTTTTGTCAGTTCTGTCTTATGCGGCATCTTTAATTAGAATGAGCTTAGGTTATAACTAGGCTAACTATAAACCCATAATTTGTCACCAGTTATGATCTCTAGAATAAAATAGACCTCTGGAATAAAATTGGGTCTTCAAGATAGAGACAAAGATGACTTAAACATTGTTAATGCGATACTGTTGTTAGGCAAAATAGAGAAATTTTAATAAAAATTTATTACAAAATGTCTTATGCTCAAATCATAAAGTGAAATTTAGTAACACGAGCTAATCGACATTTTTAGCTCTTTATTAACGTCTCCTACGGCAATTCAACGATTGGCCAGCATTTAATTCACTTTCTCAATATTTTCGTGTATTGTTAACGTGTTCGAGCGTTTAACACGCTCTCTATACCTCATATTTTCTCGGCACTCTAAGAACATTTATTACCATCAATGAACATTGCTTTTGTACAAGGTAGTTTTACCGTATACAAAACATATATAATCTTGACAGCATGAAAGAGAGATACGAGTAATATCAAACAGTTAGAAAATAAATTAAAAATTAAAAACACGTAGCCTGTGGATTCTCAACAATCGTGATACTTTTTGAACGACATCGTATACATATGTATATATTTATAGGAGATAACTAACGTAGACAAATGAAAATAAAAAGTAGTTTTTTGTTCATAATAATGGAATTATGCTGACAGCTAGCATAATTTTTCAAAGTTATTAATATACATCTTTAAAGTATATAAGGTCCACATAAGTTCCATTGCATAAGTTAGTCTAAGTCTAAAAAAGTTGGTGTAAAGAAAGTGAGAGTTCATTAAAAATCGTGTCGAGCATCTGTGAAAAGTTAGAAAAAATGTAATAAATCGAAATAACAGAGAAAAAAACTGAATTTTCGCTTATTTTGTAGGCAGTTCAGTGAGAGGGAGAGGGGAGATAACTGTTGTGCACGTACACGCAACTAATTATAAGAATAAGTGTATTTAAGTGTACGTAACAGATGCGAGAGCGATATAACAGATATTCTCAGAGTAGGTATTTGTTTTGAAATATTCAGAAGAGTCGATGAAATCGGGTACTTTCATATTGGCGAGCCTGGCAGCACATCCTGCCATGGCTTTGATCTATATTTTTTTTATCTAAGTAATACACTATTTATAATTGTTTATTTCTTTAATCTAAAAATATTCATTAAAACCACGCCTAATTAATGTACATATACTGATCCCAACGATAATTGCACCATCTTTGTACACAATATCATTTAGTAGAAGGTATGTTAATATTCATATATTTTCTGCAATTGAATGTGATAGAAGTATAACTTTATCCTTGGGTACCACCATCCACTGGTGGAAAGTTTCTTTTTATTACTTATGGATGATAAAAATGAGAAAATAAGTCGCACTAACTGTATACTTATTCTTGTTCATTTTGAATCTTAAATTGACAGAAATTTTTCATAGTGCCTCTGCTTAATATACACTGCCTTAGTGGTAAACCTCTTAAAAACGCGTTTATTAAATTAAAAAAAAAGTTTTGTCAAATTGAAAATTTTTTTTTAATTTTTATTTATTCACATTACACGAAAGTACATTCATAAAATAGATTTATAAAATTTTATTTTTATTTGAAAACCTCTACTTTGTTTACTAGAGTAAAAAAACAAATAAACCTTTGACTAAAATAATGCGATTTTTTATGTATGTTAAGATTACTTTATCCTTAATCCATGTATATAATTGAAATATAATTTTTATTAATTTTGACATGTAAAATATATTTTTGTTCTAAAAGTTTTAATTTAATGAAAATTTACTAATTATATAAAACAAATATTCAAAGAGTTTTTTTTGACAGGTATAAGGCGACGCATTATACAAAAAGTAGACTTGTTTTCGAAAAAAGGTATACATAATAATAAGTTTACGTTCAATTCATTGTAAAAATTTGTACATAAAATTCATTTCATTTATGTTTATTTAAAAAGATATAGGAAAGTTATGATTCTTCGTAGTTTGATACGGCTCTGTAAGGTGATTCATGGAAATGAACCGCCTTAATAGAACAATACTGCAAAACTACGACGACAAAATTATGCTTTAATTTAAACTCTACTATATTCATAAAAATATACTTCATTATCATATTTTTAAATTATGAACGATTAAAATTAATAAGTGAATTAGCATCATGTTATGAAAAAACATATTCAAATGGAAGTTTTGTGCATCGTTTAACAATTATATCCATAAAAAATCTTAAGACACCTAAAACTGTTCACTTATAAACAAACAGAAACTAAAAAAAATATAAATTGATTTATAATTAAATCATGGAGTATTAAACATAATAAACACGTTTGTTTGTATAAAGCCCATTAATTGGCTTTCTAGGTCGTGTAAAAAATAGATGAAAATAAGTATACATACAAGGCCTGTTATTTTATTCATTAATATCTATATTATTCCTATCTAGATTTTTCGCCAAGTGTCGGGCAGGTCACTTCACGCAAATTGTATATACGTTGGAAGTAATATTCTTTATTGACCGTACTACTGTGTGGCAAAATCTTTTTTTTTTTTTTTTTTACATTTACATGGAGAAAAAACAGTCAATATCGCTGGGAGAAGATTGCCTATTTACTTCACAAGAAGCATTGCACAATAAAAAAACACGTGGAAAATTTACAGATGTACTTGCTTAAAACAGTTACTCTGGCCGGAAATCGAGCAGCCGTTTTCTACGTACCGACCCGTAACTAAGCCGACTAAACCAATGCACGCCCCCTATCAAAAACTTATGACACACCATACCTCTGCAATATAAAAAAAATTTGATCAAAACCTTCACATTCAACTAGACTATTCGCGCTTTTGTCAGTTCTGTCTTATGCGGCATCTTTAATTAGAATGAGCTTAGGTTATAACTAGGCTAACTATAAACCCATAATTTGTCACCAGTTATGATCTCTAGAATAAAATAGACCTCTGGAATAAAATTGGGTCTTCAAGATAGAGACAAAGATGACTTAAACATTGTTAATGCGATACTGTTGTTAGGCAAAATAGAGAAATTTTAATAAAAATTTATTACAAAATGTCTTATGCTCAAATCATAAAGTGAAATTTAGTAACACGAGCTAATCGACATTTTTAGCTCTTTATTAACGTCTCCTACGGCAATTCAACGATTGGCCAGCATTTAATTCACTTTCTCAATATTTTCGTGTATTGTTAACGTGTTCGAGCGTTTAACACGCTCTCTATACCTCATATTTTCTCGGCACTCTAAGAACATTTATTACCATCAATGAACATTGCTTTTGTACAAGGTAGTTTTACCGTATACAAAACATATATAATCTTGACAGCATGAAAGAGAGATACGAGTAATATCAAACAGTTAGAAAATAAATTAAAAATTAAAAACACGTAGCCTGTGGATTCTCAACAATCGTGATACTTTTTGAACGACATCGTATACATATGTATATATTTATAGGAGATAACTAACGTAGACAAATGAAAATAAAAAGTAGTTTTTTGTTCATAATAATGGAATTATGCTGACAGCTAGCATAATTTTTCAAAGTTATTAATATACATCTTTAAAGTATATAAGGTCCACATAAGTTCCATTGCATAAGTTAGTCTAAGTCTAAAAAAGTTGGTGTAAAGAAAGTGAGAGTTCATTAAAAATCGTGTCGAGCATCTGTGAAAAGTTAGAAAAAATGTAATAAATCGAAATAACAGAGAAAAAAACTGAATTTTCGCTTATTTTGTAGGCAGTTCAGTGAGAGGGAGAGGGGGGTGTAGAATGCACCAAACAAAAAACTATATGAAATAGAAAGATATGTATAAGTAGGGCTTCGCCCCCAGCGAGCTACACGTACCAACTCCCTAATGTTTGAATTAGTAAAATACTTCTTTTTTGTCAGTTTGAAAAATAAAAAAATCTTTGTTAAGTAGTTGAAGAGTCAAAACAAAAGTAGGGTAAACTTAATAAATACTTAGTTATAAATTTATAGGACAATTTTTTGCCGCGTTTCTAATCGCAAAAAATATCCAAGGAGATGAAATATAAGAACCATTTTTAATTATTTTATTGATTATGTACTGTTTTCGGAAAAAAAGGTTTAATAGGTTTTTTTACTTTTTCTAACATCCCAGTATGCAATTCTATTTAGGCCTAATATTAAGTACAGATAAGAACATTCAAAGGAGTAATAAAAATGAAAAATGGTGGTTATACTCCCTGGCCGTAATGAATCTCTATGATCGCAAGTCAGGATTTTCAAAATTATGTGTGAACAAACAGATACATTTTTTTTTATTAATGGCCCAGGAGGTTCAGGTAAAACATTTCTTTATAGAACGTTAATTCATTATTTCATTTTTCGTGGAAAACAAATTTTATCCATGGCATGGACTGGTATAGCATCAATATTACTTTCAAAAGGAATAACCAGTCATAGAACATTTTGTTAATTATTAGACTTAAACAATGTAGAAAATTTGTTCTTGAAATTTGAAACTAAAGAGAAAAAATTAAAACAAGTAAAATTAATTATATGGGACGAGGCTTTTATGATCACAAAAAAAGCTTTAGAAGTAGTTTAAAGAACATTACGTGAATTATGGGATAGAAATATTCGTTTCGATAATAAATTAATTGTTTCCTGAGACAATTTCAGACAGATTCTTTTAGTTTCAAAAAATAGTGATAAAAGCACTATAATACAAGAAAGTATTAAATTAACATATCTTTGGTCAACGTTTCTTATTCTAAGACTAAATATCTTCTATATTCATTGAATGGACAAAACATTTTCAAAATTATTATTAGATATTGGGAAAGGAAGAATCAAAGTATTTTAAGTACCAAATAAATGAGAACAACTGATGCTTGTTTCGATATTTTTGGTAAAGATATTAACTTTTCAATAAATAGCATTATACTTACTTCTCATGACGAATATACTTACTTTTTGAATAATTAAATTATAAATCATGTAGAAGGAGAAATAAAAACATATTACAGGATAGATCATGTTATTTACAACTGCTGATAAATCTGATAATGATATTTATATAAATTTCCGAATTGAATTTCTAAACAATATTCGTGAAAGCTTACGACCACATGAGCTAAATTAAAAAATTGGAGCAATTGTTGTGTTGATACAAAATTTAAGTATAGTTCAAGGCTTATATAATGGTACACCAATAAAAATAGCAAAATTACTTTTCCATACAATATTAAAGCAAAAATTATAACTGGAGAAAGAATTGAAAAGAGAGTTTTTAAACCAAAAATAACTTTGAATACAGGAAATTCATCATCATTACATTTAATTTTATACAAAAAACAATTTCTGTTAGTCTTAGCCTATTTAATGACTATTCATAAGTCGCAGGATCAAAGTTATATTTTTATTGGATAAGATTTTAAAAAACCACTATTTTCGCATGGTCAATTGTACGTAACGTTATTAAGGTGCAAAAATGGAACGGGAATTTATATCTGAATAGAATGTGATAATAATTTGGAAATAAAAATTTTGTTTGGAAAGAAATTTTCGACGTTAACTAATCTTAAGTTGATAAAAAGAAATTTAATTTCTTTATATTAACATAAGTATAAAATTGTACGAAATATTCTTGAACAGTTTAGTCAAATAATAAATAAATGTATATCAATGAAATTATTACTTAAATATTTTTTTATGACGATGCGCATTATTTAACATATTTCAATAAATATGATTTATATTTTTCCGTGGTAAACAGGGCTACGAACGAGGTCTACGCTTTAAATATTCTATAAATTGATTCGTTGTTATTGCGCACTTTCCGTTTTTATTTGCTAATCTTATTAAGTGTAACGTCAAGTGGCAGTGCACGATATCAATTTTAAAAGTAACTACCTCATTAAATATTTAAGGCAGTCGACACGCACGAACTTCATTAAACATTTATAACACACGCGCACCACAGCATTTAAGTACAGCCACAGAAATAACAACCAAACAAAGCAGCCAAATATTGTGCAATCCAGTAACTTTATGCGAAAACGGTGCACGCTACTCAATGATACCTCATACTCTGGTAACGATGCGCCCAATACATTGACAATAAGGTTTAGCAATAAAATCGAAGAATAAAGCCAGAGCCGTTAAATGCCCTCCGGCAATCTTTCACTGGATAGGCCGATTTTCACCATTCGAATTGGCACTAGCTTTATTCGCCGAGATAATTATAAGGGCAATGATATCAAACCAATTGATTGAGCAAAATAGGATAATTAGAGAGTATGACAATTTTTTACCTGTGTGAAGAAAGACGGAAAGAGATAAGATATATCAAAACTTCTTTCCCTCTTTCTGACGCGATAAGAGCTGGACGCGGGAGAGGCAGCCTACGTGTGTGCTGTACAATTTGCTCATAAACACTCAACCCAATCCTATATGACCGTAAGTCATTAGGAACCTCCAATCTCCTCACGCCAAACCCTCTTTAGCGCGTAGAAATTGTGTATAAAAGCGGCCCGTACAGGCACGAAGAGCAGTTACCCATCGGGTTCCTACCTCTAGTGTTTATCCTAGAGAACAAGAGCCCTACTCCCAGTGCACAAGTTGCACCTAAGTCAAGTCAATAAAAAGTAAGTCGTCAAATAATATATTTTATTTTTCTTTTACCCTGAATCGTTGCGCACGAAGTTTCAGACTGTGATCCTGACTCTCGCGCGCAGCTGGACAAATCGCCACCAGTCCGGGTGATATCGCTAACGTTACGTTAGCTGGCGCGAACAGAATTTTAACGTCTCTTCCAGACGCTCAGAGATCGCGGCCATCGGGACTACCATGAACTCCGTAGCCCCCGTAAGCCACTGACGCAAAGCTAAAGTAAACCGCGCATTATCGGATGATCGCACACGGTTAAGATCGGGTAGACAAAATCCCCAGATCCCCGTGTGCTGACGGATAAGTCCCAGTTAGGACCGAACGCGAGCCGACGGACTCGGCCTAAGTCGTAAGTGCTCCCCTGTTCCCACGCTATCTATCGCAGGCTATAAGGTGAAAGCCTTGGCCTAAAAATACGTGTCGCGACGTAACAAGAGTAATAACTAAGAACGCATATTAAGTACAAAAGTGCAAATTACGCAATGCAAACTCATATGGAATCATACTCTCTGTGTTGTATGCTTGAGACACACACTGCATCCGACCATGATTGTAATCGGTAAAATAAAGACTATAGTATTTACAACATAAAAATTGAAACTTTATATTTTCTTTTTTGTTAATGAAGAATACTTTCTCTTGGTTTTCATTCTTAGCCATTGGTCGGTATAACCTAAAAAATTACTTAATTTTTCAGCTGTAACAATAAGTGATATGTTAATTTTAATTTTGCTGAAGAGTTGTAATAAAGAGTACGAATGAAATTTTTTATCATTTTTATTGTTATGACAATAATATAAAATAATGACGCATCTTTTCAATCACCGAAAAAAAAAATCTAGGAATTTAAATTCTTTATCTCTTGGGCTTACATTGCTTCAACTTTAAACTGTTAATAAATATATCTCGATCTTATATAGGATTCTGAAAAACTCCGTTGTAATCATGCTTTTTTCAAAAAGAGCTACAACGTCTCATACATGCCTTAATCTATAACACTTGATTCCGGAAATCTATGGCATAGTTAGTCGATTACACTTTTGACATAAATTATGACATAAGTAAATTAATGAATGATTCATAAGAATGACAATAACGTTGAAACAATCTTATAATACGTGTTTCTAAATAATGTGAAGAAATGAAAGTATAAAAAAAATAGAAAATCTTATAAAAATTTTTTTTCATTTGATTAAAAAAGAAAATTTATTTTTATAATTTAGTAAGTGTTTGGAGATAAACATGATTCTTAGATTAATTATCGAATTCCCACTAGATTATTAACACAATGCTATGGTGTGCTAAACGTGTGAGCACACCATACTTTATAGCGTAAAGAACCACCTCTTATACTTTCAGGTTGCTCGCACTTATCTTATTGAGACAAGAAAAAATCTATCTAGTTTTAAGATACAAAAATTTACTAGTTATTTCTGTACGCAATAACCAAGTTGATAAAACTGTACACATATATTGCAAATACCTCAGCACCCTGAAAGATTGTTATATTACATTAATTATTTTGAAACTTCTCAAAATAACAAACAGTATCTTTAAACTTTTTATGAGACACAGAATATCCTCAAACTCCCAGAATCACCTATAAGTCTTCATATAATTTTTAAAGTTCTAACTATGTATAAAAAGCCTAAATATTACATCCCGGTATGATATGACCTTTGTTTACATTAATAACATCAAATTAATTCACCAGCAAACAAACAGGCGTAAAAATAATGTAAACAGTAGGAATAAAAATTGATTTTCTTTTTTACATAGTTGGCATTTATTATATTAAATAATAAGTGAAATTGCATAAGAACCTTACGGTAATTAATACATATTTTATGGTTATAACCGTATTAATGAAGAATATGTAGAAGAAAAACTAGTCTCATTTTTAATTCTTGGTAGACAATCGTCATATCCTCAGGAAACACTCAAATTTGTCATTCTGTAAATATTTGCTATGTTATTTGCAATCTTGCTTGAAAGTTGTTATAAACAACGTTGGGCTAATTCTAAATTGTTTTTATTAATAGAATTATAACGAAATAACGTAAATTTTATAATATCAAAAATCAGAACAATATGTCTTGAAATACAAATTTTTACTTTCATAATTTTATATCGTTGGACCCACAATCTTTAAATACATGGTTCTAGAGATCGTTAACAATTGAAAAATTTCTAAGATTATTTTCTTGCACGGATTATCCTCAAATTCTCAACGTTTCAAAAATTATCTTTAAATATTCAATGTTACACTGATTATTCTCAAACTTTCAGATTAATATATGAGTCTGAATATAATCCTCTAACTTCCGTCAGTATATAGAAATCTTCAAACTTACATGAAAGTATAATTTGATTATATCTAAATATCTTATAGTATAAATATTTTCGTTAATAGGTTGTCATCTTATTGCAATACATTAATTTAATTGTGATATGTATCAACAAAAACTACATATGTTATTATATATGAGAATTCTCCAACTACCGACTCCATATATATATATAGTTATAAAGGAGGTACTCTCCACCCTGTCCTCTTGCACCCCCTTGCTGCCTTACGTCACCCCTTCTCCACCCCCAACGCCAGTTTAAATGATTTTAAAAAAAACTTTAACGTAATACAATATTAACAAATGTCATATGCTAATACTAAACAATGTTTTTAAATTATTTTCAAGTTCAGTTTGCATAAATATCTCTTTTTTAGTTTTGCCTTTCGAAGACGATACATATAGTTTTCTAGAAGAAAACAAGTGCTTTTTCAAGTATAAACCTTTTTATCGAAAAGATGCCTTTTAAGATTTGTTAATTGTCATAGTGAATGTTAGGACTAAAGAAATTTGCTTTTTGTAAAGTATGAAAGGTAATGACGAGTTTATACCTATATTTAAAAGGTGTTTTGGTACAAAGACTTTATTTTTAAGTTTTTTTTTCTGTCACTAATTTAGCTTTAGTATTATACTTAAATTGTTTTTTAACATTTAATCGTGTGCAGTTGCACAAACCTTCAGCTACACTTAAATTTCTTATTAACATAACTATTGCTTCAACTTTCAAATTAAGTTCATGGGACTGCAAACGTTCACAAAATTTGTTTAGTATTTCAATAGGAAAATGTATGTTAATGTTATCATCCGATACACACTTGTATGTGACACATTTGTATAATTTTTGCTATAATAAGTTGTCGCATTTTCTTTAATCAGATTCATAATTTTGTTACTTAAAAAAGTAGTGTATCCATTATGGAAAGTCAGAATTACACTATTAAATAAAGATTTCTCATTTTAACTATATATTTTTATACATACATCGTTGATTTCCTATTTTTCTGGAACGTCAAGTGATTTTATTTTTCCCTCGCCAATTTCTAAAAGTAATTAAAAAAAATTTTATTAACTGAATGAAAGTTTTTACTTAACTTTAAAATACTAAAAGAACCCTATAAAATCAGTGGCTTATACATAGTTCTATTACTATTTTTTATAACAGAAAGTGTTTGACGGAAATTTTCTCTTAAAATTAAGTTCTTTCCAAAATGAATTGCATAAATAACACAAATTCCTGTGTACTATCTCTAAATCTTTTTTTGAAATCGTAAAAGTTTTATCCCAAACTAAATCACCAAATTAACTTACCGTAATTTTTTTTTTCTCAAATTCAAATTCAATAAATACAGTCTTAGTATTATTTAAATCTAAAAGTTATCAAAAAGTTCTATAACAGGTCATTTTTTTTTTTATTGTAAAACTGACGCAATTCCAGACCTGTCAATTCATACCATTTCTTTTTTTTAAGATATGAAGTAATAAATAAATGTTTAAATGAAAAAGTCTTTTCCGATTATCCAGGACTATTCATGAAATCCATCTTTGTATCATTTTGACATATAATTTAAGAAATATTCTTTCTTAATTATTCAGCTGAGCATTCATTAAATCAAACACATGCTAATAATATTTTAAAATGCAAAAAGTGAATTGAAACTACTAGAAAATCTTTAAAAAAATCAAACGGAGTACAAACAAATCTTTAAAAATACATTTTTACCTTAAATATATAAAATATTTAACAAAGTTTTAAAACAAGGTATGATTCATAAACAGATACACTTCACTAAATTTTGTTTTAATTTAATACATACATCAAGGCTGCACCCATTTGGATATACTGCAACATAATGGAACCCACCAAGAGCACGTAAACAAGTGTTAAATAATTAAAGGTGGGCTGACTTAACAAAGTTTTATTAAAAATCTACATCAACATAGAAACGGCAAACTGCTGATTACAAACAGAGAACCCCTGGCACTGACAGTTACCTAAAAAAAAGAAAAGACGAGGGCAGTTCTTAATTTATACGCAAACTTTGTGGCCTTTCTTTAAAATAAACAGTGTATTCCTTACATCTGCCTAAAATCAGCCCCACAATTTTCACCCAGTCACCTTCGCAGAACAACTTTTTTCGAGTATTTCAAAAAATGCCATAGTTTTTCGAATCTGGTAAGATCTAATTAACCATTCATTTTTCTTACTTACTCAACAATAAATCACATTTTTATTAAAAAATTTGATTTGAGTACTATTAAAATTGATAAATAAATAAAAACTTATTTACAAACTTTAAAAAAAAATTTTGCTTATCTTTTAATAGAAAATAGCATGCAAAGCCCACAGGACAACAAGGATATATATAATAAAGAGGCTGTGCCCCTCTGCAGGCTACACCCACAAACACCCATTTTCAGTTTAAAATTGATTGGTCAAATTAAACAGTTTCTCATTTTTTTTTTATACTACAATCTTTTATCATAACGTAATCTCATCAAAAATATGAACGCGTTACACTTAAAACAAATATTGAAACATGATAATTTTTATCATCTTAGCTAGGCACCATGCGCCATCACGATCAACAAAGAGTTGTGTTAAGTAAATTAAAAGTACTATTATATGTACTTTAAAAGGATTTAAACGTAATGTAACAAGATGTACCACTGAGACTTTCCACCTCGTCAACTACGTTTGTTTGGAAAGTTTTTATTAACAAACAAATTTATTGTTATTCAGCCAAAAAATAATAAAATCAAAGAAACACAAATTTAAGTTATTGTGCAGTAAAGATGAGGTATCAACAAATATAAAAATAACAGGTATCCAAGAAAAATTCTTATTTTCGGATGAAGGGGGAAAGGGATGAGTCCATCTCGTCCCTATCATAAAGTAATCTCACAAAAAATTATAAGTTTACTTAGGAGATGTGGAGGGGCTGTGGGGATAAGTATTTCATAATAACCCTACGATAGCGTATCCTTACAATACATTCCAAGTTTTTAGGGAAAGATGTGGGGGAGGACTGTAGAGTAGAAAAATTACCCCGTATGTACTCATCTTTAACATATTTTTATCAAAACAGGATTGTTATAACATTTTCACAAAGTAATTCAAGTTTCTAAGGAAAGATAGTGGAGGGGTTGTGGGGCCACTGAATTCCCGTGGGGTGGCTGTGAGGGTAGTGGGAGGCGTGGAACGATTCACACAAATTTCTTTGGGTTATATTTACAAAGAAATAAAAGGAATTTTCCCTTGTCTCGTAGAGGGTTGAGGAGGGCTGTGGGGAGCTGTGGAGGGACCATAGAGGGTGTAGTGGAATGTGTGAAGAGTATTCCATAATTACTCTATGATAAAGAATGCTTACAATTAATACATCTTAAATTTTTGTGAAAAGATGTGGGGGGCTGTAGGATGGGCAAATTACCCCACATGCACTCTTCTTCAACATATTTTCATTGAAACAGGATTATTATAACATTTTCTCAAAATATTTTAAGCTTCTGTAGGGGGTAGTGGGGGGCTTGCGGGGGCCACTAAATTCATGCGAGGGGATGTAGGGAGGGAGCGGGGGGTGTGAGGATTCACACAAATTTTGTTGGGTTGAATTCACTGAGAAATGAAAAGAATTTTACCTTGGATTATGGGAGCATTGAAGGAAGGCTGTGGAGCGACCATGGGAGTGTGGGGGAGATGTGTGGACAGCCCTACCAATATTTAATGTAGAAATGTGTGTGTACATTTGTGCGTGTGTGTATTACGCTTTGAGGTGCGTCTTTTACGTGCACGTGCTGATGCATCAAGTGACTCGTATACATATCAATTGTATACGTAAGTACATCGTGTTCACGGGAAGTTTAAGGTTCCGTCATTTTATGCTGACTTACAATGTGGTCAGCCTTCTTGTCAGAATGCATGTTTGTATTGGAATTGTTTGTTATACGTATGAATGTATGCATAGATTGTGTTTTATGTATGAATGAATAGTTTATTTGATTGTTAAATTCTTATCGTGTATACAACTTTTAAAATTGTAATTGACAAATTGTTCCATCATATTAAAAATCGATTGTAAAATTTACGAAAAAGTTAAGTGCAAAATTTGTTTACTTATAAGTAACATTTAAGCTTGTATTAGGCATTTTTTTTTATTGCTGATGCAAAAATGCATTATAATGATCCAAAATCCTAATTGCATTTGTCAGAAAAATATCATTAAAACTAATGTTATGTCTCTTCCTAATACATGAAATTATAACACAAACCATCATCGTACCAACCTACTGTTTTGTAGTGAACGCAGTTTCCCAAGAATATCGCTCATTAGTTGAACTTATTCAACTAGAGGCCTTTTTTACTCTGTCCAATGCCATACAAACGCTTAATTCAGAAAAAAATGGATTTTTTTATGTCTGTCACCAGTCCTTTCAAGTTTTAGTCAGTTTCTGATTCCTGCGTTTCGCAAGTACATTAAACACGTAACGGACAATGTATTGGCCAAAGCAAGCCGGATGTATTCTAAGGACATCACTCGTTTTGGACTACGCTAAAAAGAGAGGTACAGCGGAGAAGATCCACCAGAAGTGGCTTCGGTGACAGCAGAGAGAACAAAAGCTGCAACAACTTCTTTTCCAACCACGAATTCAACCATCAGTGATAGATGTAAGTTAGCTATCAGTTATATAATTAATACAAAACTAATAAACTGTGATCAAAAAAATAAATTAATTTAATTAAATTTAATAAAAGAATATAATGAATGAACTTTACCCACATCATTTGAATTAAAAATTTCCAACTTATTGCAAAGAACAAATCAAGCTCACGAGCTGAATACTAGGAGACCCACATACAACACTGTACAAAAACAGTTAAGAACGTACTCTAAAACAAATCCAGTCGTAAAGAAGAATCTTGAAAGTTCACACGATTTAATAATGAAAATCTTACAATGGATAAACCAAGAAGGGTGTTTATTGTTGAGTTGTTAAAAAGAAAGTAGGATTATTATAGTGAAGGAACAGGTCATTAATTGTTTATTAGGAAAATCAAATTACTATGACTTTAGATAATAACCGTTAACACAGCATGTTTTACGCTAAGTCAATATGTAAGTGAGAAGGGAAACCAAAATATGAATTGATTAGGATTTAGCATATTAAAATAGTTACTGAAAATATAATTATTAAGTTTAGTGCAATCCAAATTCAAGTGAGCAACACGAGATAGTGGAAATATTTTTTATGTATCTGGATAGTTGGATTTTCAAATGAATAAATATGTATAGTATTACGTGTTGGTAAAAATCAAAATATACTTTTTTTATCTGTATATTATTTGATATACATTTGATCTTCACATTATACTAACAAGTTTAAAACACCTTTTTTTCCCTAACTGCAGCCTTGTAAACAAGTCCTACAGATTGATAGTATTAGCAAATCCATGAATGTCATTGGTTACTTTAACTTTTTTTTCATTGTTAGTTAAAAACATTTTGACTAACATATTTTATTTTAACGCAGCTCTGTATAAGGAAACATTGTTGAAAAAAAAAAAAAAACTGTCAAAAACGGTTTATTGTATTTTATAAGAAACCTTCAAATTGTACAGATATAGTGTGAAAGTACAAAATATGTGCAGTGAAGAAATAAGAGTTGTAGAGTCTCAACTGATTAAACAGTTTTTTCGCAAATTAAAAAAAGAACTGCATTTTTTACCATTTTTAAAAAAATTTATAGCTCGCTTTCTAATTAATATTTAGATCTTTAATTGAGCTAGAATTTGGGTTTTATGGCCTCCAGTGAGCCTTAAATATTTTAGCACGATATGCCGTTAGCTTTTAGCAAAATGTTAAAAAAACTTTAAAAAAAGGCTCTTTAAAAAAATTTTAGGACAACTTGAAGAGAATTTTCAAAAACACTTTTGATTTTCGAGATTTCCTTTACAATGTGATACGATTCCATCTTAATCACCTAAAAGTTCGATTTACAACAATCACAAAGCAGTGCTCAGGCCAGTTATCAGTAGTGAAGGTCACGCTGCTGCTGATGGTCGCTATAAGCTCGATTCAGCAAACTCCGTCATTGCACATCTCAAGCACTGAGTTGTAATTAGAAGTACGAAAATAATATTAACACCTGGGAAGCCGATGCACTGATATTTACTAACATTAATGGGGGGGGGGGGGGTTTCTTCAGTATTTTAAATGTTAACAGCAATCATAGGGGTATGCGTGGATCATGTTGAGGTTGTAACGAAGTCGCAGCGTCGAGCATATGTATGCAGGTGCCTGGCTGTAGTAAATCACTGAGATTTATGTGTTCGTGCGTGTGTGTGAACTCGGCGTGATCTGATAATGCCTCTCAGGCCAAAAGGCGTGCACAAGCGCTCATTGAGCGGTGCTGATGTGACTCAGGCATAGGAGGTGTGGCTTGTTGCTCGGTGGCGGGTATGTTGCTCGTGACAGCGCCGCCACTCTTAAGGGAGTGGAACGGTCTGAAACGTGAGGGCCAAACCGGTGGAGGAACCGGTACGATTTGTCAGTCAAACTATTATACCAATAAGAGTGAAGGGATGATTAAATAAATAAAGGGCACTGGTGCATAAATAGCCAATCAGCCATCGTTGATCAACGGTAGGCGATCGATCGAGGATTGTTGGCAGGTACTTTTCCGAGGTATCGAGCAAGGAAAAGTAGCTAGAAAGGGCAGTTCGGTTTTTCGCTATTCCCCGTTACGTTAGTTTATTGTGGTTTCACAACAAGAGAGATTCGAAGCAAAATTGGAAGCTTGCTGTGTGGCTCATGATTTGTCTGGGTTTTCTTCTAAGGGCCTTGTGACCGGGAAGAAAGCTTCAGGGTCTTGGCTGGCTGGGTGAGATCAAGAGGCAGCGTGAGTTGGAGAGGAGATGGAAGCTGGTGCCGACATGTAGGACTTAAGGACTCCTTTGATATCGAAGGTCAAGAGAAAGCCAGTGAGTACGTTTTGTCTGTTTATGTGCAGTGGCTGTAGTATGCGCAAGGTACGCGAGATAGTAAAGACGACGCGTTTCCGTGTTCCTCACTCCGGGGTAGTGGCTTTTTGGGGCCGGATGTTAGTGGCTATACGCTACGTGTGGCTAGCGGAAACTCGGATCACGAGGCGCACTTCGTACCCTTCTCAAGCAAAACGGGCAGTGGCTGCGGGTTCGTGGTTAGTGGCTACGGGGTTCACGAATAGTGGTTTCTTGGGGGCATTTATAGTGGCTCCTTGGGGGAAATCGTAGTGACTCTTTGCGGGAGTCACTGGCAGTTATTTTATCAGGGTAAAGAAAAATGCTAAGTGCTGTGCGGAGCACTTTGAGTTGTGATGCCGGGGTACGAGGGTCGCATCAAAGACGCTGAAGCCACACAGCTGTACCCGTAGCGTTGTACTCTGGGTAGTTGTGTGCGTGGGTTAAGCTGGCCAGGTACAACGTTACAAGGTAATGATTTGTTGTAAGCTTAGTCTATTTTTAGTCATCTTATAAATGAGCCAATTAGTATGAGTGATTTAGATAAAGTTGCAAAAAACTAGGATTAAATATATTTTCTTGCAATCACAAACATAAAGCTAAATAACCTCAAAAAAGGCGGGTAGCATGCAGAATACTGTAGAGGCAAAGCCAAGCATCTTTCTTTTACTTTAACCACTAGCTTAGTTACGAATAAAAACGGAAACACGAAAATTCCAAAGATTATATCGATAATATGTTAGTATAAGTTGTTTTGAAATATATTATTCAATACAGAGTAATGCTAACAAGAAAGCCATTACTTGTTCAAGGAATTATTTATACTTACAAATTTAAAACTTCAGTCGCCAAATGGAATTCATTGATACGAAGACGATCCCATCCTATATTTTTTGAAGTCATTTTTACAATCTCATGATAATGTTTCTAGAATAAATAAGACGGATCTTAATATTTATAAAACTAACGTTGCATAAAATCTATACTTGCAAATTTAAAATAAACCTTTATTACCTGCCATGCTACTACCTCAAACAAGCTTGTACTAATCGCATTGCAGTAGTTAAGACTGTCCGATTCTGGTAAAGTTGATTCATCCCCAACATTGCTCTCAGTATCAAACAAATTTGTGGATATTTTTGATTTTCGCATGATTATCTGGATGATACTAAAAATTCCAAGAATACTATTGTGTTGTAAATTTAATGACATTATGGATATACGTTTAAAAAAAGCCATAGTGCTGTTTTCACGTAAATTGTGGTTTGTACACGTAGAAAAAAGATGCAATACCTTAAGAATCATGCTTGAAATTAAATCACTTTGGCCAACATGGATTTTTAATAAGTTTTTGTAAAGATGATCACAAAACCTAAAACACCAATGTAACAATGTTTACAATACAATCTTTCTTATTCATTCTCAAGATTATAGTACTAAATGAAAAATTTATTTCAAAAGTGTGACCTAGTAATTTAATTAAAAAACAAAAAAAAAAAGTTTAAATGATGAAAACTGAATATTTTTACATTGCACACCCACTGGATCTAAAATTTTCATGTTGCCTATGACCACTATCTGTAAAATATTTTTCTCAATGTGCTGGCTAAGTTTTGCCCCGAGATGTTTGTATGCTTTTTGCTCTACAAAGCAGTACTGCAGGTGGTTGAACAGAATAATATCATCAGTCTACTGGCATTAATCTTTCCTCACTTCAGGCTTTTGCACTGTTGGTAGTAATAGTAGTATTATGATTCTACGTGTACGCATGCTGGATTCTTACATACCCTATGTTTATTCTATGTTGTCCTAATCTTTACCTTCCTTTTTTTCATAATTACTCTCCTTTTTCTTTAAGTATGCGAGTATTTTATGCGGGCCCCTTGTCAAGTTCCCCTTAGACGACTCGGTCATCCATCCTACTGGGTACTATTTACAGCGAGCAGCGATTGTCTAAAACACATCCCAGCTATTATCAAGTGCAATCGAAGAATGTTTTCCAATAAACCATCTCATTCACTGTACCAACCCCTTTGTAAAATCAATATTTGCTCTACCTGATGAGTAAGCCAGGTCTTGGTTTTTTCTTCGAAAAAGAAGCTCCTGGAGATCCAAACATTACCAAAAAAAAATTACTATTCGTTTTTAAAATTTGGATAAGTGGCGTTTCGGTATCCTGATTATTCGTTCCATCAAAAAAGTCCGAAAAAAAAAAAAAAAAAATCTCGATGATTTTTGACGGGACATAACCCATAATCCCTTGAGTTCCCCCGGATAGGAAACTAACACGTTTACCACTCAGCTATCGAAGCTTTTTTGCATTCTTGGTATTACTCGCATATTTAACTAGACGAATATGGCTTCCACTGCGACTTGCCAATCATTGTTACTCGCAATCAGCGAATTCAGCACACGATCGTACACCTTCCTTTTTTATACTACAGCATATTGCTAAATATCTTCAGATTTTTTTGCATTATGCTAGAAACCTAGTCTTCAGTACCTGCTTATCTTTATCCACTTCACTGCTCTAGCTTTGATACGTTAACGCAGCCTCCATATATTTGTATCCCTCACGAGATTTCCCCACGACTTAAGGTAAGCCTGACTGGCGCACAAAAACTTACTTTTGATTTTTTTTTCTTGGTAACCACGCTTACTTTCTTTGTAGTCGTTCTAACGAAGCCCAAGCCGTGTATATATACACATTATTAAGTCACAGATGATGGTGTACGCATCCACTTTTATTATTAGTACGCTACCTGGCTTACGCCTCTCATGGAACCCATCATCATCCTGATATCTGGAAGACTATGCTGGAGGGACCTTTTGGCCATAAGGTTGATCTCTCTCTCCCTCTCTCTCCTCTTAGGTGTCACCTTAAGGAAGGATCTGTCCTAGAATCATTACGTATCATGCATATTCTCTCAGGTTAACGAGATGATTTATCGTTTATGTCGCCAAAGTCACTTTCAGCAAGGTTTAGTGAAATGTTGGCCTGTTCTGAGGTGCCTCATTTTGATGAATGTTACCTTGTATTTGCTGACATGTCAGCATACCGTAACATTAAGCTTCAACGGTTATTGAATACTGTTGTGTGTTATATTTTACCTATGGGGTAATGCAGAACTGAGGCCCTACTATAGTTATTTAGCATGGGTCACTTTTCCTTTTGTCCAGTGTTCGCCGATGAAATATAAGCTTTGCTATTAATGTGTAAGAATTTATTTATTTCAAGTTGTTATGAATATAATACATTTGTCTTCTCTGAGACTTAATGTATTTGTGCGCCGTACTGGCTCTGTGCTTAACTCTTGAATACATATAAAGAAAAAACATAGCTCAATATAAAGACATGATTTAATATAAATACACGTACTTTATGTACATATAGAGGTAAAGTATGTCTATGTATATTAAATATTTCATACACACACATACACAACCACCCACACGCACACTCACACGCTTCCATACACACATATCCGAAAGCTATAATGAAAATATATTTTATTTAAAATTTAATTGCATTGATTGCCAAGGAATAACAAGTTACTTGAGTCAAACTTTCTGAAGTGGGCCACTAATAATCAACATGTTGAATTTCTTATCTTTTTTGGTGATTATTGAAGGCTTATTGGTCAAACTGAATGCCCTATAATGTTATTTTTCAATTTTAATTTTTGCAAAAATTCTTTTTGAGGCTTTTTTTCAAATAACGATTATTCAACAAATTTATCATGAAACTTTACCAACTATCAAAAGTAAGTGCAAGAATTGTTAAAAAATTAGATAGTGTATTACTATAATAGAAAAATTCTCATTTATTTATAAAAAATTAATTTTTAATGAACAGTTTCAAATTCAACTAATTCCTGGACTAGGTAGAATAGTAATTTTTTTTTATTTTTTCCTATAACGTTAAACTAATGCAATCTACTGCAGTCTACTATTATCTATAATTTGTTACATTAAAAATCGTGCACCAAATATAATATATATTCACTAACATTACTTTTTATTTGAGTCAACATTTCTGAAGCGGGCCACTAATAATCAATATGTTGAATTTTACATTTTTTTTGGGATTATTGAAGGTTTGTTGGTTAGAATTAATGCCCTAAAATACTTTTTTTTAATTTTAATNAACAAACGGCATTGTATTTGTCATAAAAAATATGAATTAAAAACTTGACCAACTATCAAAAGTTAATGCAAGGATTGTTGAAAAATCATATAGTGTATTTGTGTAATAGAAAATTTTTTATTTAATTATAAAAAATGAATTTTTAATAAGCAATTTAAAATTTATCTTATTTCTGGACTAGGTCGAATAATACTTTTTTTAAATTTTATTTCTATAACGTTAAAGGAATGCAATCTACAGCGATCAACTATAACTTGTAATTTCTTACATTTACGTTCGTGCAATAAATATCAGATATATATTAACTTACATAATTTTCTATCAACATATTATTCAGTTAAACTATTTATGAACGTTTAGTACAATACTTATTGTATCGTTATAAATAATCTTGCGTTCTACATTTTTCATGTCAAACTGTTAGAAGCTGTGGTATTTTTGAGTTCCCCTTTTAGTTTCAGGTGAAGAAAAACGGGATTCTAATTATTTCTTATGTTTCTCATATTCGTTTCATGAAGTATGATGGAAGTTAAACTTATTTAAAAATATTAACTTCCATTATACTTCATTAAAACGAATACCATTTAAATAGCTTTTCGTTGTTAAAATCATTTTATTCCGTTAGCTGACACGATACCCACTTATCATCCACCAATACCTTCACGAGCACCCTTACTGTGTGCAGTTGCAAAAAAGTGCCACTTAGCTTCAACATTAAAACTTTTCCATGATACAATAAATTTACCAAATTAAATCAATTTTTGTACGGCAATCCCGCACCATCCAAAAAATAATAAATTTTTTTGATGTTTTGTGCAGCGAATGGCAATCATTAAAATTTTATCGTTTTTCAATTGAATAGATAGACTTCAACAGCATTGTGATTTACATATTTGGAAAAAACTACGTTTTTTTATATTATGTATAGTATCATTTTTTTTATAACATATTACGTGAACATGTAACGTAGTTAAATCCTTGCACCAATGCTTCGACTAGATACCATCTTGTACGTGGAAAAAATAATTTTTGAAAAAGTTAAGGCTAACGACAAAATCGTTATCTACAAGTTAATTTTTTTGTAAGTAAGCAGACTGCGATTTGGCAATAAAATCGTGTTTTAAAACATCTGGTAAATTTGCTGCTAAATTTTTGGCAAAAACATTACTTTCAGTCCTAGTAAGTAATAGATACCTGAAAAATAATATTTGGATCTTTGGAAACATTACTGACAATGAGAAACAAATAAATAAGTCACATATAAATATAAATACCTGTCAGTTGTTAGCCATTGATTTAAAGAAATTTTCGTGATTTTACGTTTTCTCAAGAATATTTTTAAATTATTTATAATCTCTTTCATTCCAGGATATTTAACAAAATTTTCTAAATAACAGTCTGCTTGTAGATTCTCGCACGTGATTTACTCCAAGTAATTGTGATAATGAGATTATCGATCAAATTTTTTACGAATAAATTCTTCTTTGAATCCTCTTAAGTTTAGTCGAATATTTCTGTTAATTTTATACACACACACACGTTGTGTGTGCTCTTCGCTTCTACTGGAATACATTGCTGTGGTCGGAAGGCTATAAATGATAACGATATTTGCACGTCTGGGTATTTATTTACAAAATCAGCATGTAAATTTGTTCTGGCTCCCAAAAGTAGGCGTTTTTAATAAAAAAAATATTTTGTATTATTAAAAACAGTTATTTCCGACACAAATGCCTGCAAGTGATAATCTCGGGGGTGATAATTAGTTGAGCCGAGATCATCATTACGTACGTATATCGCAAGATCGATATTGCAAACGCAAAGCGTGCGCACAGTAGCTCTTTACAAATGGAGTGACAAAAAAATGATTTCTACATCTATTCACAGAAGTATATAATTTTATCATTGCAGCTTACCACTTCCTGCAAACGTTTAACTTTAATAAAGACTGACTAAACGTTTTTTATCCCAGGCATAACTCGACTGACATCATCTGACCAGAAAAATGCCTTGATTTTTCGATTAACTCTACACTCATAGCGTGACCTTTCTTCTTGACAAAGCAAGCTTCATATTCCTGATTAACACGTAAGTTTTATGCCTCAGAGAACATTCATCTACTTCCACCAAATTCTTTTGTCAATTTCTGAATAGAACATTTAACTGACAACGTTGTCAGAATTACAATTTTTTCGGTTCGAGTGTTTGAACAAGATAAAGCTTCTTTAAAGTCACCAATCGACGTATTTAAATCAGTACCGCTACAATCGTTTGGACTGCCATCAATTAATGACTAATAGACAAGCAGATTATCTGTACCTGATAAACGTAATTGCATTTTTTTAAGGTGGTGCAGTAATTATTTCATAAAATGCGGCTGCGAGTCTGATTCTTTTGTTTTTACTGTATACCTTTGCAATTGTCTATACACGTAATTTATCCTTATGATTTTTGGTCGAATCTAATTTTGTTTATTCTTTTTCTTCTAATTCTACTTCTTTCTCTTTTTTTTTTGTCTACATTACTATTTTCTCCCGATTTTTCTAGTGACTGAATTCCTATTTCAAACTCAACAGAATTTTTATTTCGGTAAGGTGTTATTCCTTTACACGTAGCACGAACGTAAAAACCGTATAATCCATTAAAAAAACTAGTGTACTTTTCTGAGTTAAGGCTCAAGTTTTTACAAACACAACTATGGTCTTTTTTTAAAGGGTTGCAGCAATTAAGTAGAGGTGCAATGATTAAAATAAATAAACTAATGTAGAAAAAAACAACATGAGCATGAAACAAGTATAAAAAAGAGAAAGATGTATGCAGGTTTTTATGTGTATGTCGGCTCACGATAAGCTTTTGTTTACTAATGTGCAGCATTACGCTTTTGTTTTGATGCGTAGTGAATTCGAAAAATCAAATTTGTTTCTAATTTTACAAAAGTATTGTATCAAACATGTTCAAGTAATTTTGCTAAATTGGATCTTGGGACACACGCGGCACCACGACAGCGCCTATGCGACCGTATTAACAAAATTAAATCTACCGCGTCTTACAGAAATCACGAAAATTTCCTTACGTGTATTATTAGCTGAACGTTAAAGAAAAAAAATTTATAAAAAATATTATTCTACCTATCCCAGAACGTACTTACACTTTCAATTGTTTATTAAAAAATCAGGCCTTAAAACTAACTTGTTTATAATTTTTGTAATAATGGGAATTAAAAAAAAATATTTGGGGCATCTATTTTGACCAACAAACCTTCAATAATCACCAAAAAAAGATAGGAAATTCAACATGTTGATGGTTAGTGAGCCACTTCAGAAAGTTTGACTCACTTTTGATGGGAACGGACACCTTGAATTATGAATATTAAACGTCGTTTCTCTTATTGCAGGTAAAATTTTTTGTACAGTGTATGATAAGTAAGATAATTAATTGCACATGTAGAAAAATGTATTTCTTTTCTTGCAGAACCTCAGTTATGTTTTTCTTATTATTGGTGTCTACCTTTTCAATCATCAAGTGTGTTGAAAAACGGGATTTTTTGTAACAAAAAAAATCTACTCCAAGCAAAAGCTAAAAAAAAAAAAAAAAAACCAAGGTTTGAATTCAAAATAAAAGCAAAGACCGTAAATGATAAAACAAACATTATGTGCAGAACCCGAATCAGCAATCTTTCATGTGATACATACCATATACAATACCAAAAAATTTTCAAAATACAAATCTACATTCAGAACTAATAACAAACTGAAACTTTAAAAAAAGTAATGAATGCAAATATGGTAAGAGGACAAAAAGAAAACCTTGGATCATGTTGAACAAGAATTTTAAAGCAATGTATATTGATGAGACAAGAATATTGAATTTACTAATAGTTTATTGAAAAAAAATTCAAAATCAAGTACAAACTACTAGTAGTATCTCCAAAGAAAAGTTACAACAAATTTTAAAAAGTTTATCAAGACTAGACCCTATAATAGTTGTAAATAAAGTAAAACTTAAAAAAACTAGCAGAAAAATTTGCTTTGAAAAAATTCTCAGGAAAAAAAATTAATGTTATCCAGTGGCTAGAATTATTTTTAAAAAATATAAGTGTTTACTTTTAAAGCAAGACACCGCAAAAATTTAAGTTCTTAGATTGTTCTTAAAGAATTCAGTTTCACATTGGTATAGTTCAATCCTAATGAAACTATCAATCAACTCTGAGAGAAAAAACTGGTAAGACAATTTTGGTGAAACATACGCTAACAAAGGGTGGTCACCTTTAAAATACGCAAGTGGTTTTTAATACATAAATGGCCCTTTACTCGATTATCAATCAAATAAAGAAAAACTATTACTAAAAATGACTAAAACCATAGACCCGAAAATGTTGAAAAATTTGATTGCTGCAGGACTGCCAGACTTTATAACAGATGAGATTAAGAAATTAGATATGAAAAAAAAAAAGATATTTGTAACCAAATCAAAAGTCCAAGCCATCCAATAAAAAATAGTACAACTGAAATAAAAGTTACCATCTTAGTTGGAAAGAAAAAAAAATTTTTTTTTAAACAACCATGTAAAATATGTGTAAAATTAGGTATAAAAGACATTATGCTGAAAATTTACGCTGGCTTAAGCCTGAAGAAATTTTAACAGAACAAAAACACAATAAAACTTGTTAACAGCTTAGAAACTAGAAACTGAGTAACAAAACGTGAAATTAAAGTATAAGATCAAGAACAGATGCCGAATTAGGAGACCTAACGTATTACTTCTCGCAATAAGATTTGGAATTAAGTACTCACCAGGAAAATATAATCGGGATGCTGACTATATTATCAGAAACCCAGTCTTGAATGCTGACGAAAACCTGGATTAGCAATTTAAAGTGGTAAATACAATAAGTCTGAAGGATGCACTCACATATCGAATCATTAATAAGAATACGCAATCTAACAAGAATGAATTTATATCTAAGAATAAAACTTACTACAAGAAAGTAACAAAAAAAAAAAGAATGATCCTATCAGGAGAATTTCGTATCAGATTTCTCAGGGATATTTATGAAAATGTATGTCATATAAGTATCACAAAGATGCAGAAAAACATTCGCCCGAATTATACAGCAGAAAAAATTACAAGAAATATTTTTAAAAAACATTAAAAAATCGCTCAGTCTGTATAAAAAATAGATCAGAAACAAAAATATGGCCCTCTCGACACTGGGTTTTTCCTCAGAACTGTTTAAAATCATCTGTGTAAACACTTTAAGAAGATTTGATAGTTCTAGATCTACAAATAAGGATCTCCATTTATTGGCAGACCATTTTACAAGGTACGCCTACATTCTGACGTCAAAAACATCAAATAAATCCGATTTTGTTGAATTAGTTAAATATACCACAAAGACAGAAAAATTAAAATAATCTCACCAGACCAATAACTCAGACATTAAATTAGAAAAATTAAAAAAATTATTGAATGAATAAAATATAAAAACAATCTTTACAATAGTTGGCGCACTTTTCTCAAATGGTCTGAATAAACGATTGAACCAAACCATCATTAATGAAATTAGATGTAAAATTAACAAGAAAAAAAGGCTTGGACTACTAAAGCATGTGAATACGTAAAAAAATATAATAATTTAGAACACATCGTCACTGGATTCGCACCTATGGTTCTAATGTAAAATACCAACGTCACAATACTACCTAAAGAACTATACGAAGAAATCACACACCGAGACTTGAAAAAATTGCTTTCAGAAATTTAAAGAAATCTCACGTACATAACAAGACAACGTACGACAAAAATCGGATATACTGGAATTTCAATGAGGGTGGTTTGGTGTTCGTGGAAAATATAAACAAGGTAAACAGAAGAAAATTATACAAACTAAGGATTGGACCATACGTAATTATAGAAAAAAAACCAAACTCTATATTTAAAATAAACACGATGATGATTAATTTACTAACATCCCAACAACTCCACACAAAAAACATTAAACGTTGTTTTCTTTACTGCAGGTAAGGTTTTATAAATAGTGTATAGTTAGTAAGATAATAGCGCGTATAGTAGAATATATTCCTCTTATTTCAGAAACTCATTTATGTTTTATAATTATAAGTCCCTTGCCCGGAGACAAAAAAAGTACGATTTATTCTTATGTTTTCTAGTAGAGAAAAATTGGTCATTCCCCTTCATAATTTTTCCAAGAATACGCGAAAAATAGTTTTGGTCTAACCAACTGAAGGCTCAATTTGTTCATTTATTAAATTTCATTTCTCCATATTATGTAATCAATACTTTTTGAAATGCATTATTAATTGTCAATAACCCGTTAAGGGCGGAAAAGTAAAAAAAAAAATTTCATATACCGAAAAACTTTCGATCGACGTAGAAAAA
Organism: Copidosoma floridanum; assembly: GCF_000648655.2. The sequence goes on along the minus strand of NW_019379504.1, from coordinate 504,337 downwards.
AAACTATCCTGTCAATTTGAATGTAACCATGATAAAATATAGATACTAAGTTGTACAACAAAAAGCTATTTGTAAAATTTTCAAAGTAATAATTATTCTTTTGTTAAATAATTTTCTAAAGTAAAACTTCAAAGTGTAATTACAAATCAGCAATCTTTCATGTGATACATACCATATACAATACCAAAAAATTTTCAAAATACAAATCTACATTCAGAACTAATAACAAACTGAAACTTTAAAAAAAGTAATGAATGCAAATATGGTAAGAGGACAAAAAGAAAACCTTGGATCATGTTGAACAAGAATTTTAAAGCAATGTATATTGATGAGACAAGAATATTGAATTTACTAATAGTTTATTGAAAAAAAATTCAAAATCAAGTACAAACTACTAGTAGTATCTCCAAAGAAAAGTTACAACAAATTTTAAAAAGTTTATCAAGACTAGACCCTATAATAGTTGTAAATAAAGTAAAACTTAAAAAAACTAGCAGAAAAATTTGCTTTGAAAAAATTCTCAGGAAAAAAAATTAATGTTATCCAGTGGCTAGAATTATTTTTAAAAAATATAAGTGTTTACTTTTAAAGCAAGACACCGCAAAAATTTAAGTTCTTAGATTGTTCTTAAAGAATTCAGTTTCACATTGGTATAGTTCAATCCTAATGAAACTATCAATCAACTCTGAGAGAAAAAACTGGTAAGACAATTTTGGTGAAACATACGCTAACAAAGGGTGGTCACCTTTAAAATACGCAAGTGGTTTTTAATACATAAATGGCCCTTTACTCGATTATCAATCAAATAAAGAAAAACTATTACTAAAAATGACTAAAACCATAGACCCGAAAATGTTGAAAAATTTGATTGCTGCAGGACTGCCAGACTTTATAACAGATGAGATTAAGAAATTAGATATGAAAAAAAAAAAGATATTTGTAACCAAATCAAAAGTCCAAGCCATCCAATAAAAAATAGTACAACTGAAATAAAAGTTACCATCTTAGTTGGAAAGAAAAAAAAATTTTTTTTTAAACAACCATGTAAAATATGTGTAAAATTAGGTATAAAAGACATTATGCTGAAAATTTACGCTGGCTTAAGCCTGAAGAAATTTTAACAGAACAAAAACACAATAAAACTTGTTAACAGCTTAGAAACTAGAAACTGAGTAACAAAACGTGAAATTAAAGTATAAGATCAAGAACAGATGCCGAATTAGGAGACCTAACGTATTACTTCTCGCAATAAGATTTGGAATTAAGTACTCACCAGGAAAATATAATCGGGATGCTGACTATATTATCAGAAACCCAGTCTTGAATGCTGACGAAAACCTGGATTAGCAATTTAAAGTGGTAAATACAATAAGTCTGAAGGATGCACTCACATATCGAATCATTAATAAGAATACGCAATCTAACAAGAATGAATTTATATCTAAGAATAAAACTTACTACAAGAAAGTAACAAAAAAAAAAAGAATGATCCTATCAGGAGAATTTCGTATCAGATTTCTCAGGGATATTTATGAAAATGTATGTCATATAAGTATCACAAAGATGCAGAAAAACATTCGCCCGAATTATACAGCAGAAAAAATTACAAGAAATATTTTTAAAAAACATTAAAAAATCGCTCAGTCTGTATAAAAAATAGATCAGAAACAAAAATATGGCCCTCTCGACACTGGGTTTTTCCTCAGAACTGTTTAAAATCATCTGTGTAAACACTTTAAGAAGATTTGATAGTTCTAGATCTACAAATAAGGATCTCCATTTATTGGCAGACCATTTTACAAGGTACGCCTACATTCTGACGTCAAAAACATCAAATAAATCCGATTTTGTTGAATTAGTTAAATATACCACAAAGACAGAAAAATTAAAATAATCTCACCAGACCAATAACTCAGACATTAAATTAGAAAAATTAAAAAAATTATTGAATGAATAAAATATAAAAACAATCTTTACAATAGTTGGCGCACTTTTCTCAAATGGTCTGAATAAACGATTGAACCAAACCATCATTAATGAAATTAGATGTAAAATTAACAAGAAAAAAAGGCTTGGACTACTAAAGCATGTGAATACGTAAAAAAATATAATAATTTAGAACACATCGTCACTGGATTCGCACCTATGGTTCTAATGTAAAATACCAACGTCACAATACTACCTAAAGAACTATACGAAGAAATCACACACCGAGACTTGAAAAAATTGCTTTCAGAAATTTAAAGAAATCTCACGTACATAACAAGACAACGTACGACAAAAATCGGATATACTGGAATTTCAATGAGGGTGGTTTGGTGTTCGTGGAAAATATAAACAAGGTAAACAGAAGAAAATTATACAAACTAAGGATTGGACCATACGTAATTATAGAAAAAAAACCAAACTCTATATTTAAAATAAACACGATGATGATTAATTTACTAACATCCCAACAACTCCACACAAAAAACATTAAACGTTGTTTTCTTTACTGCAGGTAAGGTTTTATAAATAGTGTATAGTTAGTAAGATAATAGCGCGTATAGTAGAATATATTCCTCTTATTTCAGAAACTCATTTATGTTTTATAATTATAAGTCCCTTGCCCGGAGACAAAAAAAGTACGATTTATTCTTATGTTTTCTAGTAGAGAAAAATTGGTCATTCCCCTTCATAATTTTTCCAAGAATACGCGAAAAATAGTTTTGGTCTAACCAACTGAAGGCTCAATTTGTTCATTTATTAAATTTCATTTCTCCATATTATGTAATCAATACTTTTTGAAATGCATTATTAATTGTCAATAACCCGTTAAGGGCGGAAAAGTAAAAAAAAAAATTTCATATACCGAAAAACTTTCGATCGACGTAGAAAAAAAACTATCCTGTCAATTTGAATGTAACCATGATAAAATATAGATACTAAGTTGTACAACAAAAAGCTATTTGTAAAATTTTCAAAGTAATAATTATTCTTTTGTTAAATAATTTTCTAAAGTAAAACTTCAAAGTGTAATTACAAACTTCACTGATAGTTTATCAAAATTTCGTTTTGGTAAAAACATTGTATTCAATATAACTGATAATAACAGAAACAAAAATTGGATTTTCGTCAATTTCGACGTTTTTTTTGTGAAAAATTGTATTTTGCAACTTGAACAATTGCAAATATCTCAGTCAATTCAACATATTTTTATTTGCAACAAACGGCATTGTATTTGTCATAAAAAATATGAATTAAAGAAAAAAGATACTTTAGTTTACTCTGAAACTAAAAAATAAGAAATTGACGTTTTTTGCTATAGCGGACTAACAATTAAATTTTTGATTCCAAAAAATTTTTGTATCATCTTCACGTACATATGCATCATACTTCCAGAGAACTTTATCAATTTCAGTGAAAGGAAAGCAAAAAAAATTAAGAATGTCGCAATGTAACAACCGGTGGCAGCTCAGCGCTTCCATCTGTACCCCTCTCTTGCGACTAGGTGACCGACCGATTGCAGTGCACATGGCAATGGTTGCACATTACGTAAAACAACCCATTTTAATTTAAACGCCTGACGCAGCCCATGTTGTTCCCCATGCGCACAGCAACCAGTCAGTCACCTAGTCACAAGAAAGGAGTCCAGATGGGAGCGCTGAGCTGCCGCCAGTTGTTACAATCCGAAATTATTAATTTTTTTTTAAGCTTTCCTTTCATAAATATTATTTAAGTGCTCCGGCAGTATGATGTAGATGTACATGAAGATGATACAAAAATTTTTTCGCAGTAAAAAACTTGATTGTTAGTCCATTATTGCAAGAAACGTCAGTTTCTTGTATCTCAGCTTCAGAGTAAGCTAGAGTATTCTTTTTGATGTGAAAACATTCGATACGAGGTTTGAATTTCCGCTGGGGAAGTAAAAATTTTCTAAGCGTAACGCTTTTTCTGTCACGCTCATATAGATATACTAATACCGTTCTTTTTCTCTCTCTCTCTCTCTTTTTCTCTAGTGAGGAGCGCTGAGTTTACGCTGTTGCCAGACAAAATATGTAGAAATACTATATCATATTCGTCAACAAGCACTTAAGTATGCATACGCACGCGCACACACACACATGCTGTGCACGGCTGCTGGCCAATAAGTGGCCAGTGCTGCGTGTGTACGCTGCCACCTGCAAGAATATTGGTCTGTCTTATTCAGAGATGAGGCGAGTGGTCTACAAGCCACATGGCAGACTGAGAAAGATGAGAGTAGCCGTCCATCTGTGCGTGTGTATTAGTTTGCGTCCGTCGGTTACAATTGACGAGTACAAATATAACCTTACTTTTTAAGCATGTTGTTGTTTATATCTCACCAAATACTGCCATTAATAAAATAATTCGCTTTTTGCGGTTTAATTGGCTAAAATATTCAGATATTGGTTCTACTGCATTGCCAGAAAATTACAGTTCTTTTCCTATGATTGTTTCTGGCGATTTAAATGTTAATTTCAATAGAGGAAATTCGCAGCCTTTAATAGACTTTTTTCACGATTTTTTAAATTAACATGTTAACAATAATCAAAATCAATCTACTACCATAAAAGGTACGACTAAAGACGGAATTTTTTCAAGATTTTTGAATAAAATTGCATCTACAACATTTATTTCTTACTATAGCTACCACAAATCAATTATAACTATTGTACAAAGCGTACTGCACACTTTACAATGAATAATCATGTAAATATTTTTTAGTTCGATTTTTTTTTAATACTTTTATACATTAATAAATATTTTTTATCGATAAAAAATATGATATGCAATTTCGCATTTTTCATTAACTGAGGACACAACATCTATTTGTAAAGTCAAATTTTTCAAAATTGTAAGAAATTAAATTTTATCGTGTTACATGTTTCAGAACGCAATTAAAAAATAGTAGCACATATCCATATTTATGTTTACACATCATCCAAGGGTCAAATGTGACACTACGACTGGTTTTTTTTCTTAATTTGTATTTTTTTATGACAAATACAATGCTTTTTCTTGTAAATAAAAATATGTCAAATTGACTGAGGTATTTGCAATTGTTCAAGTTGCAAAATACGATTTTTCACGAAAAAACGTCGAAATTGACCAAAATCAAATTTTTTTTTTAGTATCATGAATTATATCAAATACAATGTTTTTACCACAACGAAATGTTGATAAACCATCAGTAAAGTTTGTAATAACACTTAAAAGTTTTACTTTAAAAAATTATTTCACAAAAGAATAATTATAATTTTGCAAATTTTACAAATAGCTTTTTGTTGTACAACTTAGTATCTATATTTTTTGATGGTTAGATTTAAATTAACAAGACAGTTTTTTCCTACAATGATCGAAAATTTTCGGTATAAAAAACTTTTTTTCGCACTTTTTCACTCTTAACGCATTATTAACAATTAATAATGCATTTGAAAAAGTATCTCTATTATAAAAAATTTAATGTCAAAGAGATTGGTGGTCGAAAATTTTTTCTAAGAGCAATACAAGTATTTTTCCCGTATTTCTGGGAAAATTCTGAAGGGAAATGACCAACTTTTTCTCTACTTGAAAACATAAGATTAAAAAATCCATCGGGTCATGGACTATATTGGTGTCATCCTCCTTAATCATGAAGCATCCAACATGTATGTGCCGTTAATTTAGAGGAGCGGCGTTAGCTCACTGATAAGCGTGCTTGTTACTGATACACTACGCTGTTCTAGGGGTCGTGGGTTTGATTCCCGATGAATGCAGATTTTTTCAAAAACTGTTTTCATCGGAAAAGATTCCTATGAACCCCCAGCTGTTTCACGGCGAGTTTTTCAGTGGATTTTTCCTTCAGAGTACTAACAGGGTATTTTCTATGTGTAATATCCCATGCTATATACTTAATAATTATTACTTCAAAGCACAGAGTTTCGTTTTTAAATTATAGAAAGCAAAAGCTCAGCGATCTCAAACCATCGAGCGGTATATCTGCTTCTGCAATCAAGTAACATATAACTTACTTCTTTTAAAAGAAGCTACCGTCACAGAACTTGAACTACGCGTGCAACCTCAAACAATCTTATAAAACGCTTATCTTACAAAATTAATTCGCACAAGTACACCAAATAACGTGATTAATCAACAACTTCAACATTCTTTACTGCAGATGTACACAAAAAATATCATACACAATTTTGACAGCAACTTGTACTTAATGTTAAATCCGAGATATCAGCAGATTTTTAACCATCGATTACTGTGAAATTTTTACACTAAGACTAAAGCTCGTGACAGTCGAGGGTAATAAGGTTCAGCTCTGATTGGTAGTTTGGATCCCCAACTTGAGGCGTTCTCCTAAAACGCAAGAGTATAAAAACTTCTCGCACATAATAGTATTCACCTTTTCTCTTTCATCAAGTGCTCCAAAGTAACTATAAAGGTTAAAGAGTGAGTTCTGTTGCGTCTTTCAAGCGGACGTAAGACTTAGTTCGGTGATTAAGCTACTTATTAAAAGCGTGCATTTCAAGCAAACGTAAGACTTAGTTCAGTGACTAAGCAATATGAGAAAAGCTCGAGCAAACCAGGCCACTGTATACTCGCCTAAAAAGTGAATCATGGAGGAACAAGAAAGACAGGACCGTCGACTTGGGTTCCAACGTGAAAAGCAGAAGCCTCATTATTGTTATCGCCACGAGTGCTCTCGTGTAGGATTAAGAACATCGTTGCGGTCAACCTTGTAATATCTTGCAACTGCATGCGCGCAAGTAGCGGCTAACCAACGATAATAGAAGTAAGTAAAGTATAACATTGTAAATAAGAATCTGAAACTTTATCATTTATACTATTGATAAAATTAACTATTTCTGGCTTTTCTAAATTCATTAAATCATTAAATAAGACATAACTTGGTTGTTAATTAAATTAATTTTCTTAATTCAACATTTCAATTACTCAATTATACATAACATTTAAAGATCTAATAATTCTAATTGATAGATACATAATTCTTACCTTAATGAACAAATTAAAATAGAGCAAAAATAAAATAGACACTGTATGACAAAGACTTTTACTAGGACGTGAGATAAAAAGTCGAATAAGATACGCTACTACCGTATGACATAAGACATAAACTCTAACAATAAGTCAACGCCAGCTCAGCGTACACTACTCCGTACACATCGCTCGGTGAAACCTAACACCACAACGTCATCTCACATCACAACGATCTCAAAGAGAAGTATACTGTAAGTAAAAGCAAATAAGGCCTTTGGCCCGATATTTGATTTCTGACGAACAAAAATAAAATTTATTTGTTTGTAGAACAAATCTACGAGTTCCACCCCTCACTTATAGAAGTTTGGATGTAAAAAATTGGCATATTGGCATTCCTTGCGGGACTAAGACTTTTGTTTACGCTTACTTTGGAGTACGCTTTAACCAAATAAAATTTTTATTTCTTTTGTTTTTTTAGATTTCTTTATTGTCTTTCTTTATCTATTTTCAAAAATTTTTTTATATAATAGATCAGACACTTGAGGATATAAGCAAGGTAGCAGATGTAGCTGCAATGGTACAGTTACTCGAACAATACCACAAGGCAAGAGAAGCCTAAACATTACTTGAATTCCTTAAATTGTCACGTAACGTAGCCCTAAATAATTCAGCTTTACGTATAAGCTTTACACATACCAATATATAGTGGTTAAAATACACCTCTTAGAGATTTCTTGCAAGATGTTGAAAATGGTAGGTCCCTTATTTTAAATCCGGAAGAGCCTATGTTCTTAAGAACAGTCATTTTCAGGCTAAAGGGTTAAGCAAGAAGTTGTCTAGACAAATTCACAATAAATACATTAGACAATCTTATAAATAATTTAAAGGCACACTTTGCTCCTTCTAAAACTTACGCTTAATACATCATCGACATTAATTACACAGGTCAACATGGTTTTGTTATGAGAAACTGGAGGGTCATTTCCAAAGTAATTTTTTGTGTAGAATCAGAATCCAGCATCTGAATCGCTTTATCACGTCAGGATTTTGAGATATCCTAACCTAAAAGTGCCAAAATCGCGATTTTTGGCTATATTTGAGGTTATGTAGCATCGCAATATTCTTTCTTCTCAAAAATCGACCAACGACACTGTTAAGTAAAAGTCTTGTTCTTTGAAATGCCGTTGAGCTTACTCAAATAGCTTATTTTTTTTTCATTAATAGGTTCTTTAAAACCAAAAATTAATAAGCATTACGTTTCAGCACCCAAAACCATCCTAAGTATCTTAGAGGGGGTGAAAAACTCTAAAAACGGTCTAAAAGTATTGTAACTCCTGACTTTCTACATATTTCTGTATGATTTTATCTAAATAGGTTTAGTAATGTGAGAAAAAATTTTACACAAACTTATAACAGTAAGAACCACGCATGAGCACCTTAAAGGGGGGGGGGGGTGCAAAGGGGGTGAAAGTCACCAAAATCGATCTAAAAGTATTGTATCTTTTGATTTTCCTCATATTGTAACGTTTGTCTTTTCGCATGATTTCTTTTACCTAAATTTTACCCCAAATCCATAAACGCCACATAAATCCTAACCCCACAAATCCACAAATTTACCGGACAGTTTTGGACTGTTATTTCTAAGTTCAGGGTTCGTCAATAGAATATCTCAATGCAGAAATAAGCTATTTGAGTAAACTCAACGGCATTTCAAAGAACAAGACTTCTACTTTGCAGTGTCATTGGTCGATTTTTGAGAAGAAAGAATATTGCGATGCTACATAACCTTAAATACAGCCAAAAATCGCGATTTTGGCACTTGTAGGTTAGGATATCTCAAAATCCTGACGTGATAGAGCGATTCGGATTCCGAATTCTGATTCTACACAAAAAATTACTTCGGAAATGACCCTTCACTTTCACATAACAACTCAAACCATTTTTTTTGGAGACCTGTGTTATTCTCAAATGAAACAGGGAGAAACTGTTCGAGATTTTCACGAGAGAATTTCCCAACTCGTTAATCGAGGTGCTAGAGCAGCGAAATAGAAGCTGTGTCCAACGACATTCCTGACAACCAACAGCCTGATTTCAAGTTATAATTAGAAATGGTTGGCAGTGAAGCATTCATGCGTGGCCTACCGGATAAATTCAAGGCCAACATGATGTCGAGCGTACCAAAAGCGTTTGCCGGTGCTTTACAAGTAGCTCTAGAAGCAGAAGAAGTTGAAAAAATATAATACCCCAATACTCACGCTACCATGTACCATCAAAATTCACATATGTACCTTGCTCAGCAGTTACACCCTAGAGCAAGACAAAATCTATCAGTACACCAACAAAATAGACAACGAAATTTTGCATATTTTTAGCCCAATCAAAACCATATACAACAAGTTGACTACAAGGATCCGAACATGTACAATCACGATGGTATATCTCATTGTTACAACCCTAGTGACACAAATTTTCCCAACTACGTTTAATCTAGACAAAAGAATAGTATTACACCCAGCCCTTCAATATCCAAATTACGACTCAAGTGATTAATCAGTAAAATTGTTGCAAAAATCGAATAAAACGTAATCTTACCATCCTTCAAAAAACTCGTGGAAAATTCATCGAAATTTCGGCTCCACACACCAACACAACACCAAAACCAATTATTAGCCTGTTCAAATTGTTCCTTTTACACAAGCTTACTGCAGTGTGTATTTGGTAACTCGTTTACTTCTCTAATGGGAAATTACCCCTACTCTTGCAAAAACGTTCAGATACCACGTGAATCGCGAAACGCCACAAGGATTCGCTCAAGGTCGAACTCGTTTAATAATCAGCAAAATTTTTGAACCAGTTTTCCTAAATCAGGTCATTTTTTAAACGGAAACGGTGCTAGTCACCCAGACGCAGCGGCGAGCAAAGACCTGAATCAGCGTCTACTGACGAACCAATTTGTGCAATCGCCCGAGTGTCCATCGCAAGAAACATTGGCAATGCACCGACAGTAAGACTTAAAATTTTACAATTTAATGAAAGTGAGGACACTTTTACGATAAATATAGGAGCTGACGTAAATGCTATAAAAATATCTTCATTGCTACCAAATGTTATTATAAATACTAATACAAAAATTGCTCTCATTGGATTAACTTTTCAAAATATCATAACATTAGGAAAAGTACCGTTTAACATATTTGATAAAAATCACGTTTTTTACGTCTTAGTACAAGGAACACCCTTTAGTAAGATAAGAATATTACGAAATTTATTTCTAGCCAAAGAACGGGCTAAGCTTTGTTATGACACAAGAGCCTTGATACTAAAAAGAAGACCTATAAGTCCTATTTCATTTATAGGAAGAATTCAAACAATAAGCAACGAAGAACTTGGACTTGAATTGCTCGATACAACGGCACAATATAGAAGTAATGAGAATAATTTTCACGAAATTATAGATAATATTAGCATAAATAAAGAAAACTTGGAATCTCTTTTAACTTTTCAACATTTTTAACCTACAGGAGTAACCTTTGGTCAAAATCGTAAATGCAAAGAACCAGCCAGAATGAGAGTTTCCATAGAGATTTCTGTAATACAAACTAACAGCCACGGACAAGCATACCTACGCTTACTAAAAACTACTCCTAGTATATTTATAGGCAAGGCAGCAGTAACATACAATAAAGGTCGTTGTTTTACAATGGCTGTTAACACCAGAGAAGAGCCAGTAAAAATCGAGATCTCTTCCCGAAGTCTCGTACCTTTTGATTTAGATGATTCAGAATATTTTCTTGACTCAGATTTTAACAATGATATTCCCAACATAACAACAGAGGAAAGAATTAAATACATAACGGAAAAACTTTGTCGACATCATCATGATAAGACAAGCTATAAACAACTTTGCCAATAGTAAAAGAGTATTTACATTTATTAATATCAAAAGTCATGCTGCTCCACGTAAATTGTATGTACACCATAATATACCGACAATGACGATAAACCTGTTTTTACTGAACAATATAGATATTCTCCTGATCTTCACAAGAAAGTTAGAGATGAGATCGATAAACTATTACAAGAAGGAACCATTAGCTACTTTTCCAGCCGATACAATAGTCCACTATGGATTATCTTCAAAAAGCCCGGACATATCGGAGAAAAGAGATATCGTCCCGTAATGGATTGCAGAAAACTAAACGCTAAAACTATTCCTGATGCTTATCCATTGCCTAATATTACAGAGATATTAGAGAAAATCGGTGGGTCAAAATTTTTTTTAATTCAAACGGATTTCATTAAATTGAAGTATCTTCAGAAGATCGCCATAAACAGTTTTCGGTACTCCGTACGGACATTACGAGTATATGGGTATGCCATTTGGATTATGCAATGCATCAGCTACATTTTAAAGACTCATACATTCTGTATTACTGGGATTACAAGGCACGGAACTATTTATATTTTTAGATTATATTATAATATGTGCCAAAACTTAGTAAGAACATGAAATAAAAGTAAGAAAATTATTTGATAGACAATCAGATGCTGGTTTAAAATTACGGCTAGATAAATTCGAATTTTTAACTGCTGAAGTAACATATTTAGGACATAAAATAGGTGCTTATGAAGTAAAACCCCATCTCAAGAAACTTGAAGCAGTTAAAGATTTTCCAATACCAACAAATTGTACGACAATTTGAAAATTTGTAGGACTCACAGGATTATATAGACGATTTATGAAAGATGATGCTAAAATTGCAGAATCTTTAACCTTATTATTACGAAAAAGTCAATGATTTGATTGAACCAAGACTTAGAAAGAGAGCTTTAAAAAATTAAAATTAGCCTTGTGTCAAGCTTTGGTACTTGCGTGTGTCAATTTCGACAAACCATTTATTCTAACTAAAGACGCATCCAATTTAGCTATTGGTGCTGTTTCAAGTCAAGGAGAACCAGGAGAAGACCACCCTGTAGCGTATATGTCCCGCACTCTTAATAAATGCGAAAGAAATTACTCGACTACTGAAAAAGAGTGTTTAGCAGTAATAGCCGCCGTACAACATTTTCAGAACTATTTATACGGACGACAATTTACAGTTTATGGAGACCACCAACCTTTGACATGGATCGAATTAATAAAAGACCCCATTAGTCGCCTTAATCGATGGAGAACAAAACTTTGCGGATACACTTATACCTGAAAGTACAAACCTAGACGTTTGAATTCAAATGCTAATGCTTTATCTCGTAACCCTGTAGATTCTTATGAAATAAATACCGTAAAAGATGACATAGATTTTAAGGAAAGGCATTAAAGGGTCAGAAAAATTTCAACACCCAGCAGTAACAGAAGCAGTAGTCGCTCTAACAGTTCGAGCTCTGACAGCGAGTCTAGTAATTATAAAACATTACGGTTCCGTATATTACCCTTAAAATCTGTTTTAAAAATTCTTCGACGAACAAAAACATCTATTGCACGTGCTAATAGGGCCAGTGATATGAATAATCAAAGCGCAAGTAAGCTCGAACCCACTACTACAGCGAAGCAAGCAATGAGAGGAAGAAAAAAATGCTCTTAAATTCTCCTCTCATTATACCGCCAGGAATGTAAAGAGGGAAAGGAGAACTTACTGGACCATCAATAGCTCAAAGGTTACTTGAGCGCCGAGCTGAAGAAAAATTAAGTTTACCTTCTCTTGACAGACCCACGGCCGCTTCATAAGACGCTCCAAGGCTGCATCTACGGTAATAGGAGATGATGACGATACTGTATGGAAACAGCCTAATGTTTCTACCATTGAACAAGAAGATAGCGAAGAAGCTGGAGAAGAAGAAAAAACGCATGGTAGAATACCCAATACACCTTCTCATTCAAGTGCTAAACAGCGAGACACATTCATAAAACAGCATTATACCTTGAAGCAGAATAATCGGACACCGTCTGCTTGTCCTACATTCGCATTTGAAATGTTAGAGCAGCAATGTAATGCCAAACGCGATGACCAAGTCAGTCGTTAAGAAAGCAATATAATTAGACCTTTGATAAGAACAGAAATGGATCACCTAAAATATTAAGCACATGAGAATGTTTAACATATGCAAGGGACAACATCGCAACGTTTATTTCGGCCGACTTGACGCTTAATTCTTCTAACAATAAATTATTATTAGACTTAGATTATATTTTGAAATCCGAATTAAATAAGACGCAACCACAAGTAGGTGAAGTGATAACAACCAATGATAAAAATAAATTAGTATTTTGTTTAGTTATCAAAAAAAGAGAAAAAGATGAAATATTGCTTCAAGACCTTCACTCCTGATTAGCAGGTTTAGCCAAAGCAATAGAAAATAAGAATATAGAAACATTGAAAATATCTAGAAAGAGCGAAATAACCGAAAATTTGCCGAGAGGAATATTGCCCAAAGCAATTCATGAAGAACTCAGTAATGTAAATATTAAAATAACTGTATGTTTCGGTGAACGTGCTTATTTATTAAACGAAATGTGACAACAAAAATTAATAGAATGCCACAACAGTCTATTTGGCGGACACAGAAGCATGAATAAGACTTATAGAAGAATACGAAAATTGTATTACTGGGAAGGTATGAGATAAGATATTGAAAATTTTGTACAAAAATGTAAGATTTGCCAAGAACCAAAACTAACACGGATAAAAACAAAAAAACCTATGATAATAACTGATACTCCAGCTGAAGTTTTTTCAAAATCAGCCGTCGATACTGTAGGACTATTAGCAAGAACAACATCTGGTAATAAACATATATTAACTATACAACGTTTACTTTCAAAATACTGCGTAGCAGTGGCTATACCCGACATCCAAGCTGTTACAGTCGTAGACGCTCTGGCAAGATATTTTATAGCGTTGTATAAAGTGCCTCAAATAGAACTCAGCAATAACAAAATGAGTTCTCGAAATAATATACTAACAAATTTAGCCCAAATTTTTGGTTTTAACCTTAAGACCACTACACCTTACCGTCCCTAATCTAACGGTTTACTAGAACGTAGTCATGCCATGCTTGCAAGATTTTTAAGAACAAAAGCTACAACTAAACAGGACTGGGACAAAATTTTACCCTTTGCTATACATAAATACAATACATCACTGCATACAGCTAACGAATTTACACCATATGAATTAGTATACGGCAGAAAAGCACATCAACCGAACCCATATCCAACCGAAAATCAAATGCAGTCTTATAATAATTATCTTATTGATTTGACTAGACAATCTTAATTATTAAAGGATGTATGACTGGATGTATTGGTACGGGTTAATTATATTACGCCAAAATAATCCTGAAGTATTAAGTGTATTTTATCAGAAACGGTCTATTTTTCTCCAAGTTGAAGATGACATCGTGTAAGGAGATCTTGACCTAAGAACTTATTGAAACATTTAAAAGAGTTTTCAGTTTGAGATTTAACAAAATTTAGACCATTAAAAAGTATTATTTTAGTTGTATAAAAGAAAAAGAAGCTGTTATTAACTTTACAGGCTTGTGTCTTACTCAGAAAGTTAAAAGTTTTGACGATCTCTAAAGGCGATGCAGAGATTTTTATTTTTTCTGCGACACTGAATCTTAAAGTTACTAACGAGAAAAAATTTTGCATAAATTTTGGAGAACCATAAAAAACTATATCAAGACTTGGACGCTGTTAAAGGTGTGGAATCAAATTTAGACAAATTTAAAGTTTCTACGAAAAATTCTTCCACGTTATGATATAATTATTCTTGCGTGTTCGAATTTAAACGTTATATATTGTATGAAGGTTTTGTGCATGGCAAAAGTTTTTTTGATTTGTTTATCACTATTGTAGAGTATCTACAGGTTCGTGAATTTGTAAGGTCAGTCTCCCTAAGTCAAAAACATAGAGCCCGTATTATTTAAAATGTAGTATATCTTCATAAAAAGCATAGTTTAACTTTTATTTGGTAAGTCACAATGTTAATTTTATGACCTTTTATTAGAGAGCGTAACGTTCTTATTTTTTCTTAGATCCCGTGACGATATCTATTACATTAGTATTGGATAACTGTTTTTTAGCATAGCTTAGAAAACTATGTTTTACTTACTAACAATATGAAGAAAGTATTTTAAAAAAACCAACACCCTTATTTAGACTTTGCCAGTTTCAGCCCTTGAAATATTTTGTTTTTTGTAGGATGATTCATACACTCAATAAAATTCAGTAAAGTTACTGGTGCAGTAATAAGGGTAATATTGTGTAAGTTATACAACAAAGTATTTTAAAACAATGAACGATGAAGAAAGATTTAATAACCTAATGGTTGAGCGTTGTAGAATTAGTTAAGTTTGGTTACAAAATAATTAGTGAGAACCGTAAAGCTGTCATTTTATGAACGAAGTGGTGGTTAATTTAGATAACTTTAGTGTCACTATGCAGGTGGTGAGGGTATTTGCATTTGATCATCGCTCGCAACATATCGCTCAATGTTTAGTGTAAGATTTTAATACATATTTCTCTTGACACGATAGGTTTAAACTACATTCATTTAGTGAAGTAGTTTTCTCGTATTTAAAGTGATAGTTTCTCTTATCATAAGCACAAAGTGCAACTACCGCTTTGCATCCTCAGGCCACACTTTGCGCCTTTGCAATCACTTTGGGCCCACGAGCAAAAAAGTTTTTTGCACCCTCCGGGCCCAAAGCGACTCGAGTATCAACATATAACAACCGTTTGTACTTTGTCCCCTAGTGACGTAAAGCACCATTCTTTTGATCATTTGGAATTAGTTGAATTTCATTTGGTTACTTTATTTGATGTTACAGAGTCTTTAATTCAAATTTTATTAAGATTTAGAACAATTAAAATAAGGAAGGTAACCAATTTCTGTAACTCACAATGATTGTAAGTTTAAACGTCACCTTAGTGCTTCAAAACATGATAAGTATTCATTTGTTGGATCAAAGTATAAAGTAGTACTTTTCTTCAGTAAGTTTGCAGTTTTAAGAAGTACTTATCTTTAGTTAAAGGTCATTTCTATATCATTCTTTGTCAAATATATCAAAATGATACAGAGGGCTAACAAGCAGCAAACACAGTTCTAATTGATGATAAATAATTTTTGAGGTAATTGTAAGATACTAAGAGTAGATAAATTATCACCATTGAAGATACTAGAACCCCCCCCCCCCTTCACGGCTTTGTCCGAGAATTACTGACTGGAGCACCGTCGTGTGTTGACACGTAATTTTAATTAAAAAAATTTTTGTGTTTGGAATCCAACCACTAAATAGTTGTTAGGATTTAAGGGCCACTAATTTGCACTTTCTCACGTTATATAAAATGGAAAGGGCTATTCACTTGATGGATACTTTATTCGTTACTTTAAAACTGCCGTTTCAATCTCAATCAACGTTCTGCATCCTTTTCTTGACGCCTCAAATTGTATGCATTTAAAGCATTTTAAGTTTCCCTTCCAACTTGTCCACTGCGACTATAGCAATTATAAACACTTTTATGAACCCTAAAGTCTGATTTTTGTGCATTTCAATAAGATCTAAAATATTTGCGAGATAGTTCGACGTTCGATGGCCCTAAAAAAGACCAGTGAGCTAAACTTTTTTTTAACTGAAGTTTCTAGCAAACGTGACTGCTTCGATACCTCAGCGTATTTTTCTTTGACTTGATGTCGTAGCACCAAACTAATCACGAGGAAAACCACAACGCTCTTAAGCGTTGGAACTAGTTACAGTACTCTTTCCCAACGTTTTCTGGTGTTACGGCGAAGACGTTGGTGTCCAAAAACACCTTTTTTCTCAGAGCTTAGTCGTTTTGGTGATATAAGGTGGGGATATTGGTTCGTGACGCTTGCCTATTGAAGACTGTCCCTTTTGCTCAAATTTATTTCCATGTTATTTCTTTACTGTAAGGTGCTACCAGCGCAGACACCGTAGAAGATCGGTAATTCTTGGTTAAATGCTTAGAGTCAAGAGGGTAAAGCAAGGTCGTCCGTGGTCGGGAGGCAGCGTTCCCAGCCTAGCGACGAACAACTCCACTCGTAAAGTTTGCCAGTAAATGACTGCCTTCATTTAATAGGGGCCGGTTTTATATATTATTTTGGTGGACGAATTGTCAGAAATAATTGTAAAAATAAATTTTTTGGCAATGTAATTTAACGTTAGATGGCCTTTAAAAGAACCTATAAAATTAATGGTGCTTTAGAGTACGTTAAGGCATCTAATAGCCCTGAAAAAATCCAGTGATGATACTTCCAGTCATTCGTTATTATTATTCTCCATGATAGAGAGCTGAATGCGCGTAGCTTGACTCTTACCCTCCGAGTCTCTACTAACAGAGATCGTGGTGGAAGGAGGTACACCGCTCGCCGAAGGATATCTCGTCTCCAGATCTTTTCCCGAATAACCAACCGCTTACTGTTGGTCAGGGAAATGGACTTTGAGAATACCTTTTCTGTGGGTATGTCGTTGAGACGAACCACTGAGAAGAAGACTGATTAAATTTCCTGCTGATGTAATTGGCCAAACTGCTGGCTGACAAGGTTCCAAATTTTACTGTAAAAAATTTGACTAAAAGTCGTCGAGTAGAAGTAAATTAATTACCTACTTACCTTCTTACTTTCAAAAAGCAGAAACCATTTATATATCTGGCTGCTGGATCCATTGACAACTTTTTCTGTACCCTGACAGAATATAAAAAATAATGGAAATAGTTAAAAGATTAAGATTGCTATAGTAGGTAAACTGTTCCAGTTCTGACACCCCCCTCCAAGCTACCCCCCTGAGGTGATGGTAGGGAAGAGGCTGTGGGTGAAGGAGAAGCGGTGGTAAGGGGAGAGGTTGACAGGGCGGTTGGTGGGGGGAGACGTTCGAGCTATGGCACGACCGAGTCACAAAGAGAGGCGGTAGGTGGGGCGGAATTGGGCAACTTGGTGGTGGGGGAGATTGAGCAATCGGGCGGTGGGTGATAAGGATTACTCGGGCGGTAACATCGGGCCTTGTAAGCCGGATGTTGGTAGCTATGACGTTGGATGGTACCAACGAGGCGGTGGGTGGTGAAGATTGTTCGGGTGATAACGTCGGGAGAGGGTCTCATGATCCAGATGCTGCTAGCTGTGACGTTGGATGGTACTGGCTGCAAATCTACCTCTGGCGTCAAGATGGTTCAAGGGGTGTAGGCTAATAACAAGCTCAGTGTATAGCGAAAGAAAGATAATCAAGCTTGACCAGGTATTTCTTATCAGCGGATGTTACTTTTCTTCCTACCACTCATTATTTAAGGCGTCTCAGCGAAATATTTTCTTCTCGAGAGCAGACGTACCGAGTTGTTGGAGAGAATATGTATACTCTTTCATTGGGAAAAGCGGATGCCCTTTCAACTGACCAACGCTGGCATCTGTTTATATTCAACTGCTAGTCACCGCTAGTTTTCACCCATATCGCTTTAGCAGAGGCAAATCTGTATAAAAGAAGTTCAAGCAGCGTGAGATTTATTTCAGTACGTTAATGCGTGCTGCAAGGATAATAAAGCAACACCGCGAAAATGTTGTCGACGCCATGGAGCGTTACGTGCTTTTCTGTGAAATAGCAGCAATAGAATACCAACACTTGCTGCATAGTGATAATACGACCGAGATACGAGAATTTATTGATAACAGTGAAATAGTGCTTAAAAGTATTTCCTACTATAAGCTGTCTGTAAAAAAGTCATCATCAGTGGAAAATAAGTTGTTAAATATTGAGCGTTTTCTATCAATTTTTCTAGTTGCATTTTATGAAATGCTAGAAGTGCAAGGGTTAGGGCTCGATGAAAAATTAGATAATCAAGATAATGATAAGTCTGTGACCTAAAAAAATCTTGATAGTGCTTTTAGAAATAGCATAAGAACAGTTTTTATAGCAAATAGTGGGCATTCAGATATAATAAAATTCTTTAAGACTGTGGAAAAAATATTCATTTCAAAAGTGCGAGAGATTATTGACAAGCGGAATGCTTTAAAAATTAATATCGTATTAGCAGCAGAGTTTTTGATGGTAAAAAATGACACAGAGACTGTCAACGTTAAATATTTTGACACTAAGTCAGAATGTATTTTTCACGCAACAAACCTACATGATTGGTTTGAAACAAAAGACAAAAGGCCCATTTCTACAGATATAGAAGAGTTTCAGACGCGCAATTTTGGATGGACGCTACGCTCAATTTCAAATCAAGTAATGAATGTAATAAGTACAATGCAATAAGTGGCAGTTCTAACATAGAACTTCCTATCACTTTAAAAAAAAGCTTGCGTGAATGTGCAGAATACAGATCAGCAATGCTTCAAATGGGCCATTTTGTCAGCTTTGCATCCAGTAAACAATAAAAATTCACAACGAATGTCAAATGATACACAATACAAAAACAGTTATGATTTCAAGGGGATCACCTATCCAAAGCAGCCTAAGCAAATTTCAAAATTTAAAAAACAGAATGATGTGTCTATTGACGTATATTTTTTGGAGAGTAGAAATAGTTATGAAACTTTACCCCTTTACTTGACAGCAGAAAAAAGAGATAAATACTTTAATTTGCTGCTTATATAAAATTATCATATTGATACGTATAGTGAGGGAAAATCAAAGAAACAAAAAAATATTGACGAAGAACATGATGATTTCCTTAATGCTGAGGCAATAGATGAAAATGAGGTAGAAGAAGGTAGAGAAGATTTTTTTTTAATGCTGAGGCAATGGACAAAGATAAGGTAGAAGAAGATAGAGAAGAATATTTAGAAGAAAGCCAAGATAGTGATAATAGTGCTGATGATGACATAAAATACCAGTACGTATATATTAAAGACTTATCTATGTTGGTGAGCAGCTCTTCAACAAAACATCAACATGAAATATATATTTGCAACCGCTGTCTTCATTACATCACAACTGATGAAAAGTTAAAAACACATACGGAGTGCGTTAAAGTAAATAAGTGCAAAATAAGCTTGCCGAGGTATCATAATAAAATTTGAAAATTTGAAAATCACTATAAAGTATTAGGTGTTGGATACTATGTAAGGTGGAGTTTTGATTAAGCGAAATCACGCTACGTTTGCTATAAAAGGGAAACTAAAAGTAGTAAGAATCTGCCTACTTTGTTTGTGAAAAAAATGCAAGATCTCGCCTTAGATTTACTGAGCATGTACAACAGCCCAGTGCTAATGAGATCATTATCTAAAGGAGAGGACTTAGATTGTTGATGCTAATGTACATCGTATATGTGAGAAGTCTATTAATAATGATGGAAAAAATTTCGATCATTGCCATTTTACTGGAAAGTCAGTATTACATTAATTAGTTTTCATTCAGAAATTTTTTTTCTTTCAACTAAAATTTGCTCTTTACTTAGATATCACGGCCCAGCCCACAATGTATGTCAACTCAAAAATCAAGATTAACGAGTAGTACCAGTAGTTTTCCATAACCACAGCAATTATAATGCCCACTTATTGATACAAGAACTTTTAACTTGCTTTTCCGAAAATATACAAGTTATAACTCAAACGAAAGAAAAATACATTTCTTTCACGAAATACGTTTAAGTACAAACTTGTGCTTCATTGACACGTATAGATTTTTGTCATTGTCGCTTTATAAGTCGGGATCACACTTCGAGCAGTATGATACTCTACAACAGGTTTTCAGTGAAAACGAAACATACTCTTCTGAGAAAATCAAAATGCTAAGGAGGAATGATGTATTTCCAAAAGGTCATGTAACATTATTCGAAAAACTTAAAGAAACAACGCTTTCATATGAAGAAGTATTTACAGTAAATATTACGATGCACATACCCGTAGTAAAGATTGTACACATGCTCAATCAGTCTGAAAAACTTTTGGTATTATAACTCTTGGACAGTATTCAGATCTTTACCTCAAAGTTGATGTACTATTATTAACAGAGGTACTTGAAAACTTTAGAAATAATTGCCTCAAAGTTTATAAATTAGATCTCGCTCACTATTTTACTTCTCCAGGCTTCACTTGGAAAACCATGTTGAAAAAAACAAAAGTAAGTTTTATGACTAAGAATATAATGTCAATTGTGTTCTAGTTATTAATCAAGAATTTTTTTCAGATTTCACTAGATCTCATTACTGATATAGATATTGCCTAATTATCATGATATGTTTATGTTCATTGAAAAAGGCTTGCGAGGTGGAATAAGCCAGTGATGTAATAGATAAGCAGAAACTAATAATCGCTACATCGGAAATTATAAAAAAGATAAAACTGACAGAAATATAGCACATTTTGATGTAAATAATTTGTATGGTTGGGCAATGACTTTAAAACTGTCTTAGGGTGGATTTCAGTGGGTCGAGAATGTTGAGCAACAGCCTCATGATTTTTATAATATTGGCATCAGAAGTGCTTACAAATATATATTTTAGAAGTGGGTTTGGAGAATCTAGAGGAGCTCCACGATTCTCATAAAGATTTGCCAGTTTGCTCTGAACACATTGCAGCTTCAGGTTTGAAGCAGCCTAAATTAATGACAACACTAAATAATAAGCAAAAATATGTACTTTATTATGAAGCCCTAAAGCAAGCCATTAATCATGGATAATGACCGCAACAAATTTATCGAGCCTCAAAATTCTGGCAAAGTACATGGCTTGAAGAATATATTAATCACAATAGCAATGAGAGAAAAAAGGCTAAGAATAAAATTAAAAGAATGCTTTTCAAACTAATCAATAATGCCATTTTCGGAAAAACGATGAAAAACAAAAAAAGCGTATCGATGTCAAACTTCTTCAACATGGGGATCGACGCTGTGGTGCGGCAGTAAACATTGCTAAGCCAAATTTTCACAGCTGTGATATTTTTGATAAGAATTTTATAACCATACAGCTGCAACGTACAGAAGCGATGATGAAAAAGCCAATATACATTGGGCTTAGTGTCATAGATTTTTTCAAGACACTTGTGTATCGCTTTCACTACGATTATATGCTTGCCAAATACAAAAATGATTGTAAACTCTTATACACTGATACAAACAGTCTGATACATGAGATTACAAAGCATGATGTTTTTAAAATAATGGAATTTGATACTAATGAATTTGACACATCAGATTATTCAGAAAATAATAAGTTTATGATTCCGTTGAAAAACAAGAAAATCGTTTGGCTCATAAAAGACAAGTGCAATGGCAATTTTATACTGAAATTTGTTGGGCTCAGAAGTAAGATGTATAGTATTGTCGTTAAAAATAAAAATGTGATTAAGAAAGTGTAGGGTGTTAAGAGTAACGTTGTAAAAGCAACTATCGATTCCAGCGACTACACTGAATGTTTGCGTGACCAAATTATAAACATCAATCGAAAGCAAATTAATATAAGATCACGTGATTACAAGCTCTACACTGAGAGGAAAAATAGATTTGCTCTTATTTTTTAAGATGATAAACGATATCTTTTATCAAAAACTACAGATACACTGCCTTGGGGCCATTATAGAATCAAAGTAATAGAAAAACAAAGCGCTGGAGAGTGTGTGGAAAATCATATCAGACCAGCAATCAATGAAAAGCAGTCAGTGTAGAGGAAGAGATTTCTCCAGTAGTGGAAAAAAACCTATATCTTGAACAGCATTAATCAGCAGAGCTTAGTCAGAACTGCAGTGAGCAGCTTAAAGTATTGACTATTTTATTACCTAACGCAACCAGCTCAGGTGAACAACAAGCTCTTAAAAAAACAGGTTTGAAGTAGGAAGCTTCTTCATAAATAAGCAGATTTGCCTAAGACAGCAAACATCAGATACTAAGGTTTGTGACGTGTTTGCTTATTTATACATTTTTTAACTATTTTAAAATTCATGTAAGTTTCTTATGCTTTAGATGGCTGAGTTAGCAGCATTCAATTAACTGGCCTGTGAAAAATTTCTCCTAACAAAGAAGATCAACGAAATGGTCAAGGGGCAAAGTCATGAGAAAAGCTAATACTAAACTCGGCACGAAAGCTCTCGCCAAACTAGACGACCACTTCCAGATATTTTTATCCAATCAAGTATCTTAGTATCTTTTGAATGATGAACTATCATTTAATAGTTTGTTGGAATCCATCGATAGAAAGAAGCTGTCAGTTTACTATAATGGTGATAGCGTTAAATTTATTAACCCATAAATGTTTAATCATTCAAATACAAGAAAAAAGTTTCTCTGTGGAACTAGTTTTACGTGAGAAAAATAAATAATACAATTCATTACATGTTTAAAGTTTTTATTTATCTCAATGAATCTGGTGTAAGATATAACATTTGCACGTATTGTAAGAAAAAGGTGCCTTGCGAGGAGGAAAAGAAAAGGAGGAGAAAAAAGGTACGTCGAGCTCAGCCTCGATGTTACAAAGTAAAAGAATAGGGGAGAGCCCTTTTTTTTAAAAACAAGATATTAAAAGTGGCACTGTATAAGGATGCTTTTGAAATATGGAATCTCCTAGGCTCTTTAGGAAGAAAATAAAAAATAGTGGGTATTTACATAATTCTATTCAATCCTCCACCATTTATGGATAGATAGATTATTACTAAGTGTTAATAAAAAAATTGAAAAAGTCGACCACCAACAGCGTGATCGTAGAACAATGTGAGTAGCATTTGTGGCGCAAATCTCACTTTTATATTCAATTCTCATCTTTTGTTTATAATATTTGTCATCTTGCATACCAGTTTTTTGACGTTTTTTTCTTTTGCTTTTTTCAAATGTCTATTAAAAAAAAATCAATAATGTTTCTAATCATTGAATATGTAGTAAATTTGCTTACGATTAGCGTTAACTAATGATCTTGTTAAATTAACGGATGAATGCATGTTTAACGTATTTCTTAATACATAATTACTTAGCACTGATTTGTTTTGTAATTTCAGGCTACAAGTGTAAAATATTGAAAAAAAGTATTCAAGGCAAAGTTATATTGCATTAATAAAAAATATTTCATAATATTTTCCACTTCATGTATTTATTACAATTTAATCCAATGCGTTTCACAAATAAAACTACTTTACCATCGGGTTAGTAAAGTTACTACAAAACGACAAAACTAATTTAAGGGAGTTGGGTCGCTCCTGTGGAGAGATGAAGGGAAGCACGTGTATGTGCATAAAGCGCCGTGATAAAGTCTGCTGTACTAACCTAGCCTAAAAACATCCGCCCTTTTAATTACGGAAAATGCATTTGTGTTTAACTCACCAGTACTCGTTAATGGTTACATAACATACTTCAAAAAAATTACAGAATATTCTTCAAGGTATCTTGTTTCTTATGGTATGAATCAAATAGCCTAAATACTTGCTCTATGGGAGATAAGAAATAAGGAGTGAACAGTATAGTTAGTCTGATCTTTTTTTGATAAAAGTGTGCTATGAATTTTTTAAATTAGAAATTTTAATGGTATAGCATTAAAGTACAAAGTTTCATTAAGAACCATACAAAGTTTCAGATCATGATTTTGAGTAGAACGGCTTCTAGAAGTGATTTTGTAAAAAGATATTATGCCACATAAAAAGTCAACCTGACGGCAAACAGTGTACTCAGTGCGTCCTTGTCTCACGCATAAATGTAGCATACGAGCTGGAAACAAATTTGTTTACGTTTGTGCAAATATCTCCATAACTGTAGACGCGATTTTGTTAAAACTTTGCAAATGTATCAATGAAGTTCTCATAAATAACATGTCAGTTTCTCAAAATATTCTCATGGCTGTGTCAATAGTAATAGGTATTTTTTTACAACTTCGTTAATAACTTACTTTTAAGTCCATGTTAAAGATGACGAAATAGGGAAACTTCAGGAATTTTTTTCTCGAAATCTGTAGACATGATTGTGTTACAATTTGATGACAACATCTATGTACTAGACAGCTGTTCGAAATCATTCTTCCCAGATCGTACAATCCTAACAAATACCCAATCTTTGCTCGCTCGGCGAAGTCTTAAGATACAAGGTAGTAGCTAGAGCAGCAAGAACTCCTTCTAGGTAGGGAGAAACACCTAGAGGTGATTGACACGAAAAATTGCAACACCCAAGAATAAGCACAGAAAGAAAAATAAGGGAGAAAAATGTCAAACACATAATCTCATAATCTCAAGGAGTTTCTGACGAAGTTCGTGTAGGAAACAACACTACTACATTGCTGGTCAGTCCAGTGACTTTTATTCAACAGGCATCCAGGATCACGTCTGAAGCAACCCATGTCAGCGAGCTCCAGAGCCACTATGCTGAAGCTCCGCTCACGTATGAAAGAAACCATACCAAGAACAGGCTATTTTATTATTTTCATATGTATGTACACATGTACATGGCTATATTCTAGCCAGGGACGCCTACTTAGTCACTACTGCAAAGAATTGACACAAAATCTCATGCCTTTGAACACCAATTCGCACTTGTGGAGGTGGTCGATCGTATACCTGTGTCAACTGCGAAGACATCAAAATACTGCCACCTCTCTCTTTTCGAATAGCTGTTTATGTGAAGTGTCTAGGAGAATTGAACACTTGACTTTAAATATTTCACTTAGTATTGAAGAAAAATATTAAGATTATAAATAACCAGACTTGGTATCCGTACTATTACCTGGACCAGAGAGAACTATCATACTACGCTTAGAGCCGTCAGTACAGTACCCTCGTCGTTGCTCAGTCCTGATGACATCGATCATGCGATTGAAAAATTTTACTGCACATGCAATTTCTATGTTCAACATGAGATTTGTTTAAATCATCTAAAAACTACTTATGTAAAAATTCTTATAATCTATTTTTTCTACGTAAAATTAATCTCACAAAAATAACTTATTAATCTTTCTGTACAGTTAATCGTATTTTAACTTTTACACATGTAAAAAAATGCAGCACTATTAATATTACAGATAAATGGCGGGTTTTCTTATCAATAGATTTCAACAAACTATTAAATGATTGCTTGTCAATAAAAATACGCACTGATATAAAATTATATTGTAATATGATAGCTATCGCGCAAAATCAAGTGTAAAATTTTTTTTAGTTTCATCGCCACATCATTTTGTTTGCTCACCATTTCCTTGATCTTCTTTGTCAGTTATAATCCTCCATGGGGCTGATAGGAAGCTTCTAAATCAGCCGTATTAGTTTTAACGTTTATATATCTTGAAAAGTCAGCACTATTACTATTACAGATGAATGGCAGCTTTTTTCTGTATTTCTGGATTTTAAAAAACTATTTAATAATTGTTTATCACTTAAAACATGCACAGATAATTGATTTAGTAAAAATATCTGGAATGGTAATCTAGTTCAGTTATAGAGTTCGTGCCGAATTCGGTGTTAACTTTTTTTAGCTTCACCACTACATGATTTTAACCCTTCACCATTTCCTGGATCTTCTTTGTACGTAGGAATCATTCAAGTGCCTGATTAAAAGCTTATGAATCAGCCAAGTTATGTAATTTTTCGAAAAGGTAAAGAAATATACGAGTAAGAAAATTTTTTGCAAACCTTTATAACTGAGCTTTGCTGTTTTAAGCAGATCTTGTTATTTCTGTATTAATTTTTTCACTTCCAGGCCAACTTGTTTTGAAGTTTTTTCTTTATCTATACTTACGCTGAATGATAAAGCAATCGATACTTTTAGCTGCTTACTCTGCCTCCAAATGAGCTTTGCTGGTTGATGCGGCTCAAAATGAAGAAACTCTTCCAAGACTGGAGAAAATTATCCCTCTACATTGGATAATTTTGAATTGGCTACTGGTCAGGTATGGTTTTCTAAGTTCTCTCAAACTCTTTATTTTTTAGCTATTTCAAGTTTATAATAGCCCAAAGGGACCATTTCTGTAGTATTTAACGAATTACTCCACTTATCATCGTGGAAACTAAGATCAATTGAAAAATAGTTTTATTTTCATAACTGTTTGGTAATTCTAATATTATTAATGATAAGGCCACGATGCTAGTGTACAATGCCACTCAAGTATATGCAGTCATGTAAGGCAACGTTGATTGTAGGTACTATTAGGTAATAATATTTATTTATTTTACTTATCAAGTAACATTAATGTTAGGTTCCACGAAAAGAAAACAGTGTACTACGAAAAAAAAGGTATAATCATACGTTGTGTAAGCTGAAGTTTAAGAAATTGCATTTTCTAAAACTATGCATATAAGTAGCTCATGGTAAGAAAAATTCATCCCCTCAGTTTCAGAACCTAAGTCCCATTACGTTCTTGTCACGGACGGTCACAAGATTTGAATTTCAAAAACGCCGAACTTGCGGATTTCATAGGCAATAATGAATGAATGAATAAAAAAAAAAAAAAACAAACAAACACGAAATAAGTTTCTGTTAGCATTTTTCTCGTATATTACACCTTAAATATTTTTAAATTTTTTGGGACTGGTATCAACCCTTTGTAGGCGTTAAAAATTAAAAAAATGAAAATTTGCTATGTATAAAATTCCTTTTTTCCAACGTTTTTTTTTTCTTAGACTGTGTCTCATACTTTCAAAAACGTTTTGTCCCAGTATGAGTTGAGGGTTCTTACTATAAGAATTAGCCATTTTTAGGTTTTATTTGAAAAGTTCATGAAAATTGTCTTGGAAAAAATGTATATCAAGGGATAATTATGCATGCTTCATTCACCTGTAAAAACAAAAAAAAAATTATAAATTGGCGGCTGCAAGATAACCAAAATTCATTTTTAATTTCCTGATTTTTTAATTAAAAAATTACCCATGTGTTTTAAACTTAAACCACAATAAAAATTGATTTTTTTGTAACTTTTTAACGGGATGCATCATTTTTAAGTAAAAAAAATGTGATAATGTAAGTTTATGTTATAGTATTGAAACTTAGTGAGATTTTTCACGCAAACTAATCACTTGATAGAAAATTTGAGATTATAAAGAATTATTTTAACATATCATGCCATAACCTAATTATGCAATCGATAAATTGCAAAAGTAAATTTTACTTCATAACTTGCCATAAAATGCCTTTTTATTTTTTTGACATGAAAACACCTAATTTAAAATTGGATTGAACAAAGTCAACCGTTATCAGAATTTTACCGTTTCAACTTTTCAAAAAATGTATCCATTGTACAGTTATACTTATGTTAAAAAATGGTATTCCTATACAAAGACCATTACATGGTTTCAGAATTAATGAAGCTTAGAATTGTTCATACTGACAAGAAATAAAAATGTGAACGTTAGAGTCCTCACAATCACGCTTTCATTACAAAAGATGTTCCACAAAATCGTTACTACAATACGACATTGTTATTGTAGCTATAGTTTTGTTTCAAAGGCCTGACAGTTTAAAAAAAAGAAGAAAAAGAATAACAATAGAATGTACAAAGTTTTATTTTGAAATTAGTACTTAAGAATTTTATAATTATATATAGTAAGTAGAAATTATATTAATTGAGATAATAAACAAAAATCATTTTAATAACATTTGTTGAACTAGTAATTCTTATATAACTTTGTTTTAGAATGTATTTTAGGCCTGATAAATCCATTGTTTAAACTGATAAAACTGTTTTTTTCAGTCACAGAATTCTACTCTTCGAATCCAATCTTTTTTCCACTTTTTTTTACGTATATTGTAGATTTAGTTTGACAGTGATAACAACAATTATTTGTAAGCCTACTAGTGGTACTGAGCCACTTATATAGTTATGTTGCAGCTAATACGGTATTTGATAACTGTAAGCTAAGAAAGAAAAAAAATATGTTCTTTAAATAATTACGGTCGGCGAAAACCTTTTGCATGAATAACGAATTGTACACAGCGAAAAATCATTATTTCTTGATGACCGATTATTCGAACCCAACTGGTTTTGAATATGGTTGAAAAACAAAATATATCCTAGGGAAAATAAGAACTAGCGATTAGGATCCTAACCATTTTTTAGTATTATTCATTATATAATATGCGCACTTAGGCGAGCAAGCATCAACGATTGACCACCCTCATGTTTTAGGAAAGTGACGTATTAAAATAGTTCCCAAGGCAAGCAAGCACAGGCAGTTAGCATCTCACCTGTGTTTTAGTACAGTTAATTAACAGAACGTATCCTCAGGCGAGAAAGCATCAGCGATCAGCAACCCAACTGCATTTTAGCAAGGTTAATTCAACAAAATATATCCTTAAAAGTGCAAGATCCAGCGATTAGGATAACCACCGTTTTTTAGTATTATTTGATAATAAATTATGCACTAACCAGGGAACCACCCTAACCTAATCCCACTTACTTTCATAGTTATTAAATATGTTGTAACACTTCAAAACAATCTGCGATGCGTGTTTTTTTTTTATCAGCTGACATCCAAATTAGGTTGGTTTTACCCCTGAAAACCACCGCAAAGAATCGTTTTCTAAATATATTTCTGCACGTCATAAACGTTTTCAAGAAAAAACCGACTCCAAAATATATCTTATCAGTAGGCACGTCTACTGATAAAATTTTAACACCAAAGGATTACAACCCTTTTTTCTGTAGGAGTCAAATGATACATTATGTAACTAGGGCACAAAGTACATACATAAGCGCCCGAAGGGTGCGATTGTTGTATGTTGGTGCCTGAGTAGCGTGTAATGTTTTTCTTACTAAGCGGGCAAAGTGCAATTTTGGGTCCGTGGGCACACTTTGCGCTCGGTAAATCACTTTCGGCCATACAGCAGAAAAGTACTTTGGGCCTGAAGGGCGCCAAAAACTTTTTTGCCCGTAGGCCCAAAGTAATTTCAAGAGTGCAAAGTGTGATCTGAGGGCACAAAGCAGCAGTTGCACTTTGGGCCTATGGTAAAAAAATAGTAGTTTTCGTCGGATAAGTGTCATCGCCTTTGGAGCTATTTTGCGGCCCGAGAGACTTGCGAAGCAGAGCCGGAGGGACGTAAGGTAGCTGCAGAATGATGGCGCTTATGTGGTGAATCCTATTTTTTCTACTAAGGGCACACCCGACCTTCAAAGACGCCCTAAGTCAGAAAATTAAATTTTTTTTCCAACTGATTTTCAAAACCTGTTAAGTAAAGACAAATGACTCGACCATGCACTTATAATAAGAAGAAAAAAAATAGAAATTGATATGTTTCAAACTTTTTTGGGGTATGTTATCCCTAAAATCAACTACAACCAAATCCCAAGCAAGCATAGGGCTAAAGCTGGCCGACGGACTTATCCAACGTACTACATGGCGCGTCCTTAAGAAATTTTGTTTTCAAACGATGCAAAGAATGAGAACAAATAGCTTTTTCTAAATCATCGATACCAAATACTAATAACTATTGTCTGTTAGGTACTTATAACCGTTATGAACAATAATATTCAATAAATAAACAATCAGATACGGGCAGAAATAGACAAAATCCTAGAAAAAATCAAAATTTTCTTAAAATTTTTTATATAACATAGTTTTGAGAAATAGAGTTTATCTAAAAACGTGCACAGCTAGTCTCTGTAAGCCTACCAACAATATGTTATAAGTTTCTTGTCAACAAAAAAGTTAATAATAATCTTATTGAATAAACAAATAGCCGAAATCTACAAAAAAAAGCTTTCGTGAAATACAGTCTATAACTTTGTTTTAAAAATAAGAATTTATGTAAAACATACACAGTACATCTCTTTCAACTAACAAACAATATTTTACAAGTTTTCCATGGAAAAAAGAATTAATAATAATATAATTAAATAAGTGAGT
>NW_019379504.1:460305-473314 GCF_000648655.2 Copidosoma floridanum | reverse complement strand
CATTCATATTAGTTTTTCATCAGCTAAAAAATTAATTAATAATCTTATTAAATAAACAAATAAACAAAATTTTTAAAAAAATTTCAATTTTCACGGAATTTCGTCTATAACTTTGTTTTGAGAAATAGGATTGGTGTAAAAACAAACAAGGCTCATCTGCGTGTACCTACCAATAATATCTTGTCAGTTTCAAGTCGGCAAAAAAATAATTAATAATCTTATTGATAATTAAATAGCCAACATCTGCGAAAATTCCAAATTTTCATAGAATTTAGTCTGTAACTTTGTTTTAAGAAATAGAAATAATGTAAAAACGTGCACAGATTATCTCTGTAAACCTACCACAAACATGTTATTAGTTTTCTAGTTGGCAGAAATGTTGATAATAACTTTGTTGAATAATCAAATAGACAAGGTCTTCGAAAAAATTCAAATTTTCGTGAAATGGAGCCTATAACTTTGTTGCAAGTAACAAGATTCATGTAAAAACAAACAAAGCTCATCATTGTGTACCTACAAATATCATCTTATTAGTTTTCAGTCAGCAAAACAGTAAATAATTATATTATTATATAAATAAGTATAATAAATAAAGAAATAATCAAAATTTTTGTTAAATTTAGTCTATATATTTGTTTTAAGAAACAGAATTAATGTAAAAACAGACACAGCTTATCTCTGTAAACCTACTAACAATATGTTATAACTTTTTTGTCAGCAAAAGAGGTAATAATAATTTTATCGAATAAACTAATAGCCGAAATCTACGAAAAAGTCCAAACTTTCGTGAAATTAAGTTAATAACTACGTTTTAAAAATGAGAATTAATGTAAAAACGAACACAGCCCATCTCTTAAAACAAACAAACAATATCTCACGAGTTTTCCGTCGGCAAAAAAGCTAATAATAATTTTATTCTATAAATAAATGGCTGAAATCCTCGAAAAAATCAGAATTTCCCAAAACTTTGTTTTAAGAAATACAATAAATCTGAAACCGTACACAGCTTATTTGAGTAGATTAACGAACATTATCTTATTAATTTCACTTCAGCGAAAGAACTAATAATAATCTTATGAAACAAATAAACAGCCGAAATCTTCTAAGAAGTAAAAACTTTTAAAAATTTAGTCTATAACTATGTTTGAAGACAAAGGATTGATGTAAAAACGTACACAGCTTTACTCTGTGTACCTATCAACAATATGTCTCTAGTTTCTTGTTAGCAGAAAAATTAATAAAAACTGATTATAAAAACATATAGACAACATTTTCAAAGAAATATAAGTTTTCGTGGAATTTTGTCTTTAATTTTGTTTTAAAAAATGGAGTACTGTAAAAACAAACAAACCTTATTTCTGTGAACTGATCAACGTTTTCTCTTTAGTTTTAAGTGGGCAGAAACATCAAAAATAATCTTTCTAAATAAATTGATAGCCAACGTCTTCGAAAAACTCCAAATTTTAGTGAAATTCAGTCCACAACTTTGTTCTAAGAAATAGCCGAAATCTTCGAAAAAATTCAAATTTTCTTAAAATTTTGTCTATAATGAAGTCTTAAAAAATTGGATTCATGTATAAACGTACGCAGCTTTTTTCGGTGTACCTACAAACAATATTTCGTCTGTTTTACATCGGCGGAAAGATTAATTATAATCTTATTACATAATGAATTGCCAAAGTCCTTGGGATATTAAAAAATTTTGTGAAATTGAGTCTGTATCTTTGTTTGAAGAAACAAGATCAATGTAAAAACCTATACAGCTTACCTCTGTAAACCTGCTAACCATATGTTTTTAAGAGTTAATAATAATCTTATTGAATAAACAAATGAAGCCGATCGAATTGAAGCCGAAATCTACGAAAAAGTCTAAACTTTCGTGAAATTTAGTCAATAACTATGTTTTAGAAATGAGGATTTATGTAAAAACATACACAGCCCATCTCTAAGAATATACAAACAATATGTCACAAGTTTCCTGATGGCAAAAAAGTTGATAATAATCTTACTAATATATAGAGGGAAGTCGTTAAAACCGTGGTAATCGCGAACCGTGAAAACTACTGAACCAATTTTGCTAAAATTTTGCATACTGATTCTTCATGATTCCAAAATGGTTTTTGCATGGTTTTTTTTCTTGAAAAAGTTAATAACAATAGCGATAAATAAGCTTCAAGTTTTTCTAAAATAAGCTAGGTTTGCGCTTTAGTTCAGTAAGTTCCGCTAGGTGGCGTCAAGGTATATTTAAAACCACCCGCAACCAAAGATAGTGCAGAGTGGTTATAAGATGCCCCATTGAGTAGGCAATTACTGTAGTCTATCTTTGGCACTACACCAAGAATACAGGAGGCCGTCGTGCAGGTGGGCATCACGGCTACAGATGACACTTTTCTCTCATGGGCAAGCAGAATAAATCGGTTTTTACCCTTGATTCCCAAAATAAACGAGCGCCATGGAAAAACAGGCATTCGGAACGTCAACCTCTCCAATAGAATACCGGGAAACGTTTCAAGCCAGATCACAACCTGCTCCAGCACTTCAGAGCTTTGTGGCCGTTCAACCATCCGACCTGGTGCCGTTGGAGAATTTTCTACTTCAAATGCGAGCCAGGGAAGACAACTCCGAAGAGTACGGGCAGCCACAACGCCTTCCTTAGTGGTCATCCCAATGGCATATCAACAGAGAAGGTTTTCTCCAAGCCCACTTTCCTGACTACCAATGAATGGTTGGTTATCCGGGGAACGACCTGAAGACGAGATATTCTTTGGTCAGCGGCGAACTTCCCTTCCTGTACGGTCTCCGTACACAGAGCCTCAAAGGATAAGTGCTAAGCTACCTGCAGCTGGCTCTTCATCATCAAGAATAATATTAAGGAATAGCTGCAAGTTTCACCACCAGCCCTTTTCAGGGCCATTGTAAGTATTTACGTCCCCTACTTAACCATCAATCTCATCGGTCCTTTGGAGGGCCACCTAAGTTTAAATTACCTTGCAAACTAATACATTTTTACGACGATTTCCAGAGACGGTTCGTCAACTCAAAGACTATTTGATGCCAGCTACTATTGAACTAAGTCAGTCATTCACTGGCAAACATCACGAGCAGAGTTGTTCGTCGCAAGGCTGGGAACCCCGGTGACCGACGACCCTATCTTACCCTCTCAACTTTGAGCATTCAGCCAGGAATCACTGATCCTCTCTAAGGTTTGCACTGGGAGAACCTAACAGCTGTGAAGAAAAAATAAATGAATGTGAGCCAACGGGCAAACATCACGAACCAACCTTTCCACCTAGATCACCAAAACAACTGAATCTAAAAAAAAGGTGCTTTAGACACCGTCTTCGACGGTATACCACGAGACGTTGGGAAAAAGCTTTACAACTAGCTTCAAAGCTTGAAACCCTGAGGTATCCAGGAAGTCACGTTTGCTGGAAACTTTAGTCAAGAAAGACTATACTTAAGAAGCTCACTGGTCCTTTTCAGGTTCATCGGACGTCGAACTACCTTGCCAACAAATATATTACAACCTCATAAAATTAAAAAAAAATACCCTTTAGGGCTCACAAGAGTCTCAATTATGCCAAAAATCACAAGAAGTTAAATTAGAAGGAAAACTTCAAATGCATCCTATGAGTACAGTTTTAGACGTCAAAAAAATGACGAAAGATTTTGTTAAGTGAGAGATCAGCTTTTCACTATAACCCTCACAGACATCTCTTGAATCTTCCAGATTTTCAAATAGGTAGAATATGTATTCGTATTTTCGTTGTAATAAATAACGTAGTGATTAAGCTCTAGGACTTTGTTGCTGTAGTAATAAAGTCGTAAGATAAGAGAAGAAATTTTTTGAATGATAAATTTTTTGTGAGCTTTAAATCTTTACAACTTTAAAAAATAGCCCTGTTCATGAATTATACAGGAGAAAACTCAAATCAACGGCCTTCAAAGGCCAACGATTATTTTATGATATAAAGAATGTTTGAAACTATTAAACGTAATTATTATTTTTCACTTTTTACGGCTTTTTACTTGACCAAATAAATTGCATGCATTCCAAACAAATGTGTTTTTAATAAGAAGATTTTTTTTGTGAGAAATGTCAGAACTACATGTATAATTTTTTACTAAAAACGTTTCAGATTACATGTCAACATACTACGGTGTTCCATATAGTGGGTCTCAAGCGAAGCCGAGATGGAGGGGCTACTAGTATTATTTTATAAATAAATGGCCGAAATCTTCGAAGAAATCCAAATTTTCCAAAAATTTTGTCTACAACATAGTTTTGAGGAATAGGATTAATATTAAAACGTACAAAGCTTATTCCTGTTGACCTACAAATAATATCTTGTTTGTTTTACGTCAGCGGAAGAATAAATAATAATCTTGTTACATGAATAAATCGCCAAAATCTCCGAAACAATATCTCATAAGTTTTCCGTCGGCAAAAAAGTTAATAATGATATTATTATACAAATAAATGGCTGAAATCTTCGAAAAAATCCGAATTTCCCAAAAATGTTGTCTACAACATAATTTCAAAAAGAAGTATCAATGTTAAAACGTATACAGCTTATTTCTGTGAACCTACGAAAAATTGATAGTAATCATGTTACATAAATAAACCACCAAAATCTCCAAAAAAATCTAAATTTTCGTGAAATTTAGTTTATAACTTTGTTTTAAGAAATGCAACAAATCTGAAAACGTACATAGCTTATTTGAGTAGATTAACGAACATTATCTTATTAATTTTACGTCGGCGAAAGAACTAATAATAATCTTATGTAACAAATAAACAGCCGAAATCTTCTAAGAAGTAAAAACTTTCAGAAATTTAGTTTATAATTATGTTTGAAGACATAGGATTGATGTAAAAACGTACACAGCTTTACTCTGTGTACCTATCAACAATATGTCTCTAGTTTCTTGTTAGCAGAAAAATTAATAAAAACTGGTTATAAAAACAAATAGATAAAATTTTCAAAAAAATATAAGTTTTCGTGGAATTTTGTCTTTAATTTTGTTTTTAAAAAATGGAGTACTGTAAAAACAAACAAACCTTATCTCTGTGTACTTATCAATGTTATCTTNTGTCGAGTATCGAAGCGGGAGTGTGCTTCTATGTTAAGTAAATTAGACTGATTTTGTATTTAACACTCTTAAACGTATTTATTGAATAGAAGCACCAAATTAATAATTTTTATACAAACACTTTACTTCTATGTTAAGTAAATTAGACTGATTTTGTATTTAACACTCTTAAACGTATTTATTGAATAGAAGCACCAAATTTATATTTTTGATACAAACACTTTACTTTTCTGAGGTAAAGATTCGGAACAATCGAAACGAGAAGTAATAGGAGTAATCGTGTTATAAAGAACGGCAGTAAATTGATCGTTAAAGTGCGCGTGTAAAACTTTGAAAAGAGGCGTATGTGTGTGCTCGTGCAAAGGTGCGTGCGCCTTGCTCAACGACCGAGTACGAACTGGCTATTACATCGCGCAAACACATAAAGAGCAAGCCGCTGCTTACTTTACAAAGCTATTAACTAACTAAAGAGACGCGGCGCATTGCGATTGGTTGTCTTGAAACTCGGCGTACTAGTGACTGATTGGTAGATTTAATCAAGCACATAAGCTGAAATCTTAGGACCTCAATATTGAACATTCCCCCTCCCTTACTTTAACGAGAGGAAAAGAAAAATTGATAATCTAACTACAAATCCTCATTCATCCGTAAAAGGACAAGTTTGGAAATTGGTCAGACAAAGGTAGAGGTAGCAGTGCGAACTCGAACAGTACGAATTAATAGATCAGGACCTGGAAAAGTTTCCTCAACTCGAGCTAACATCCAACAACTAGGAGGAGTATTCTCGCCTTTAATCAAAACGAAATCACCTACCTCTAATGATCCCTGTGGATGATACCATTTAGATCTACTTTGCAAAGTCGTAAGGTACTCCTGATGCCAACGACGCCAAAAATGCTGAGAAAGTTGAGTTATTAACTTCCAACGTTGCAAACATGAAATTTTAACATCAATATAATCTAGCTCTGGTAGCAGCTTCTACGCAATTCAATATCAGCACCCACAAAATTAGTACCACAATCACTATACAGATCGGAGCAATGGCCTCGACGAGAAATGAAATGCTGGAAGGCAGCAATAAAGGCGTCAGAACTATAATCTTCTACTATTTCTAAATGAACAGCCCTGGTACACATACAAGTGATAACGGCTACGTAACCTTTAGTAGTACCTCTAACTCTAGACCTAGATAACTTAACTAAAAATGGACTGGCATAATCCACTCCAGTCTTTAAAAATGCGGGTACAGGTTGAACTCGAGCACTAGGTAAATCTGTCATTTGTTGAGTTAAGGTAGGACCAGAGTACCGTCTACAAGTGATACAATTTACAAGAGCTGAACGAATCCTCTGTCGTCCGCTGATAATCCAAAACTTCCGACGAATAGTACTCAAAGTAAGTTGAGGACCGCCATGCAGAGTGATCTTATGAGCATAGTTTATGACCAATTCAGTAAAGTGATCGCGAGCCGCCAGCACTAAAGGATGCTTAGTTTGAAATGGCAGCAACGAATTACTCAAACGACCCCCCACTCTAATAAGTTGATTTTTGACTAACGGTTTTAACGGGATCAACAAACTATTTGACGGAAGTTTGAACTTAACTTTATTAACAGAATGAGTGACTGAATTGAGCAAATGAAATTCAGCTGTAAAATGAATCAATTGATGCAAATGAACCATCAGGAGTTTAGCATTATAAAGTTCAGAAACAGTAGGGCACGCACTAAAACTATTTATTATGACGGTTAAATTTAAAAAATCTAATTGAGACTTATTAAAGGTGCGAACATACAGCTTATAAATAAATCTAAGGCAATAAGCAGTAATTGTTAAAAGCTTTTCTAGAGTTGAATATTGATAATAAAGATCCCAAGTTTCAGGTTTAGCACTTTGATGATGAGAGACAGCATCAGAAGCTCCGCTAGGAACTTCATAATTTTTATTTGAAGTAAAAACAGGATACTCTGTGGATAGCTGCTGAATCTCAAGAGGTCCTTGGAACCACAACGAATGCTCCAGTAACTGAGCGGGACAAATGCCTTTAGAGGCTATGTCAGCAGGATTGCTCTTGCCTGAAACATGGTGCCACGTAGCTGTAGGAACTAACTGCATGATGTGACTACAACGATTAGCTACGAAAGTAGGCTAACGAGACGGCTGAGAACTTAACCAATACAACACGTCCTTTGAATCAGACCACAGATGGACTGCATCTACTTTGTGATCCTGACTTTGACCATAATGGTGTACTAACTTTGATAGCAATTGGGCAGCACAAAGTTCAAGCTTCGCAACACTTAATGTTTTAAGAGGGGCTACTTTCGTTTAAGCCGATTAAAGTGAAACATAAACTTTTTGATTAACAACAACACGCAGATATAAGACAGCTGCATAGGCTAGTTTAGAAGCATTAGCGTAACCATGCAGCTCTATAGATTGAACAACTGGTGAAAATTGAGTCCAACGAGGAATTCTAATTTGATTCAATAATTGGATTTCTTTAAACCAACGAAGCCAATCTGACAATAAGTTCTCTGGTATCAATGAATCCCATTCTAATTTAAGAAGCCACAGAGATTGCATGAAAATTTTAGCAAAAATAACGACAGATCCTAACCAACCAAGTGGGTCGTATAATCTAGCTATATGGGAGAGTACAGCTCTTGGAAATTTAACTTGAAAAATAAAAACATCTTCTTTAGGATACCAGACGATGCCGAGCACTTTTACCGAGGAATTACCTTCATTCAATGAAATAATGGGCGAAGATTTTAAAAGTGTACTGGGCAAACCAACCAAAAAATCTGGATCATTCGAAAACCACTTCCTAAGGGAAAAACCACCCAATGACATAACCTTTAAGAGCTGATCTCGTTTCTCAACTGCGTCACTTAATCAATAAGCTCCCGACAAAACATCGTCCATATAAATTTCTTTTATCAAAATCAGATAAGCTAAAGGGAACTCAAATTCGTAATCACTAGCCAACTGCTTGATCACTCTACAAGCTAAGTACGGAGAATAAGCTAGTCCATAAGTCACGGTTTTCAATTGATAAGCTAAAACCGGTTCTAAGCTAGAGAAGCGCCAAAAGATACACTGATGTTTCTGATCAATCTCATCTACACAAACCTGACGAAACATCTTTTCTATATCAGACGAAAAAACAAACTTGTAAGATCTCCAAGAAGTGATAAGATCAAAAAGATTACACAACAAATTGGGCCCAACATGGAGTAAATCATTCAGAGAGATGCCCGCTTTGAATTTAGCTGATATATTAAACACGGTACGGAGTTTCGTAGTTGTACTTGCAAGTTTAATTACTTCATGGTGGGGTAAGAACCAACAATCTTTGGTCTCATCAAGTTTTAACTCCGCCATGTAATTAAGATCGATATACTCACGCATGAAAAAACTATAAGCATCAAACAATGCTGAGTTATTATGAAATCTACGCTCTAAATTTTTCTGCATAGCGATAGACAGAGTCTTGGCGGCATCACGTTCTTTAACTAAAGGTTGCGGAACAGTCTTAAATGGAAGTCTAACTACATATCTACCAGTGCTATCTCTTTAATGGGTGTCAATAAAATGTTGTTCACAAGCTCTTTCATCCCATGTCCAAAGAGAATTTGGGTCAGCAGGGAGTTCCTCTATTTCCCAAAAACGCTTTAACAAGGAAATAAGTTGATCCTCTTCAGCGCAATGCAAAGAAACTGCACTACCACTAGTTGCTTCCTCGAAACCCATAGAACCTGAGAGAATCCACCCTAATAAAGTACGAGTAGCAATAGGCTCATTAAGTTTGCCCTTCCGAACTGATCCTTCAACTATTTGAGCATGCACATCAGCTCCAAGTATGATATCAATATTATCCATACTTGTATAACAAGGATCCGCTAATTCTAAACCTTCCAAATGACTAAAACTATAAACATAACAATTGTTAGGTGGCCGATATGAAGAAACCCGAGATAATACTTTAGTAGTGACGGACAGCGTAAACTCCGAAGGAAACCTAGGCGAAATAGTAAATTCAACTACACCCCTAGCTAAACCAACTAAAGTACCACCAGAACCACTAATTGGGATATTTGAACATTGACGTTTAAGTTTTACTAATGTACATAAAGCATCAGAAACTATTGAACACTGAGAGCATTGATCAACCAAAGCCCTTACCATCAATCTAATACCTGTGGGGCCCAGCACATAGAGACGAACAGTGGCCAATAGTACACCAACACCTCTAGAGAGAGAATCGTTACTACGATGGACGGCTTGAGGTACTTCACAATGTTGAGACGAAAGTGCATGAAAAATAATGACTTGAGAAGCCTCAGAAGATTCAACCTGCTAGGGTTTGGAAATATGCAACAGTGTATAATGTTTTCTTTTACAGGTTAAGCAAGTTCCCTTGGATTTACAATTTTTAATCAAATGATTACCCAGACAGTTAAAACACAACCGTTGTCGACTAACTAAATCTCTTCTAGAATCTAGTGAAAAGATCTTGAATGACTCACATTTACCAAGAGGATGATCTCCTTGACAAGCTACACACTTTTAAAGGACTTTGCGAAGTAACATTGCTAGCTACTAATTCACTATCGAGGTTTCACTGATGAGAAGCTACAATAGGTAATTTACTACTAACTTTGCTAAGTTGAGGTTTAATTGATAAATTCTTACGAGCCTCTAATGTTATGATTTGAGAATTTAGGACTGGCCTTAATTGAGTTAGAGTAGGAGGTTGGGACTCTCTACCGAGAAACTTTTGCCAATCTTTATTTGTTGAAGCATCAAACCTACTAACTACTAGAGCAATATGAAGATCGCTACTTCCTAAGTCACGGCCCATAGCTTGAAGTGAATCCATAGGATTCAACATTTCTTTATAAATCCGTTTAAGCTCAGTACCAGACTCAGATTTCATAGCCTTACAATTTATAATACTAAACAAATAGCTATTAACTGTACGACGATGACTATCATAATATTCGATGAGAGTTTGCCAAGCTATAGAGTATTGATCTTCTGCTAAACGAATGGATTTGATACAGTCTAAGGCCTCACAACTAAATGAGTCCGTAATTGATAGAATTTAATAATATTATCGATGTCTTCCTTTCGATGCACTTAAGACCTAAAGGTATCCCGAAAATTCTCCCAATCAGAATATTCACCAGTAAACTTAGGAAGTTCGATTCTTGAGAGGTAAGAATTACTAATGGAAATACCAAAGTGGGATTTGGGTTCGGAGCGGGTGGGGAGTTTTCAGAAGAAAGACATCTAATGTACTCGGCAAAATCTCCCTTTACTAAATAGTACGCGTCCTCAGTCATATCAAAAAGTTCACTAGTAAAATATAAATGCTTATAATCTAAATCAGTAAGTGAAAGAATGTCTTGATAATTTTCACCAAGTCTTTCTAAACAATCTTCCAAAGCCTGAACCATAGCTGCTGCTCTACCACCAGACATTCTTTCACTACCTGATTTCTTAAAGTTTTCAAAGCAATTGCTAATCCTTTTGTACAATTTAGTCTGTGCTGTATAAAGATCCTCCATATTCGTAAACGGTACACTAATTTTCAAACGAGAAACTTAAAACATAAAACTAAGATCTTAATCTAAAACTTAAACTCTCTACTAGCACAAGAATTTTATACTGCAGCTCCGGCAGCAGACATAAGTGGCCCGCAGAAAAACTGCAAGAGCGTGCGTCGAGAATGGCTTGCTGTACTAGCAGGCACCGATGTGGACAGCAGCTGGGGCAGGCGTGGATGGCCTGCTAAAGTGTAGAGGGCCTGCAGCTCAAGCAGGCGACGTAGACTGGCTGGTGGAGCAGGCGCGGATGACCTGATACAGGTGTAGAGGGCCTGCAGCTCAAGCAGGCGACGTAGACTGGCTGGTGGAGCAGGCGTGGATGGCCTGCTGCAGGTGTAGAGGGCCTGCATTTCAAGCAGGCGACGTAGACTTGCTGGTGGAGCAGGCGTGGATGGCCCGCTACAGGTGTAGAGGGCTTGCAGCTTAAGTAGGCGACTTCAACTTGCGGATGGGGCAGGCATGGACAGCCTGCTATAGGTGTAGAGGGCCTGCAGCTCAAGCAGGCGACGTAGACTGGCTGGTAGAATTGATTAGCTGGTGGGGCAGGCGTGGCCTGCCTGCAGCAATTGTAGCAATAGTGAGCTATTACTTCACTGTAGGCAAAGAAATGACGTACTAGAAAGAAAGAACTAAGTCACAAAATGGCTGATATACAGGCTGTGAGAGAGCTGCGCTTTATGTGTGTGTGTACATGTGAGTACAACACCAATGTAAACTAAGGAGAATCGTTGATCAAAATATGGCGGATATAATGGCTATGAGAGAGCCGCGCTCTACATGTGTGTGTACGTATGAGTACAGCACCTACGAAAAGTAAAGAGAATCGTCGATCAAAAGATGGCGGATATAATGGCTATGAGAGAGCCGCGCTCTACATGTGTGTGTACGTATGAGTACAGCACCTACGAAAGTAAAGAGAATCGTCGATCAAAAGATGGCGGATGTAATGGCTATGAGAGAGCCGCGCTCTACATGTGTGTGTACGTATGAGTACAGCACCTACGAAAGTAAAGAGAATCGTCGATCAAAAGTGGCGGATATAATGTCTATGAGAGAGCAACGCTCTACATGTATGGGTACGTATGAGTATAGCACCTACGAAAAGTAAAGTGAACCAGCGTACTAAACTTATAGCAAACACTAAATTGGGGGTGTTGTCACAATGGCTAAAGGCTGACGGGCGTGCCGCGCGCTGTTAATGGTGCGTAACGACACTATACACTTTACTTTCTAATGAGCACACACTTCAACAAGACGACCTCGATGTCGCCTTGCCGTTCGCATGGTCGTTGAGACTTCCAATATGGCGGACAGAGCGACTTGGCAGTGATACTAAACGCACTCGACCGTTACACCACGTGGCACACTACTTACGTTACTACTCGATTCAAGTCCCTGTTTGAGCGCCAAAAATGTCGAGTATCGGAGCGGGAGTGTGCTTCTGTGTTAAGTAAATTAGACTGATTTTGTATTTAACACTCTTAAATGTATTTATTAAATAGAAGCACCAAATTTATATTTTTGATAGAAACACTTTACTTTTCTGAGGTAAAGATTCGAAACAATCGAAACGAGAAGTAAGAGGAGTAATCGAGTTATAAAGAACGGCAGTAAATTAATCGTTAAAGTGCGCGTGTATGTGTGTGCTCGTGCAAAGGTGCGTGCACCTTGCTCAACGACCGAGTACAAACTGGCTATTACATCGCGTAGCTACATCTAAAGAGCAAGCCGCTGCTTACTTTACAAAGCTATTGACTAACTAAAGAGACGCAGCGCATTGCGATTGGTTGTCTTGAAACTCGGCGCACTAGTGACTGATTGGTAGATTTAATCAAGCACATAAGCTGAAATCTTAGGACCTCAATATTGAACAATACGATGAAAGTTTAAACGTACACAGCTGATCGCTGTAGACCTACTAATAATATGTTGTTAGTTTCTTTATCAGCAGAATAATAAATAATAGTGTTATTAAATAAACAAATAGATGAAATCTTTAAGAAAACCTCAATTTTTGTAGAATTTAGTCTATAACTTTATTTTAAAAAATAGGATTAATGTAAAAACAAACAAGGCTCATGTCAGTGTACCTACCAATATTATTTTATTAGTCTTGAGTTCTTAAAAAAACTTTCAATAACCTTATTAAATGAATAAGTACACACAATCTTTTAAAAAATCCCGATTTTCTTTAAATTCCGACTATAAATGTTTTTTAAAATAAAATTAATAACAAAATATACAAAGCTTTCCTCTGTGTACATTCGAAAAATATTTAATCGGTTCTCCGTCGGCTATTAA
>NW_019379504.1:421436-457947 GCF_000648655.2 Copidosoma floridanum | reverse complement strand
ACACTGACTTAAGACGGTTAAAAAAGGTTTGCAAAAGGAAAAAAGTTAAATTAAATTTTTTCATGAGAAATCACCTTATCAATAACTTAATTTATGAAAGAAAACAATTTTTTTGTATGGTAACTTAAAAGAGTATATACTTGGGTTAAGAAGCATCAACAATTAGCAAGCCAACTATTTTTTAGTATTTAGTTCACGAAATATATCTTTGGGCGAGAAAGCATAGAAAATGAGCAATCCAACTCTTTCTTTGTATCGATAATTAATGAAACGTGTCCTCAGGCAAGCTCTCATCGGCAATCAGCAACCCATCTGTTATATAGCATCATTTATTAGTAAACTGCGTCTTGAACCGAGCAGCATCAACGATAAGTAACCCAACAGTTTTTTTTCCTTAGGAAAACCATCTTAAATAAGAATTTAGTTACCTACCGTGGACGCTTGCTTTTCTCAAATTTACACGTTAAAGAACCAAATTAACTTGAGTTGCTAGTTGTCCATGCTCGCTCGAAATTATTTTTTTTTTGATCAACAATTATAATAATGGTTGATTTTCTTAATAAAAATGATTGTTCGTTAATGAATGAGTTTCTTATATGATATATGTTTTAAAGATTATAGTATACTATTAAAATTTCACTGAGTTTAGTACTTAAATAGTAATTTTTAAACACATTAAATTTATTATTTTATTTCGAATTACATATATAAGTTTAAAAAGTGAACGGATTGTATTCAGTTTAGATGATAGCAAAATAAATCACTCAACTTCTGTAGATAAATCAGGTAATGGCCAATTCTTGACAAATGACAATATGTTTTTCAAGTCACTATACAAAAAAACAGTTGGGCTGCTAAACGCCGATGCTTGCTTGCCTGAGGGTATAATTTGTTAAGTAATTATACTAAAAAACAGTTGGGTTACTAATCGCCACTGCTTGCTTGCCCGATAATTAATAATGTTATGTCACTATACTAACAAACAGTTGAGTTGCTAAT
Source organism: Copidosoma floridanum (assembly GCF_000648655.2). The sequence goes on along the minus strand of NW_019379504.1, from coordinate 456,948 downwards.
CGCAAATGCTTGCTCACCTAAAGAGGATAAATTCTGTTTACTAACTATACTAAAACACAGCCGAGGTGCTAATCTCCTATGCTTGCTCTTTCAAAAACGTATTTTGTTAACTAACTATATCAAAAGATACTTGGGTTGCAAATCACTTACACTTGCTCAGCTAAGGGCACATTTTAATTGATAATGAATATAACTAAAAATTAGTTTGGTTGCTAATCTTCAATGCTTGCTTGTTCGAGCATATATTTTGTTGAGTAACTATATTAAAATAAAGTTAGATTGCTTGTCACCAATGCTTGTTCACTTGATGGCACATTTCATGAATAAATAACACTAAAAAATAGTTGGGTTGGTAATCACCGATACTTGCTCGTCCAAGGATATTTTTTTTTAACGTACTATACTTAAAAACAGTTTACATTACACTTAAAAATAATTGTCATGTGACCAAAACATATATTATTATTATTAATTGTGAGATTAGCAGAAATTAGTTATAAGCGCGGGTAAATTTTAATATTCAACTATCAATAATCTCAGAACACGAATTAAATGAAAATTACAACTTAACAATAAAAAATAGCTATGTGTCTATTGTTTTCCTTAATCTTAACGAGATAGAGAAAAATTATTCACTCTTATGGTAGCCGAATTTAAAAAAAATTTGTCAGGTACAATGATTCTAACAAGAAGTGATTGTATTTATGTGATAACATGTCAAATGCACGAATAATAATTTTATATAAAAGGAATTTTTGTCCCACGAAACTGAACGAAACTGCTTTTTTTCGAGACACTGTGGTGAAAATTTTTGTTTCGTTTTGCATTGCATGACCAACAATTTGTACACATATTCATACATATATCATAGCAAACATAGAAGTACTTAGAATGCGCGAATCACATGTAACATAAATACATGTATTTTATGCGCGTGTGTGCTCAAATGCGTAATGATAATGAAATTTTTACTATTATAATATCGGATTGATAAAGACCTATTAAAAATAGTGTAATCTATTTTTCTCAGTTTCGGTTATACCAAGTTTATTAACATTTGAGTTAAAAGTTTCACGCCTGCCACAGGGATCCCAAGAACCACACCTGGTTTTTTTTAATGCAATATCTGACCATAATATTTGTTATTGGTAGAATAAACTAAAATTGAACTTAAAATGTGTGACATCCACGAGTTAAATCACACTTCACTTATATTTTAAATCACGATAAATCACAAGTTGAAGCAAATAATAAGTTTTCTTTAAAATTGAAAATGACCTTTGTTTTTTTTCCCTTAGTTCGATAATTTCATTTTATTTCGTAATTTCATTTGTTATGAAACAATTCAATTATATATTAATTGCACTCCAATTCTAATTAAGTTATGTCTTATCACGAAACAAGAAAGCTAGCTCTCTCTCATTCGTGCCCGCAGCTAAAGTGCCTATTGTACTACCACTATTTAAGTGTTATATTTTATATCAGCTCCAGTAGCTATCTTTTTCTTTTCTAATACAGACAGTTCTAACGCACAGCCTTAAGCTTGGACACGTGCCTTTAGCTAATAAGCCGTGATCTCGTTGTAACAAAGTTATATTTTAATGAAGACATTTCTGTGCATTTAGTGATTGTTTTGGAATGGAGTTACTGTAACCTGGAATTCTGCCTTTAATATACTAAAAAGGTAGCTAGCAGTGATAGAGCACCTGTTTTGTTATAATATTATTTTTAAACTTCCACACAGCGGTAAGTAAACTTTTCTGAGCGAATTAGAGTCTTTCTTTCAATTAAAAGTATGCTTGGTTAAATGAATATAACAGTTTAAAATTGTAACGTATACATATGAGTCCCGTGTATAGCTACCTTACTGTATTTTAGTTTTTCAACAATTGAATAAATTTATGCCCAAACAAATACTGGCGATTAGTACCTGTACTACTTTAAAGTAATAAAATGGGAGAATAAATTTTTGGGCTAGTAGATGCCAGTGACGAATATTTCTACTACTATTTATTATTTTTAATATTAAATTCGTATTTGGGCGGACAAGCGCGCACTTTCGGTGATTTTCTTAACTTTATTTTACTGACATGTGAATAATAATTTCATCCTCAGGCGAGCAAGCGCAGCTGATAAGTATCTCTAATACTTCTAAGTTATTTATAATAATTAAATAAATTTCCAGTCAAGTACCAACGACTCAAGCTCATTTTGTTTTTGTTATCTGTACTTTTTATATCATTATTATTATGTTCATTATAATTATCATTGATATTTTTTTAATTATTATTATTATTATTTTCATTATTGTTGTCACTATGTTTTCTATTAATGTACTATCATGTTAAAATTATTAATAATGATATGTATATAGATTAGCAATGCTGAGTTCGTCAACCAATTAAGGTTTATAAGTCTCTTATTAATTAAAAGTACATACAGTTAGGTAAAATTCGATCTCCAGTGAGTTAAAAATAATGCATCTACAGATAAGTAACCCAATAATTATTTGTTTACCTAAAAGATACTTAAGAAGACGAATAAATGTTCTTTGCTTATTGAGCCAGCAAGTTGTGGATACTTACAGCTTTATATACATTTATTACAGCTTTGTATGCGAGAAAACAAGTTTCATAATTTTCTATACAGCTTGGTTGAATAATCTTATCTTCACTCTACCGACTGAAATGCTACTATTTCTAAGTCTCACACTACACCTAATTATTTTTTGCCGCATACATTGATCGCCTCTTGAGATGCACAGTAATGTGCCTAAATATTTTTTTTATGAAATCGTTGACACTAAAAATGAAAGGACGGTAAGCTATTAATAATGTCACACTATTAACTGTATCTCTGATTATGGTGAATATACGTTATTAAATCACTCTAAAGCAAATTCAACAGAGAACATACCTTTCACGAACAACATAAAATTTTAGAAAGATATTTTTTTATTGCATTATCTATCACTGTACAAAATTTTTCATTTATTTATTTTGTATATTTGCAAATAGTAATTGATTTAAATTCATCGTTCAACTAAAAAATAGTAAGGTGACACATACCGCCAGTTGGTTGCTCAAATATCTATTTTAATCTAGTAAGTCGGAAAGTCACTTGTTGCAGGTGCTTACTTGCCCAACAATTTAATTAACAATTATAAGACTAAAAAGTAGTGAAGTTACTTATTACTGATGCTTTCTTGGGCTTGTTCACTTGATGGCACATTTCATGAATAAATAACACTAAAAAATAGTTGGGTTGGTAATCACCGATACTTGCTCGTCCAAGGATATTTTTTTTTAACGTACTATACTTAAAAACAGTTTACATTACACTTAAAAATAATTGTCATGTGACCAAAACATATATTATTATTATTAATTGTGAGATTAGCAGAAATTAGTTATAAGCGCGGGTAAATTTTAATATTCAACTATCAATAATCTCAGAACACGAATTAAATGAAAATTACAACTTAACAATAAAAAATAGCTATGTGTCTATTGTTTTCCTTAATCTTAACGAGATAGAGAAAAATTATTCACTCTTATGGTAGCCGAATTTAAAAAAAATTTGTCAGGTACAATGATTCTAACAAGAAGTGATTGTATTTATGTGATAACATGTCAAATGCACGAATAATAATTTTANGACTCTTTCCTTTTCTTAATGAGACAACTTATTACCAGCGCTTGCTCGCGCAAAAATTTATTTAAATATTGTTAATTTAAAATGTTAGTGCTGCTTATCGCTGCTACTTGCTCAGCCGAAAATTTTTCAATTTTCGTAAAAGTAAAAAATAATTAAGTTACTTGTAACCAACCCTTGCTCAATCAACAAATTAATCAGTAATCGTAAGACTAGCTACAGAATAAGTATAGCTAGCACTTATTTGTAGAAAATTAGATTAATTTTGTGTACCAAGGAAAATATCATCAAATACGTCCTATTTCAAAAAAATATTTGTGGATGAATCATCATTTTTAAAACTATTTTAGTATCAAATCACTGAACTTAGTTTAATTTTCAAATCAATTAACGACAGATGTTATTAATTTTCTTCAATTTATGTTATAAATGGTTTAGCTTCGTTACAATATTTTATACCATTTGTAAACATCAATATCTCATTAATTTATTTCTTTTATTTATTAAAAAAGGTTGTCGTAAGAACTCTCCCAACGAGTATAACCCGAATTTTTGTTTGTTTTTTTCATGTACTGGAAAACTAAAGTAATCAAACTTAAGGGTAACGAATGGAAGAACTTAGTATACGTTGCTTTTTAACTGTGTATCTTAAAAATGTTGTTTCATAAGTGATTAATAATGGAGATACGAGTAGCTTAAAAATCAGGAAACGCTATGAATCTTATTTGCCTTACAGTGCTTATAAAAACGATCAGAATTTTCGGCACAGTATATATAAAAAACGATTAACATACGCGGTACCATTGCTTGTTACAAATCGTGGCATGCGCATGTACTATCTTATTTACAGCACAATAGTTTTTAAAACCGATTTTATAAGTATCGTTTTTTATATACTACCCACAATGGTTTTTTTTCTGGTAGCTGTGTTTAAAAGAACTTAGTAGTGATTAAAACAAAATCATTTTTCATGACGTATAATTATTGGGTTCTACTAATTAATGACTAATGCTAATAACAGAATTTTTCATATTTAAGCACTACGCTCGATATGACGTAGCGCTTAATAATTGCAGCATGCTAATGCACTTTTTCATTTGCATTATAATAATTTCGAGAAAGCGATTTTTTACATATTGTTTTTAATATTCTGTTTCAATGTACTTTGAAATAATTCGAATTCAAAAATCTTGCCGAACATAATTTTTTAGTATGAATTATTAATAACTTAAGTTAAAAGTAGTTTATTGATATTTAATGTTATTTAAACTTGCAATTTATGGTGATTCTGCCGTAACTTGCTCAGATCGAATAGAAAAATGTTTTTAAAAGAAGTTGGTTAAACAAAATTTTTTTCATGGTATTTCTACTGTACACAATATAAGTGACAAATATCTAAACCAATGCTACTATAAAATTTGCTGGTCAAAAGTTATACGATATTTTATAAAAGTCAGTTTTCATCGATTTTCGAAAAATTGTATCACTCTCTAGCACGTGTAGCTAAGCTCCTTTATTAGTTCGAGTATTCTTATTGGGCTAAAATAAAAGCTGGGATCAAGACCTACTGGTTAAGAAAAATTTTTGTTCCATTTTGTGCCTCCATTCAAAAGTTACAGCTCCGCTTTCATTTTAACCCAGATAAAGTCACCTAATGGAGTACACTACTTGGCTACCAACGATGGAAGCAGCACCACTGTTTTTGCATGTATGTAGCGAAAAAAGGCTAATTGGACGAAACCCCGAGACACATGTCACGTCTTTCAGCCCAACAATGATGAATAAAAAGTTTGACTGGGATTGATTGCTCTAAAACGAAAAAAAAACGGCACTTTGAGGTGAGGTAGGGTCGGAATGGAAAAGTTCGGAATGGAATTTTCAAAGTTTGAAGTGCTCGTACGACTCACAGACGTGTAACAATGACCTGTCTACCCATAATTTATTTACTAGCCTCAAATGCAATAAGAAACTGTAGTTTGCGTACTTGCACTTGCACACCGAGTAGTTATTCCATGGGGGTTGGAACGGAATGAAATGTTTGTACGCGGAAAATACGCAAAAAGAAGAGCTTGGCTATTCGAGAGGTAACAACTTCAGGTACTACTGTCACAAGGATTTATTTATTTTAATCCTATACTTTGAAAAGTGACCATTGGTGAGCATTTCCAATCCAAAAAGTTACTAGTTTGAACTGATTTTTGTTAAAACCGCGATTATGGTGCAAATATGCGGACAAAATGTATGTAGTGAAAATTCACTCGTTTTTATCGATTTTTGGTGTTACTAAGGTACAAATATAATCACCAATAACTAGAGTATATATAATGCTTACACGCCCAAGTGGTATATAAGCCTTATTGTTTACCGGTAAAGGCTTTCATGAGTGAAATTGAGATACGGACATGGGTCGGAATAAAAAATTTGACTCTAAATGATGGATTATCGCAATCAAGGAATCAATATATTAGTATAAGATTGTATGTCAAGTAAAGTCAACAACAGTTAACACAATTTGACGTCTTTAAAGTTTTGGATTTCATTACGGCACGTAAGTATGAGTACCAGACACGATCTAAGCAACTTACAGCAGAATCACCCATATATATATTATCGAATCTACTTGAGATTTTACAGCTGCTTTACTTTTTCACTTCTTTGTACTTGTCAAAAATAAAAACATTACAGAAACTTTACCATTACTTTTTTTTTTTTTTTTTTTTTCATTTTTTTTTGTTTGAAGGAGCGAGGAGGGGTAAATTATCATGAACATCCCGGCTATTCCGGTGATAGTGTCGGATAAACCTGGTACGCCCACCGACTGAAAACTAACCTCCTCGCATGAGACAGTTCCGTTAGGACCACTCCCCTAGAAAACAAAATGGGTATAAGAGAAGATGGAAGAAGAAAAATAACTGAGAATTTTAGAGGCCAGCTCGCTCTCAAAGAGATGAAAGTAAGGGCGCTTACGCATCTGGGAGAAGCTCGAATATTGGCTTGCGCCGGAATAGAATTGTAGGAGCTTGAATTTTGGTGCTATTGTGTGTGTGTGTGTGTGTGTGTGTCTGAAACATGTGAATTCGCTGTATATTGTATGTTTGGAGGCGTACTTGTGATTTGTGTAGGTGTTGTACAGGGTTGAGGCCGTAAAGGATACGGCGTATAGATGGGTGCTCCTGACGGGAGCATACGAATTAAAGTCGCAGTTATTCGGCGAGATCATGGAGATGCATGCATCTGATAGAAGCAAGGAGGATTGAAGAGCTACAGTACTTTGGGGGTCCTCAGGGTTCTGCGCAAGAGTGCATAGACGTTTTATAAGGTCAAAGCGTGCAGGTTGGAGATTTCAAGTGCAGCGATGGTCAGGTTTGGGTAGTTTGTAATGGGGGTGCAGATTTTATACGCGAAGATAGGGGCTGCTTGAATTGGAGGAACGATGTTGAACTCCTTGATAATCTGAGTATTTCTGATATACCAGGGAATACCCAGGACCGACCACAGTATCTTCATGAAAGGGCCTTGGATGCTCTTTAGTCAGTTTCCCTTTGCAGCGCCCCACGTTGGTATCGCGTAGGTACTGATGCTCCTGATGATGGCGTTGAAGGTGCGCAGCTTGGTCTTCTAGGAGACTGCTTTTTTGTTAAAGACGGGCTTTAGCTGCACAAAGGCACCGTATGCCTTGCCGCGAGTGCTGTTGATGTGACAAACGTACGTAAGTTGACGATCTAGCGTGAGGCCGAGGTATTTGGTGGAGTAGCTCCAGTCGATTCCTACTCCGTTGATTTTTGTGTTCTGCAGTTTTTTCCTTGGATTTTTCCAGGAGACAAGCATGGCTATAGTCTTTGCCTCATTTACGACCAGTTTCTAAAGAATATACCCGTTATGACAATATGCTCGTTAAGCAAGGTGGTGCACCGAAAGTGTTGTTGTGACGTGCAGCTGATCACGACGTCGTCTGCACAGAGGTACGTATTGATGTTTTCACACTGAGGCAGATCATGGAAAAAAGTGTTAAAAAGGGTGGGTAAGAGTTAGGAGCCTTGGGAGACTCCAGAGGTTATTAGGGCGAGAGCAAGTCACCTACTTTAACGCGGATGAATCTGTCCGAGAGGTAAGATTTGACGATGCCGATAAGATAGTGCGGGGAACTTAACTAGATAAGCTCTTACAGTAGGCCCTCGTATCAAACTCGGTCTAAGGCCTGCTGTGCATCTAGGAAAGCTATTGCGGTGAAGTTTTTGTGGATGAGGCTATCGGAAAGGTCTTTGGTGGCTCTCAGAAGCTGGTGTACAGCTGAATGTCTGGCTCTAAAACCGTACTACACATCTGGGAGGAAGTTGTTTTCCGTGGCGTACTTATTTAAGTGGTGAGAATGACGTTTCCAGTGATTTTACTGGGCGAGGAGAGTGAACTAATGGGTCTGTGGCTCGAGGGGTTGCTGAGGGGGTTTTCCGGCTTTGAGAGGCAGATGACAGTAGCCTCCTTTTTCGCACTTGAGAAATAGCGAAGGTGCATTACGGCGTTTGTGATGTCGAAAATAGCCGTGATGAATTTCTGAGAGAGGATTTTAAGGACACTGTTGGAGATTCCATCTCTGTCAGGGGCTTTCCGTTTGTAGGGAGCGAATGATACCTTTGATTTCAAAGGGTGTGCAGTGTTCGAAATCCGAGTTGCCGAGGACGTGTTGCTGCATTGTCTGGTTAATACTCGCGTATTCCTGCGCTTGTTCTTCAGCGCTAAGGTTGGGGGAGGATTGATTTTGCAGTGAATCTGTGCTTCGTCTGAAGTAGAGTTTGTTTTCTTGTTGAAGGGGGGCAGGAAAGGCCGTTTATTGCGAAGTGTTTTAACAAATTTTTAAGTATTTCTTGGGTGGGACTCTGCCTCGGCGATAAATTCGTTAAATTCCTTGTTTCAGAATTCGAAAACTAGGGATTTGACTTCTCATCAAGGTTAAGTTTTAGTTCGGGGGTTCTCCGTTTTTGCCAGTCTTTGGACTCTTTCCTTTTCTTAATGAGACGAATAAGAACTTTACCTTTATGTACATTATAGCATGTCTTCGCAATTAATAATGTCTGATATATCATTAAATCATCGAAATAATTGATTTGTATTGTTGTTAGTTTTAAATAATTAAAGTATGTTAATCCAGCCCAATATCATTGACAACAAACAGTGAAACAAATTTTTTTTACGAAATAAACTTTCAAATTTTTTGTTCTGTAAGTCTTATTTAACGACATTAGTTAACGTAGCTTAGTTCTTTTATGATGTTGGTTTTTATTTGTTAAAATTTAATAGGGATACGTCTTATTTATTGGTTGCTTAATATTTGAAAGGTGCGAGCTTCAAATTTAATTGAGAGAGCCCTGAGACGATTTTATACTATCTAGCATTAGCTTAAGTAGGTACCACAGCACTGAAAATTAAAGGAACAAAAAACTTGATGTTTGGGACACTGTACGATGTAAGTATCAAAAAGACTTTGTCAAATTTTTGAGAGTTGGGGTGGATTTTTCATTGAAATATTGTCAATTTTGCATTTGCAGATTTATCACGGTCTCGTATGGAAATTCACTGTTTTCCTTTGATTCTTAACGAACGTTGTAAAAGTTAACGGAGAAATGTTGCTTAAAATTTTATGAAAGCAATGGGAATGTATCATCAATATATTCTGATTTTAATAATATCAATTGGTTGAATATTGATAGCAAAAATATTGTTAGCTCTCGGAACAATAAAGTCTGAATTCTATGTACGATTAACTTTTTCTCCTTGATCATAAAACTTGACACTATTTTAACCTGTTACATGCGTAAAAGTTTTAAGTTAAGATATAAGGAATCTATATAACTATATTTGATAAAAATATTTGCATTATTAGAATTGTTATGAGTGATTATAGCGTAGTAAAATGATTAAAATAACACAATCCATTACCTATGTCATCTGCTGCGCAAGCGCAGTGCGTGTCAGTTTTAAAGACATTTAGGCAGTTTCGTGGTTACATGAGTCATGAAATTATAATTACTAAATATATCCTTGTAAAATATGACCATATAAAATTCTTTTTACTTATCTAAAACTTTTACCAATACTTTTAGTCAAAAGTATGTTTTAGGGAAATGAATTGTATGGTTTTTGCCTACTGTATATAAAGTGCTTGTTATGTTCTTTAACTTACGTGTCTTCTTGTATGTTGTTGTCGAATTGATACGCAAAATGAAATAATGAATTAAATGGTTTGAGAAAACTTTAAATTAAATGGAATTAATAATTAATGAATAGGCATGCGAATACTCGAAGATAGCAAAAAAATGGTATCAAAATCGTTTGTTATATGTTTTGGCATTTAATTAATCAATTAACATACGTACAGATACTAATATGATAAACAACGGAATCGATGAATTATAAATTTAATACCTAACAGCATACGGCTGAGTATATGTATTTTTATATAAATAAATAAATTTTGTTTGTTTTTGAAATAATCAGACCGATAACCATTTGTTACTTGCTTAGCTCGTTTTTAATTCGTTAAATTGACAAGAGTACTTAAACATTGTCAAACGCAAAATAAAATTAAAAAAAAGTAACATTACGTGAAAACACGCCTAACCTTCTCTGGAGTACACAAGATCTCGTGAGTTGGGCATCTCAAACGTTCCGTGACGAACCTCGCTTTCCGTGTAACAACAAAATTTTACATACAATCGTGGCCCAGTTAATTTTTCTGTGATTGATTTATCACTGAAATTGATAACAAAAACGAAAATAAAAATAAAGAAGAATACTCAGCATTGGATTAAACAAATTACAAAGAGAAAAGATTTTCCGAATTACAGACCTCAGTTTTTCCTTCTCATCCCATTACACCCGAAAATGCAAAACTGCGTGAAGTTGTTGCGTCGAAGTTTCAACGCGGTACCGTCTCAATGATGTCATTACACTTTTATTGTCTTTTTCTCTCGCTAACCATGGAAACAAAAATGTATACATATCAGATCCTGGTAAGCTATATAATTTTTCCAAGTACTTACCGCCTTTGGAGCCACCAGAGGTCGCTAGTAGCAATTCACATAGCGAATAGGTACGCTTATAGCAGAAAAGCTGACAGCTCTGGGTATGTATACTGCATATGTATCGTATCAGTATGTCTTAAATGGTGGCATCTTTCATTACTGAAATAGATGAGCAAAAACCAACTCCTAAGCGTTTTTATTGGTAAGGAAAAAAAGTGTCTGAAAAATTCTTTAGTCGTTGACGTAAATTATAATAAGCTGGTGTAAACATTGGCACTGTCTACAAAAAAACTAGCACAATTTAAGCAAACCTGAAATCTAACCTGTTCGATGAAAACAGTATACAGATCAAATCCGAAAGAGGAGGTATTGTAAAAATTAAGACTTCAGCAACTTAAATAGTTTGCAAAAAATGAAATAACAAGCTGCAATTTTCTGATATAGAAAACGAGAAACAGTATACATAAGCAGTGCTTTTTATCGGATGTGAACAAGTAACTTTTTATATTCTATTTCTTTACATACACAACACTCAACAAGCTCTGATTAACAACACTTTGATACGAACGAAAAAGCTGTAGTTGGTTAGTACATTCATTGAAAATGCCTCGTGCACAATATAGCGCGCACTCACTACATAACTATTAATTCCCTGAACGATAGCATCGGATTGACTTGTTTGAATAAGCTGGTAACTGCTATCACAATCAAATAATGTTTGACCATCACACCGTTTGTATGCGTATAATTAACAGGAGTAACTGTTCCATTCTAAAATATTATAGCATAAATTTCTTAGTAACAAAAATTGTACTATTACTGTAAGAAGTCTTATAAATGAATTTGTGAACATTTTTAAATATTGTAAAATATTTTGACAATGCATAGTTTTTGTGTGTTATTTAGTAAATGAAGTTAGCATTAAAATAAATCTTGTGTTGATTTTATTTACTTCGTCTTTAAGTTATCCTTGATAAAATTTGTACTTACTCTTAAATTACGGAGGATGATAATAAGTCGTCTGACGTCTTACAACAGTTAAGAGAGATGTAAATTATATTTTTTTTAAAACAAAGACGTATTTATTTTTTTAGTGTAACCAGTCATTAGCTACAACAAAATTATGGAAAATTTAGCATACTAATTTATATTTAAAATTCTCTTAGTATACTCTGAACTACAATTTAACGCCAAGCTAGTTCTAATTCATGTAAGTTTTAACTGTGTTTCCTAAAATCAAAGTACATTCTTTGTATTTCTTAGAATACAATCGAAAATTAGTGAAAACAAAAAATTTTTTTTGAGTTTATTAGCATGTTAAATTGATAGTATTCTGTGTACGGCTCGCGATTTATATAATATTTAAATTATAATTCAATCAGTATACAATTTAGATTTATAATTGATCAAATATCCTCTAATTTAAAAATAAACCTATTGTTTACTTTGGCAATATAATTACCAATCAGTGGAAACGAAAAAGGTCTTTTTTTCTAGTTTCAAAGGAAATAAAAAATAATCTACAGCGTAAATGAAAATTTAAATAACATTTAAATTGTATTTAAATCTTACTCAAATTGAGCTCAAATTGCACTTTTGTTGCAATTAAATCGATCTCAAATCTTGATTTGACCTACTGATTTACTGTTCTTCCTGAAAACGGAAAAAACTCTTTTTTCTAAGAAAAATTTATGATGAATAAAAACGAAACATGTCTTTTTTCAATTTTATTAAAATTCAAATATCGTTAACCATTAGAATATTTAGATTATACTTCTGTCAATTCTGTACAGTATACAAATCATACTTTAATTGAGAATAAATCAGATAAACAGGGCTTTGAAAAAGTAAAAAAGAGTTTGAGAAATAGTCTTATCAAATGTTGAAGCTTCTAATTACCCTTTACGTCACAACAAATAAGAGTAAGAAATCTGTATTTAAACACGAAAAACTAATTCTTTTTACTTGTTAAATTCCTCAATTTGTTTGTAGTAAAAGAATTTCGTGATTATTTACATTAATTAAACAGTTTCATTGCATATTATCCAAGTTTTTAACGCTATACAATAACTGTTACACAAATATCAAGGTTTTACATGTTATTCTAAAATAATAAGGATTTACTACGATTTAATTATGATTGACATAATTTTTTCCACCTTCTAACCTAAAAATATCATCTTCGCCGCTTGATTTTGGATTCTTAAGCGGAAAAATTGTATACGAAACTCGTTCGAAAAAGCTTTTTTACGAACCTCGTTACGGCCCTTACCTTCGGCTCGTGCTGCAAACCTCTCGGTTCATAAATCGAAGCCATTGCAAGCTCATATGTAATATACTATTACTTAATATACATTTATATTTTATACTTCCTTAATTTATTTGTTTTTCATAAATCAATGTCAATTTTTATTATGTGTCCCTTTAATATTACACCAATTAAAATTACCTCATTAGATTAGCTGATTGTAATCGTTGACGAGATACTGTACCGAAAAAGAGTAAGCTAGCATTCGATGGTTGAAAAGGGTCCGTTTTCTACAGTAAAATAGTGCGATTCTAGAAATTTGCATACACACACGCCTTCTCTTGAGAAGACAAATGAGATAACCCATAGCTGATTAGAAATATTATTCATGCTCAATGATTTTTCTCTCAATCTTGCTATACTATCGAGTTAGTATGATGTAAGCTAGAACACGGATAAAGAGCCATCATGACATCAGAGTTTGATTCGCAGCTGTAGAAGAAGGAAGCCATTCAGACAGTAGAGCACGATACTATTTAATACCACGACTGCTAGCCTCTGAATATTAGAGCACTCTTGTGCAATAGCACAAACTCTCCCACCACCTACATGAATCACAAGTCCACTTCTACAACTATTACCTACCACCCAATCGTACAATAGCACAAGCTTTGCAATCACCGAGTGACCCAGAATTACCGTAGTTCAACTACTGATCGTTTTAAGCACACCTTAGATATTAGGAGGTTTAATGGAAGAATCTCTCCAATTCACCATCTGACTCACCGTACCAAGCTTTTTAAAACTAAGTATGACTTAATTAAGCAGACCAGGTTTTGGTTTCCTCTTGAAGGAGGAACCACTAGAGGTCCAGACATTATCCGGAAAAATCTACTTCACGCCTGAAAAATTTGATTACCGGTTTATTGAAAATCAAGCAACCTACTTTACACAAGAAGCAAAAGAAAAAAATGGCAATATTTTTTTAAAGGATGTGTATCCTTGACCCTTCGATTTTTTCTGGTTGTAAAGCAAGCACACTCACAAACTAGCCATTAAACCTCTTTTATTCAATTTTAGTATGAACATCATCTTAGAGAAGAGTACAGTAAAGATAACCATTGGAAGATAGGTATAAAAGAGAAAGGCCACAGTCAAGACGATCGAAAAAAATTTCATATGGAGAAAAATAGCTGGGACCGTCTTAGAGGAGGAATGACGAACAACGAAAATTCAGAGATAGGACCAACATAAAAAAATTTTTTACATTAGGAACACTAGGTTTAACGTGGCAAAAAACTGAAAAAATAAAGTCGACCACTAGCCAGTAAAAAAAGGAAATTAAGCTAACTTGGTGTCCAGATAGGGCAAACACTACGGAACTGTTAATAAAAATGAAATTGATGACGGGAAATAGTTTGCAGGGATAGTAAAGACAAGAAGTCATAACAAGATCGAGAACATGTTCATCAGAGGTAACTATAGATAAAGAGGAAACTAAAACTTAAACATAATAAGCTTAAAATAATAAGTAATACGTATAATTATCACAAATAAACTAATTGCAGAGTAAAAGATAATCAAATAACAAAAGTTATGAAAAATAGAATAATATTTTTATGACATTGCAAAGCAGGGAGAAAAAGTAGATGTAAAATATAAATAAGACATGAAAAATCTAAAAACTTAAGGCAGATGGCATAAGCGGGATAAACAAACAAAAAGGTTAGAAAAAAAAGATCACAAAATTACAGATAAATCGTCAATAGGAGGGTGACTGATAAAAAAAATCACAATATTCTTTCTTAGAATACACAAGACAAAAAGAATATAGAAAAAAATAAATAAAAACGGCAAAGTACTTGTACAAAATTAATATTTATTGTGTTGCAAAAAATGATTAAAACCAGTGGACAGTGGGTGCTTGGGCACTGAAGTAGAAAGTTGTCATTCTATAAAATTATATGGCAGATAATATGCTTATAAACATAAATATACTTTCTATGAAAAGATATTGTGAACAAAGGTGGTGGAATTATTGTTGGAATGAGTATACCTACGTTAGATGGGTGTGGTATCACTAGATATTCGAATATTTAATAACTGTGCAATTATAAGCAATAATTATAAATAATAATATTTAAACAATATGTAGGCTGGCCAGTATAACACTATACAATTTTATCGAATCTGTCAATGATTTAAAAACACTTTCGTACCATCTAGTCTGATTAAATCTTTAACGTCACGATTATACACTTATTCCCACTCCATATTTCATACCCAAAATATAATTGCATCTCCAAACTTAAGTCAAACTATCCTATAGTGCCAGTCTCTTCAAAAGCGTACGTAGTAGTAAATGCCAGTGTATGCTTCTTCAGAAGGTTCATCAAATGTAGGTTTTTTTGACAGATATTGTTCAAGCATCAAAAGTATACTAAAAATAGCGTAAGAAATACCCCTAAAGAATTGCATATCCTTTAACTGTATTATTTTTTACATTTTCCATTTCCAAAAATCGCAATTTAACATGCAATCTTATGAAAAAATCACTCAAAACTGCATTTACAGGATCTGTGTAAGCCTCCCAATTTTTGTTTGCATGAAAGATTACATTTAGATGAATCAGTTTCGTTTTCAAATANTATAACGACTTATACGGCATAAGAGCTTATTTTTGTAATAATAATAAGTATATATACGTCTCTAAATGTTCATACACATTCATAGATTTAATAATCTTACAGTTACCCAGTATAAAACTGAGAGAACTCTAACGAGGAAAAGTACATGTTTTTAACCAACCTCGCTCCCGCTTTGGTCTGTAGTCTGCCAACGAAACGTCAGTTTTTAATAATAATACAAAAAAGAAGAGGTCCAGTATGCGTAAAATCGTGTGTGCGTGCGAGTGCAACCTCAAACAATCTTATAAAACGCTCATCTTACAACATCAATTCGCAGTGGTACATCCAAGAATGAGAATACTCAAGAATTTCAAAATTCTTTACTGCGTAGGTCCACAAGAAACATTATACACAATTTCGACGGCAACTTGTACTTTATGTAAACTCCGAGAGATCAGCAGTTTTAGCCATCAATTACTGGGAAATTATTTCACCACAACTGTGCTCATGTCAGTCGAGGGTAATTAGGTAAAGCTCTGATTGGTCGTTCGAATCCCCAACTTGACGCGTCCTCCTTAAACGAAAGAGCATAAAAACTCCTTTATTTTCGACTTTTATCTTTCAACAAGTGCTCCAAAGTAACCAGAAAGGTTGGAAAGTGAGTTCTGTTGCGTCTTTTAAGCGAATGTAAGACTAAGTTCGGTGACTAAACTGTGTGAGAAAAGTTCAAGCAAACCAAGGAACTGTAAACTTGCCTAAAAGTGAATCAAGGAGAAACAAGAAAGAAGAGACCGTCAACTTGGGTTGAAACGTTAAAAACAGAAGTCTAATTATTGTCATCGCCTAGAATGCTCTCGTGTAGGATTAGGAACATCGTTGCGGTCAACCTTGTAAGATCTTGCGATTGCGTGAGCGCAAGCAGCAGCTAACCAACGATCATAGAAGTGAGTTAAGTTAAGGAAACCATGAATTGTATTACATTGTAAATGCGAATCTGAAACTTTGTTTATTCATACTATTTGTAAAATTAACTATTTCTGCCTTTTCTAAATTTATTAAATCATCAGATAAGACATAACTTGGTTATTAATTAAATTAATATTCTTTATTCAAAAACGTTTTAATTGCTATATGAAACATTTTAAGATCTAATAATTCTAATTGATTGACACATAGTTCTTACCTTCATGAATAAATTGAATATCGAGGAAAAATAAAATAGACACTGAATGTCAAAAACCTTTACAAGGACGTGATATAAAACGACGAACAAGATACGTTACTACCGTATGATATAAGATATAAACTCTAACAGTAAGTCAACGCCAGCTCACACCACTCCATATATATCACTCGATGAAACCTAACACCACAACGCCGAGCCAACGATTTTAAAAAAAAGCTTACTGTAAGTAAAAGCTTATAAGGCTTTTGGGCCGATAGCTGGTTCCGGACGAACAAAAAGTAAATTTTGTTATTTGTAGAACGAATCTACGAGTTTCGCCTTTCACTTATAGAAGTTCGGACGTAACATATGCAAGCTCATCCATATGAGAAAAATAGTTTCCAGCATTACTGCATATATTTACGCTCTTCTCACCTCATTAAACGTTGAACTGAATTTTTTCCCTACAAACTATGTGATAAACGTCGTGAAGTCACAAAATCACCTGAACTACAAAGGAAAATTCGTGAAAGAAGAAAACGCAATAAAAATTAATTATTGTATTTATAAACATTTTTTTTTAATTTTTTAAGATTTTGAAAAAATTTGAGAAAAGCTTGAAGATTCCTCTCTGGAGTGCTAAACTTCGAGCTGTAGCTTGCTCACTCTTGACACTGTTTAATTTATTAACCACTAAAATGTAGTACTGCTGTTTTTAAGGTAAGCGCTATGAGTGTGCTACCTCGCGCAGAGTATGTTGGTTTTGATTCGCACAGTATAAAAGTAGAGCTTAGTTAAGTCAAAATCAGTACTCTATATCTTGAAAGCTTCAGAGCTCTAATGGTCCAAGTAAATACAAGCTTTTATCAGCTAAAATTTTTTCTGTGCAGTGGCAGAGTATAGGAAAAAATTTAAAGAAAGAGAGGATTTAGATGAGGGATACTTTTTAAGCCTGTCACTCATTATTTTTAAAATTTTTATTCAAAATATCTAATAAGAAATAAGGGAGGAAAAGTTACATAATTTAAAAAAAAATTAAATCCAAAACTGGCAAAAATATTAGAAAAAGAAGAATATAATTTAAGAAAAGCGATAAGCAAGGTGGAAAATAAAAATAAATGATGTGGTTTTTTTATTGACAAAAAATGTAATGAATATACATACAAACAAAATTGTGAAAATGACTGAGGTGGAATAGATATTTTAGAGTTTTATGTGTATAACAAAACATTTATATTTAAATAATGGTTGATATACATTTCTACGAAAACAATAATTAAAAAAAGAAAGAACAACATTAGGATGAGGGAGTCAAGCTGAAGCAGAAAATAAAGATTTTTTTGATAAAGAATAAAGAAGATGTAATGGTATAACGAAAAATATGAAACACATTCTTATTCTCCAGATAGTAAGGAAAAAAAGGAATGATTGAATGAAAGAAGTAAACGTAAAATAGATAAATAAACAAGAAGAAATAAGATAAGAATGAAGTGGCAATACCTAAATTTTTTAGTAGTACCTTGAAGCATATCTAATAAAGGTCCTTTGTAAATACAGAATAAAGTTTATAAAATTGTCATGATCGAAAGCTAACGAGAAGCTTACTAAACAAAAATGACTAAAATAAATGTAGTGCCAAAATTAAGACAAACAGTAGAGTTGATTTTTGAAAGAAGTTTGATTTTTAAGTACAGCAATACACGGCTACTACAAAAATTTAAATAATAGGGAACTTTAAGTTTGACCTGGTCGTATTCTAGTCATTAATATTAGAGAATAATAGAAGTAACTAGAATTCTTTTCAGTAAATGTAGTTCCTAAAATTTTAACTTCAAATTTTAAAAAACGATGTGGTAGTCAGGTAAAAATTACAAACTAAATACGAAGCTTTGGTAAGTAAGTCTCTATACATTTTTAGTGATTTAAAATTGTTTTACGCCACACTTTGTGTATTTCTAGTTGGTAAGTACTTTAATTTTAGAGTATTGTTATTGAATCGATGAAAATTGGGAATAAACATTGTGACGTTGGTTTGAGCCTTGGGTAGGATTGTAACTTTTTACTATTAATAAAATCATCCTTTATATTTTGAGATTCAAAAAGATTCTTTGTGCTGTAAGGTTGTTTGTTATTGAAGTAATCATTTTTAACAGTCACATAATAATATACAAGTGCTTTTTAGTTTTTTTGTTCATTGTTATATTTCATTTCTCTTTTGTAACCGACAAAATAAGAGTTCTTGACGTATAGAGCGGATCAGTACTCACAAAGATTTTTATTGTTTTGCTACACTTCGGAGAAAAATACTTACTTACTAAAAAATTGAACTAAGTCTGTTTGATTTTGAAGGTTTGGATCGGGTTTAGCTTGATACCAACTAAATCCTAACAATTTTTTTTTAAATTGTAGTAATAAGCAAACAGATTGAGCGTAATGAGTCTTAAAGTGAGTTCTTTTCAATTTATATAACGACTTATACGGCATAAGAGCTTATTTTTGTAATAATAATAAGTATATATACGTCTCTAAATGTTCATACACATTCATAGATTTAATAATCTTACAGTTACCCAGTATAAAACTGAGAGAACTCTAACGAGGAAAAGTACATGTTTTTAACCAACCTCGCTCCCGCTTTGGTCTGTAGTCTGCCAACGAAACGTCAGACATAATTTTTGTTAGTAAACGCAAATGATTTGTTCAAGGTTATTATTATTTAATACATATTATACATTTTCAGAAATAAACCTTATTGATTCTATTAATAAATTATCATATAGACGCAGAAAAAAACTTTACACGTATAATTAATGTGTGAATCTTTCAAGTATGGTTAGTAGTTATCAAGAAAGAGATACAAGTTTTAAAAATAAGAAATGATAATTTATTGCTTACCGAACTGGTTTTATAGAAAATGTAGAAGCGTTTTCTTTCAGTATAAAAAAAGCAGTTTGAATGCAATTAAGTTCATCTTCAATACTTAATTCACCAGAATCTAATAATTTGATGATTTTACTTATAATATTTTGGTAAACATCCAAATTTAAATTACTCGATAGCCTGAAATGTTAAAAAATTATAAATAAAATTATGTTGTCACAATTATTTAAAAACTGACGACGTGCAGTAATAAAAATTGTTATGATATGAGAAAAAATTTATTTTCGCATAATGAATTAAAATTTCTCTCTACTATTTTTTAAATATTTAAAATTAGGGAAGGCCAATCCTTACATCTTAAAATATTTTGACAGACACTAGAATTGTGAAACCTTTAGTACGCACAATCACATGGAGATGTTTATGCTCGATAACGAATCAATGCGATGAATGTAGGACAAACGAGCGATAGCAAGCAAGTCTTATAAGTTAAGTGT
This sequence comes from Copidosoma floridanum, assembly GCF_000648655.2. The sequence goes on along the minus strand of NW_019379504.1, from coordinate 436,858 downwards.
ACATGCATACATACTTGTAGAGCAAGTGGAGCACGATAATATTCATGATTTTTTTTTCGCAGTATAATTGGAGATATAATATTTCATGTAGTCACAGTTATTGTAACAGGTAGTTTTGTTGTCAAGTTCCCAAAAATTGTACAAATAGGAATTTAACCCTCATCCATTAAGTCCGTCAAGTTTGGCTGCAAGCAATGCTAACCACTAGGCTATCAGGAATTCTTATGTTTACTTTTACCTTATCACTCATCATTTTTCTGCTGATTTACCTTTTTCCCATTGTATAGGAGTCTTTCGTGCGGGTCTATTGGGCAAAGTTTTTCTCAAACGACTCAAAAATTGAGCTAATAGGGTACTATTGGCGGGTCACAGCTATCGTTCTATGAACACCTCAACTGTTATCAGGTTCAATAAAAAGATCTTTTCAATAAATCATTTACCTTACCCTCGCTGATTTCTTCATACTGATAGTGACTTCATCACCAAGCTGGGTAGGTGATATCTCCTCAAAAAAGAATGCACTAGTAATCTACATATCACCAAAAAAATTCACTGATCGTCTTAAAAATCAGAATAATGGTTTTTTGGCCTATTCAATACTTAACTAATCAAAAGAGCTTGAGAAATAATTTTAATTTTTTTCACAGAAAAACTTATGGCTTAAGTTTCCTTAATTTTTCTTTGCTGTGACTTTGATTTTTCTATAAAAAGGATTTTTATCGCAATCATTTGTCCTCGTTATATTTGCATAATTATTTTAATATCTGTTTGTGTGCCTATACATTTCATGTTTTCCCTCGTTTTTTTTTTTTTTATTACTGAACCTTAATACTAATCTCTTACACTATTTTTTTTGGCCTTGCTTTTATGGTTTTCAACACATGTGTGTAGATTTTTGAATTACTACTTTTATGTCTTTTTAACTCTGTCCTATTTTATAATGTATAATTTTTATTACTGTGCACGTTATAAGATCTTTATTGTTTTTCTGACACTTAATATATAGACATTAAGTAGACCATATAGTAACAAATACCGCAGTTAACATGAATTACTTAAAACAATTATAGCTCAGTGCATGAGAGTCTACAATGATCAAATTTTTTGGTAGTTCACTAAAAAAAATTGTGCATTAAATTTTAGTCAGATCTTGTAGTAAATTGCTATTTTAGTTGTTCTTATACGAATAGTAAGTTAAAATGAAAAGATACTTTATATGTAAGTTACTAACAGTTTTGTAATTAAGCTTTTTTTTGAACCTACAAAGCTTCAAAAGCGACTCATTTTGACTTTTTTGAAATTTTTTGTCGAAGGCAAGTAATTATAAGGCCTTATTTTCTTTTACGTACAGTACTTTTTCTTTTTAAATCCTTTGATTTAGCACTGTGGTATCATATTTTTATAAATTAATGTGTGCATAACAGTGTTAGTATATATAACAGCGTACTAATGGCTGACCAATCAATTCTATAATGCCATTTAAAATAGGCATCTTAATTATAAAAAAGCATTCAAGATTATAAAAAAGTTTGATGAAATGTATCTAAAGAAATCGACGGTACTGTAGGTAACATGTCGTAACAAATTGAAAAGAAACACATTGAAAGATTACCAAGAATCATCAGTATTTATTCGTTAATTTCAAAAATAAGTAAACGAGTTAAAAGCTGCTGGTGCTAAATTTAGTGCAAAAGAAGAGTCGAACTATTTATTGAGAACATTATCAAAATCGTACAGTTATATTGGTGATTTAATGGACACTTTTAAAGAAAAAGATCAAACAGTTAGTTACGTAATTGATAAAATAATAAAAATGATGAAGGCAGAAGCTTGAACGGACAACAAGGCAGAGGTCACTTATCGCTACAAAAAACGTGGAAATTAGGCTACACCTCAAATGGTGCCATCACAGCAAAAGTTGTCAAGTTTACTGCAATGCACAGTGAACACACAAGGTAAATGTATAGACCAGCTTTCAGATAGCGGTTAAACTGATTATGTTGTCAATCGAGATGAAATTTTTGTTAAATGCATCGAATTTAAAAATCATGTAAATGTAATTATACGAGGTAATAAAAGTTTGAAAGCAACAAATGTAGGGCACGTTTCGAGTTATTTTAAAGTTTTTGATAAATTTGTTAGAATTAATATGTCAAATGTATTTAATGTTAAATGTATGACAGCAAATGTAATTAATATCGCAAATTAATATTAAAATAAGTTATAGATATTGATGTTATTGATCGATGGGTAAGTATTATGTCAAATTATTATACATTGACCTCTTTCCATCTAAATTGCGCTATGTATATTTTTTATAGAAACGTCGCGCTTATTTTTAGAGTGAAAATCGCTGGAGTGTGAAAAACTTTGTCAATTAAAAATTACAAAGCAGTGAAAAAAGTTATCCGCTTCGGCCAGGAGTCGAACTTGGGCCTTTTTCTTGCCGGAAAGGTGCGTTAACCAACTTTGCCTTAGCGCGACGTTTCTATAAAAAATATACATAGCGCAATTTAGATGGAAATAGGTCAATGTATAATAATTTTACTTAAAATAAATTAGTTATTCAGAATGATATGGCTAAGATTTATAATAGTGATGGGCCAAAAACTTGACACAATTTTCATAACATAAACCCATTTATAAAATTTTATATAATTTCACCACACTGTTTAGTGAAAACACAATGTTTTTTAGACTAATATTATAAGTTTGTTTTTCTCTTAAGAACAGTTGTAAAAAAATTTCAGGTCAAAATCTTGAACGGAAAAATTCTAAAAACAACTTAGTGAAATTCCGTCCTACCGAGCACTGACCCTAAGCTCTTGTTGCTGTTATTTGTTAATATTTTTACTTATGACTTTTAAAATAGTCTGATGTTGCGGGAGACTTTAAACACATATCTATTTGAAAAACATGAACTTTTTTTCGGGTACTGGTTCATTGAGCATTAGTTTTTATCTATAAGTTATCTCAGAAATACCGATGTAAGATTTTAAATGCATTGCAATGGACTTTCATTTGACTTCTACTCTCGGTATTCCTGTAAATATGTTCACAAATATTCATTAAGAAAGTTAATCAGAGTTAACGGGGAGAAGTAAGGGAAGAGTTTATAAGAACGTGGCAACGTTGCAGGTTACTGCCACGTGCTTTGCTTGTACGATACACACATGTTTATCGTACATGCAGAAATACTTTAAAATTATTCAACGTTATAAAACTCACAAAAGCAATCGTACTGTTTGTAAAAATAACTCGTAAATCTGTATAAAAAGGGAAAGTAATATTGATCGGACGGTAGTAAATCACAAAAAAAAGTTTTATCAATTCTGCAAATAGTTTTTCTGTAAAAGAAATTTTATTCCATTCCATCGTAAGGTTCAATATTATTTAGTTTGTATTATGAACACTCTGTCAGATTAGAAGAAATTTGACGTATTACATGGGCTGCTTATGAGTAGAAAGATCTTTACGTCATATATTATCAAATACTAAGTATAAAAAATTCTGCAAAAAACTATTTAAGAAGTATTTGAAAATTAACTAATCTATTTCTAAAGTGTACTAATCATATTTGTAAGAATACAGCTACATAAAGTAAATTTTTCAATACTTTTTTTTTTAAATCAAAGGGTAAAAAATAAAAATATGTATAGTGGAACACATCAGACATAACTGGAATATGTATTAAAATTTCATCATAAGTAATCTATATTATGAGAATGTTAAGAACCAATTTGGCTGTTATTATTTGGCGTCTAAAGATTGCGTTTATGGAACTCATGTTGAAATCAAAAGTTTTGTTGATATTTTTAACATACATGTGACAGTAAAAACAGCTAGTCAAGATAAACTTATTAATTTCGATAAACTTGAAAGTGATTTGAAACTAAATTTGTTTTTTAGTGTTCCATTTGACTTGGGCCATTATGATGTATTTGATTAAAGGACTATGATGTTAAAAATAAATTTAAAAAATTTACTGCAAAATTTCACACAGTCTAAAAAGGGAATATGTATACACGTCTAGTTTTAAAGTATCACAAAAAAATTGAAAACGGAGTATGGTCGTAATACAAACAGTGAAGATTAAGGTCAGACACGTTAATGTTTCAAGAAAAATGGATTTTGAATGTTCTTTTTTATTTGACTTCTTTTGGAAAGTAAAAAAAATAAAACTGTTACCAAAACAAAAAGATATGTTTACCTTTACTAACAGAATAAAATGTAAATTTAAAAAACTTATTGATGCACAATGATGAAAACTTTAGACATTTGATATGATTTTGTTTTTTGTCAATTTGTTTTGTTTTGCTACATTTAATGCAAATGTTATCCAGAAAAGAAAATTATTTACAACTTGAAAACTCAAGTTCAAGTATGTCACCCAGACCCAGCACGGCATCCCTTATACTCCCATGCAGATATGTTTCGGTGACCACTACGATAGTTTCGGTACAAGCAGCCTAACATTATTCCGGAATGCAGAGAGCTTAGTGCGCATTTACGTTTTGATAATTAATTGTCAGAAGACTTAGTTTTTTTAAGAGCCTTGTTCAACTGAGGCTTGAGAATTTTCCTTGTTATTTTAAAGGTCTATAGTGTGAAGTGTAAGTACACCCTTAACCAGTTTTACTGTCTTCTTTTTATCGGTATATTATTAAACATTTTAGCTTCTTAACGCAGGATCTAAAAAAGACTTCTTTAAGTAGCTGTCAGGTCCATCGCAGCTGATATACCAGTCGGAAAACCACGCCAACTAGTAAAGACAGCATTAACATCAGATTTGGTACTCATACAAATAAAATAGGCCAAATTTTTTTATCTGCCAGCTTATCTATTCTGTGGATGTTGTTAGTTTTCAGCTCAGTTTCCAACTTGAACAGTTAAAGGATTTCTTTAACTTCAACAATTCCTTTACCTCTATCATTGTTTATACTCTCAGCAAGAACAAATAGTAGTATATTTAGCATTCTTTTAGTTCTTTCCTGGTACTCGGCTATAGCATCCTACCCTTGGGAGAGCACCAATCCAGATTAAGTTAGATTATATTCGCTTAGTACAGGAGGGCAGTTTTTTATCACAAGCACATGTTGACTAAGCTGTTGTAAATCCTGAGATGGATTTTTAACTATCACCTTAATGCTAGAATACTGTTCTATGTCAACAATAAGCTTGTTTACATTCTCTTTAATGACCTTTACCTCAGCTTACAATCTTGCAACGGACAAGACGGCCTCCATTACCTTGTCCACGGACTCTTACAAAGTTCTAGCAGTTTGAAGTAGACTAGAATTTTCATCACCAATAAAAGTACCTTCAAGGCACTTATTCAGCAGTATGGGCTTTTTTTTTTTTAATCTCCAGAGCTTTTATTTCAGAGGCTTAGACACCAGCCACTCATAGGTTGCATGGAATAAACCATTGCAAAGATGGCACAAAAAAGATGCCTATTACTTATGCCCTAGATGAAATAACTATATATTATAGGAAGATAGTTATAGTCTATTAGGGAACCAGAAGCCAAACCCTGGACACATTTTTCATAACTCGAAATTTTTCACTTAAGCAGTCAACTTAACCTTAAAGTGCTCAGGATCCTTAAGTGAGAACAAACGTTCCGTTTAGACGCACCTTAAGGGTAGCCTCCAGTACCAACACTAAAGAAAACTTAAACCAATACAGAAATAATGTTTTGCAGTAGAATAGAAACAATATAAATTTTTCAAAACAACAATTATAACAAGGGGTGGCAGCAAACTTGATCAAGCGCCAATAGCAGAAGACTAAAATCAATAGACTGGCCTATTGGATATTCGCCAGCTTTACATTTATAATGACTGATGTTTCATGTTTAGACTACTTATAGGAGATGTTGATTGTTCATCAGTCACTTTTTTATTTGTACCTAGAGATGGTAATTATACAATTAGAAATAGATCTTTGCTTGAAATCAATACAGTGTGCCATTATGTACACTACTCTGCATTGCCTTGCGTAAGGAAAGTCTGGAACTCTCTTTCTACAGAGATGAAAAATGTGCGTAATATTACTACTTTTAATAGACGGCTGTCGCAGTGATGGGGCAGTGATAGTCGTGGTCGTCATATATGAGCGTTGAGGGTAAATTGTAATTTTACCGCTTCGTTACCGCTTGATTTTGTTATGTACTGTAAAGAGCGGGTGTCCACAAAATTGGTAAATTAAATGTTTTGTCACCAAAAAATCAACGAAGATACTGTTTTAAGCTTATATTAAATAAAGTTGAAGTAAAAATATCATTTTATGACANAAGGACCCCGCACAAATCCTTATGTTTTGAGGTCCCAGTCGATTTGGCTCAAATTTTGATATGTTGTATGAAATTTTTTTTTAACAAAAGTTCTCATATGCAAAAACTTAAATAATGTACAGATTTTGAGAAAATAATTAATAAAGGCTTCGTTTAGATCACGGTTAGTTTGTCCACAAAATTGGTAAATTAAATGTTTTGTCACCAAAAAATCAACGAAGATACTGTTTTAAGCTTATATTAAATAAAGTTGAAGTAAAAATATCATTTTATGACATAAGAACATTTAATAATGTAAAATACAATAATTAAAAAAAAAAGTCATACACATGAGTATCGTTGATTGCGATTAGAAAATAGATTAAATTTTTCAAGAAGCTTGTACTGTTATGTTACTTTTTCAATTAAGAAAGTTTTTCGTCTGGTTTCTTATGTCAGAAAATGTTTAAAAAAATTTAATTTGAAATGAATTTAAAAATTACTTGATTGAAGATTTTACTTGGAATAGTGATGGTAAAGAGAATCGCATTTCAATAAAATTTTGAATCAGAATAATTGATCATGTAAGGACTGTCAACTACCAAAAATCTACATTTTTTTTAAACATAGTTTTTTCAGATAAGAAAACAGCAAGCTGTAATAAAAAGCTTTTGGAAAATTTTTTTTCTAAACTAAATCTAGATCAAAGATCTATTTTTCAAAAAGTTATCAGTTCTTCCTAAAAGTTTTTTTGTAGATGATCCTGGAAAATAAGGTAGAACTTTTTTGAACAAAACGTTATTCTATTATTTCTCATCAATTAGTTAACAAATTTTATCAACGGCATGGACAGGTGTAACTTGTATTTTACTTCCTTAAGACATAACAAGTTATAGGATTTTAAAATTACCTTAAGATCTAAATACAGATTAAAGTCATAAGATATAAAGAAATTATGTGAGGCTGATGTTAATATTTAGGACAAAGCCTCAATAAAACCTTAAAAAAGCATTAAAAACTGTTAATCGTACTTTACGCGATTTATTAAAATAATAATGTACCATTTGTTGGTAAATTAATGACTCTCGGTGGAGATTACCGTAAAATTCTTCCTATAGTGGGAAACGCTAATAAATTTATAGCGTTAAAAAAACAATACAATAGTTTTATTTGTGATCGCATTTCAAAATTTTTAGATGAAAATTTAATTTACAATCAATTCATGTAAACTTTTTCTCTTTACTAATAAAATTGAGACTTAATCTGACTAATGATGATATGTACATTGAGTTCCCAATCGAAGATTTGAACTCTATTCGAGAGGATCTCGTACCTTACGATATTGTTTAAGAAAATTTATGCAATGAGACACGACCAAAAACAACAATATCATATTAATATAATCTTGAGGCTGAAATTATAACTGATGAAAAAATTGGTAGCAAAGTATTTATTCCGAAGATTACTTTAAATATGGGAATTCTATCTTTACTATCCTTTATTTCACATACAACAAAGTTTCCGTTGCAGTTAGCATTTTTCATGACAATAACTAACTCTCAGGGTTAAAGTTTTGATAGATTAGGCCAATATTCAAATAAGCGATAATTCTTACACGGTCAATTGTATTTTGCATTATCTAGGCGTAAGAATCCTAAAAATTAATTAACACAAAGTGAATTAGGAAATTCTAAGGAAATAACGAATAAACTTTGGGGTTAAGTTTTTGGTGAAAATAAATGAAGAACCGTACTACGTTTTCATTTGATTACAAAAAATAATAGCACTGCACTTATGACTCATTGTTTTAAACGTCAAAATTTGATTAAAATACAGGCACTTTTACACATACACGCCTATACAAGAACAGATACACGTGGAATGCATTATCAGTCTACTTACACGTACACACAAGAATATAAATACACACATGGATGCATACTAAGTCTACTTTTACGTCAGACACTATAAGTGACGCTAAATAATTGACAACAATAATAACATAAGACAAAACATGTAACATCTTTGCGAGGGCAGAATAGAAATTTTTGAAAGCAGGAGTAAAATAGAAGAATTTCAAATTAATGCGTAGGGTGTTAAGGCAAGCGTTGGGCGATAGGGACATTCAAGGAGAAGTAAAAATTAAGATAAAAGCAAAACAAAATTTACGTTATTTTAAAGGAGGGCGTAAAAAGACTAAAGGGTGATTATACAGGGACCAAAACTGTTTATGAGAAGAAAAAAAAATTTCACGTGAATTTTTGAAGATGTTCACAGGTATACAATAGCATTTATGGCAAAAAATGGTAACTTTAGAATAAGGAAAAAAACAAAAGAATTTAACGTGATTTGGTGGGGGAAAGGGGTGTGGGATTACCAAGGGGGGGGGGGAGAAAGTATGAAAGTATGGTGGCGAAGGGCAGGATGTGGTGAAGGGCTTGGGAGGTAACGGGGCGTGGCAAGATCATATAGGGTATCAGAAAGTTATGAATAATACGTATTGTTACTTTATTTTATTAATAAGAAATTTTGTTTTGAAAATAATATTTCAGTATGAGGGGGGACCTTGGGAGCTATTCCTTACGCCCTACATGAATTAACTATAGATTATAGGAAGATAATTATAGTCTATGTGTTTGCAAGAGAATGATGGACTAGCAGTTTCCATCTTTAGGAAACTGCAAGCGGAGGTTTGGCGCTGTAACAAAGGGTACAAGCCAGATCTCGTCTGTACATCAAAACATGCGGTCGTGTGCACGCGAGAGTAGCCTACTTGGTTCTCTTTTTGTATATACGTTTTTTTGTCTTCATTCAATTTTATGTCCAGTCTTAAGTCTGTGTTTCCTTATTTCTCATGATCCAGATACGTGTATATAAAGGACCCCGCACAAATCCTTATGTTTTGAGGTCCCAGTCGATTTGGCTCAAATTTTGATATGTTGTATGAAATTTTTTTTTAACAAAAGTTCTCATATGCAAAAACTTAAATAATGTACAGATTTTGAGAAAATAATTAATAAAGGCTTCGTTTGGATCACGGTTAGTTTGACAGGCGCCGCAGTAGAGTAAACATATTTTACGCCCGACGTACACGATTATGTATGAATGACACGTGCATACATATATACTACACATCTGATAATAGCAGCCACCAACATGCATAACCTCATGTAGCCTTGAGACGGTTGTACAAGAATAATTGTATTTAAAAATCTCGTGTACATACGTGCATCCTCATATCCCGAAGTAACAGTGCAACCGTTGAGCCACTTGTATTTGCTCTGCTTCGCAAGAAAAGTGCCGCACTCTCCGATACTACTGCGGAGAAGCCGCCGTCTTTTTTTAACCCGGCCTTGAACCCGGCCTTGAGTGCAATATTTTTATTTTAATGACACCGCAATTTTCAGGTCCTGGACGCGCTGTAGCTGTATGAAAGATGCACTTTCATCACGAATCAACTTGTACTACGTACTTTATCCTTTTAAGATGTAACTAGTATTACTTACAAGCTTACTTTGTATGCATCTGTAATTAATTGTAATATACTAAGATACTCGCATTCTGAGGACACGCTGTACAAGTGCAAAGCCACTCTCTCCGGGTCCTGGCCACGATGTATTTATGAAAACACCACCCTCTCCTCATCCCGAGTCCACTGCCTTTTCCTGGTTCTGAACCATCTCCGCAGCAGCAGTGTGAGCTCATACGCTGCCATCTCCTAATCCTGCTTTCCCAGTTCGAGCGCCACCCTTGATGCCACGACCTTTTGGTTCAGGTGCAAAAGCGGCATTGGTGGTATGCATGCGGCCTGCTAGTTGCATTAATGTATGTAATATAATATTTATTGAAAATATTACATCCGTAAATAAAATATCGTTCTACAAGCAGGTAGACAGTCCAAATGCCGCTCCTATTTCATCCTCCATCCGTAACGACAATACGAGCACGCAAGCTGCTTCTTTTCCATCGCATTTTCTCTGCAGCCATGCCAACACGTACGCCGCTTATTTATCATGATGTACAAGTGACTGTAAATGCTCTCACGTAGCATGATTATTCTACGGCAAGACGATAGTCTTTATTACGAATAATATGACTCCAGAATGTTTTTGCAAATCACTCCTAAATACTTTCATACTTTTTTTTAAAGGTAGGCAGTATATACGGATTGTGGACAGGCGAGCAGAAAACACGAATGACTAACAATATTAGTGAAAGTTCAGGCTTCCTTTATCTCTTATTTTTATTTTTTCTTAAGTAGATTTTTTTTTTAAGCACCTAATTGTAAGAGATATTAAACTTGACTTTCTATGAATAATTGATAATGGCCAAAGTTTTAATACAATCTATGTTTGATAATAAGGACAAATAAACAGTAAAGGAACAACACTCAATCAGCACTTAGCCAGCACTTGACGAGCACTTGATAAGAACTTGATCAGCACATAGCCTACACTTTATAAGCACCAGATCAACACCTGATCAGAACTTGATCACTATTTAACCAGCACTTGATCAGAACTTATCAGTACCTAGCCAGTACTTGATCTGCACTTTATGATCACACGATCAGCACCTAGCTGGAACTTAATTAGCATTTGATTAGTACTTTATCACCACCAAGCAAGTACTTAATCAGCATTTGATCAGCACCCGATTAGAACTTTATCAATACTTAATCAGCACTTGATCAGCACGTAGCCAGCACTTTATCAGCATTTGATCAGCACCCGATCAGAACTTTATCAGTACTTAACCAGCACTTGATCAGCACTTAGCCAGCACTTGATCAGCATTTGATCAGCATCCGATCAGAATTTGATCAGTATTTAACCAACACTTGATCAGTACCTAGCCAGCACTTGATCTGCACTTAATCAGCACTTGATTAGCACCTGTTCAGTACTTAATTATCACTTTACCAGCACTTGATTTAAACTTGATAAGAACACATCCTGCAGTTGATCAGAAAGTGATAAGTACTTAGCCAGCACTTGATGAGCACTTGATCAGCACCTCACCAGAACAGAAGCCGTATATCACCTTCTGTGCCATTATATACGTGAAAAATAATTTACCGAGGGGGTATTTGCTCAAAAATTCGTCTTTACTCATTCGTGCCATCTAGTAGATATTTTGGTGCGTTACCAGTTTTTGAGTGCTTTGTTGCATTGTATTTTTCTATACATTCTGGTGCTATTGTTGTCCAAGACTTTTTGTTATTATGTTTGTTTATTCTGCATCTTAATTTATTTACCATCGTTTGGTTTAATCTTTAATTAAGTCCATTCGAAAAGGGTGCATTTACTGCTGTAAAGATGAGTCGTATGTTTCTATCCATTAGGAATTCTTAAAATTTTTTAGAATCTATTTCTGGGTACTGATTTGTAAGAATCACTTCGATATAATTATTTTCAAGTACCTTTTGTGTCAGCTTCATAAAGTCACTTGCGTTTTGCGTCCTTGATGTTACAATAGAAGCATATCTCGCAAAATGGTTCACTAGGAGGTATAAATATTTTTTTGATGTTGATTGTTGATGTTGAGTTCTTCTAATGGTTTATGATCTGAATAAACCACGAAATGCCTTCCTATAAGCCAGTTTTGCTGGTATTTCAATGCTTCCTTTATGGCAAAACACTTTCGATTTATGGCTTCTTTTTTTTTTTAAACTTCATTTTTTTTTTTTTTTTTTTTTTAAGATATGCCACTGGTTTATCTTTTCTATCTGGTTGTGTTTGTTTCAATATCGCTCCAATACCCTCTNCAGTACATACGTTCGTACGTGTGTACTTATAGAAAAAATAATAACAGTTTTTAATGTCTAGATTTGAGACAAGTAATAAGACTTATTATTTACAATTGTCTGTCACAAGTTGTTAAAACTTTTAAATGCTCATTATTAATTTTTTTTTTTGTTCTCAAGATCGAACAGTACGACCGTGTCTATAAACATTATTATTTTTTTTATTTCTTCAGTTACATTTTTTACGGTGTACTTTATGATGCATGACTCAATACGTTTTTCTTGATTTAGATCAATAACAGTATTTTTTTTTAAGATATGCCACTGGTTTATCTTTTCTATCTGGTTGTGTTTGTTTCAATATCGCTCCAATACCCTCTATCGATGCATCTGTGTATATTTTTATTAGGAGTTTCAGGTCAAATATTTATAAGATTGGTTGAGAGCATAACATTCTCTTCATCTTTTTGAAGGTATTCTGACATTGCTTAGACCATAAAAACTTTTTGTACTTCTTTAGAAGGTTATGTAGTAGTTTAAATCTAATTGCATTTCTTGGTTTATATTCATGGTAGAAATTTATCTTTCCTGAAAATTGTCTGATATTCTTTTGTGCTTTTGGTTTCGGAAAATTTTGTATAGAGATCAAATTGTCTTTTATCGGCTTTACTGAGTTATTTTGTATTACGTGGCCAAGGTATTTCACAGAGTCTGAAGCAAATGAACATTTCTTGGATTTGAGCCTAAATTCTTGTTTTAATATTGCTTTTAAAACTTGTTTTATGTGTTCTATATATTCTTCGAAAGATGATGAGAATATTGAAATGTCGTCAATATAGTTTACGGAGAATAATGTACGTCTATATTTTCTTAAGATGTTACTTAGGGTCCTTTGAAAAATTGCTGGGAACGTTTTCAGCTTAAATGTCCATTGGAAGTTTCCGTCCTGAGTAACAAATACCGTTTCTTTTCCAACTTCAATTCGTAAGGGGATCGACCAGAAATTCGAGTTTGTGTCTAGTGTTGGAGAATATTTGCAGTTTCTTGTTTTTATTATTAAGTCGTCTATTAGAGGGAATGGTTGTGCTTGTGGTACTATGATTTTATTCAGATCTCGTAAATCTATAGAGAGCCTGGATTTTTTTTTCATCTTTCTTGAATGCCAGTGTTACAAGAACAGCAATTGGACTATAAGATTTCTGAATCAAATTTTTATTTAGTAAATTTTCTACTTGCTGTTCAATTTCTTTTTTGTCTTCTACTATACATCTATATGGCTTTTTACTACAGTATTTGTCTATCACTAAATCTATGCATACAGTTGCAATTAATATCCACAACTATGTATAAAAAAATGGGGCATTTTTTGGCTGATCCAGATACACACAAAATAGTTGAAAAAAACTCTCTACCCATTTTACAGAACAAGATAAAAACTTTGATGACTAACTGGAATGATAACAATTATTTTTTTTTTAAATTTCATAAAAACTCCCTTACCAAAACCGTATGTACTCTTTCCGAAATTTACGGTCTTCCTAAAATTCAAAAACCTAACAACCCTTTACGCCCTATAGTTTCTTCTATTGGTAGCCCCTTCTACAATTTTTCAAAAATTTTTGACAGTATCCTAAATGTTTCTTCACTTTTTACCAATACCCTTAGTGAACTTGTAAAAAATGGCATTGAAAGAAGATACCATAATATCATTAAATCTTCCAATATTTCACTCCAGGACCTCTTTGAAGCCGTCGATATACTTTTGACGGACAATTATTTCCAGTTTGACAGTTGCTTTTATCAAAAGATTCATGGTACAGCCATGGGTAGCCCTATTTCGCTAACTTTTGCGGACATAGTCATGACGGATCTTGAGGAGGATTGTCTGAGTAATCTTTCTTTCACCCCAATATACTATGGTAGATATGCCGATGACATACTTACCATAATTCCTCCAGACAAAGTAGGTGAAATATTTTTAATCCTCATCATGACAGATTCAAATTCACTTATGAATTAGAGCACAATAACAGCATAAATTTTATAGAAGTTAACATCTTACGAAATAATAATAATCTCGTTACTGATTGGTATAATAAATCAACAAACTCAGGCAAGATTCTTAATTTTTATTTCAACCACTCCTTGAACCAAAAAATAGCTATAGTTTACTCACTGATAAATAAAGCCATCTTACTCTCTGACAAATCGTTTGATAGAAAGAATATTACGTTAATTAAAAAATATTCTTAGTAACAACGGATATCCTAAAAAGTTCACACATCATTACGCAAGAAAACATATCAATTTAATCAATAAGAAAGGTGCATCCCAAATCAACCCTTCACTGACACCCAACCTCAACAAGAAAAAATTGATCTCCATTTCGTATATTAATACTAATTTTGAAAATATCTTCAAACAATTACTTAAATTAAATGTAGCAACTACTCCCAGGATTACCAATTCACTAAAAAAAATTATAAAAACAAGCAAAGATCCAACAAAGAGAGGGGATCGAACTAATGTGTACAAGATTAATTGTCTTGATTACGATGATATTTTAAATAAAGAAAGTAATAAGAACAAAAGAACAATTTCTGAAATGATCCATATTAATTTACAGAAAAGGTCTATCAATGAAAAGAAGACACAAAAGACATAGATAGTGTATACAGTCCTCTTTTATAAAAGCTTAAAACATCATAATTAGCATCTAACGAAGCAATGATCCATTACAATTCGTGTATTATGAAGCAATGATCCATCACTGGAACATAAGTGTATTTATATTCACGCGGCTGACAGCACTACGTACATTACTACTCTATAAGTATATACTCTACATACATTAACGCCGTACAGTACCTTACCGTTATCAATCTTTGTCACTTTACAGTAGTCATGGTTAGTCTATAACAGTTAATGTAATATTTTATTACACTCTTACAAATTTCATAACAATAATTTTACTACCTGTACATAGTTCAGTTAAGTTGTTACCATGGTACATATTGCTTTTACAAATCTTTGTGCAATGAGAACAAGGTATTGTGTTTCACTACTTGATTCAGAATTTCTACTCTGTATGTACTATATTGCCAATACAATATTTATTATGTTCTGTATTTTTTACGTACTAGACTTAAAACCCGAAGGTGTATTATGAATGTTGACAAACACTATGTGCAATATCTACTATATTTATAATCAACAAGGTACTGTTTATATTGTCTGTTTCGTAACAGAGACCTTTTTCTAAACTTTGCTGTGTACACATTTTAAACTCAAAAAATTATTTCAGACACCTAGTGACCGAAACGTTGCTTATATTTAATTATCAAAATTGTTGCCTTGTAATATATATATATATGTGTATATATATATATATAGCATATATAT
>NW_019379504.1:377001-405581 GCF_000648655.2 Copidosoma floridanum | reverse complement strand
TTTAAAAAAAAAGTCAACTAATCAAAATTAGATTTGAAACAAAAAAGTAATTGTTAATCCAAAAGAAGAATTTCCTTATGCATCAAAGTATTATTTCATTTCCCTAAAAAATATTGATCTTTGCAACAACTAGAATTCATTAATATTAAGTAACTGAAACATGAGAAGTAAAAAATATTTTTATAGAAATATTGTTTTTACAAAAAAAAAATGATAATTCAAATTCTTACAGAAAATTAACGTTTCTTACAAAAGAACTCCACATTAAACATAAAAAAATTCTTTTAACAAAAAATTAGCAATAATAAAAAATATAAGATGCAAAACAAACGTACCTTCATTTTAAAGCATTTTTTAGCATGTAAAATTGTCGTTACAAAACCTATTAAAACTATAACATCGCATAAAGGAAATATAGTGATTCATGATGAAATTGAAGAAAATAGAAGAAAATCATTAGAAGTATCACTCGTCACTAAAATGAACCCATGAATTTTATCATATCAATAACTGTTTGCTTGTTTGAAGGAAACTTTTTCAAAAAAGAATGACCTTAATTAGGGAGATTCGGTCATTTTTGAGGAGATATATTTATTCACTAAAAAAAAATTTTGTACTTTTACATGCTTGAAGTACGCATGAATTTTTTCAATATTTTTTACGAGCCAAATATTCATTTCAAAATCGCATTATCTAACATTTTCCTTATGGGTGAGAGCAATTATTCAGCCTTTATTGCACAAATTTCGAAACAAGAAATGTATTTATAATGAGGGAAAAGTTCGAAAGGATATCTTAACTCCTAAGAAAGAATCTTATATTAAAAAAAATGTACCTTATAAGGCATTTGGAAAAAATATCTGTACAAACGTAAACAGAATCACGAGCAGGTCTTATGCTAAGTGTATGGGAAAAAACCGAGCATCGTCTGCTGTCTGCTGGTCCTTTGACACGGAGCAAGACGTCTCTACGAAATCATTTCTAGAATTTTTTACACTAGAAACTATGATCTGAAAGTTGGCACAGCCCTTCTCCAGACCTAAAACTGCAATGCTGTACAAAAAAAAGTTTGTTTTTAGAAAATTTATAACACTTCTGTTGACAAAAACTAAGCCTCCTTCTACTTTTCTAAGGTTAATTTTTGTAGTGCAATCAACATGTTTTCAAGTTTTTCACACGAACCATCGGAAACTAGCTGTTATAAAGTACGTACGGGTATTTTTTCATAACGTTTAATGGTTTAACCTTTGAGCACTAACGAGTTAAACACAATTAAATTAACCGTCCTGCAGTGAGCAGACGTTTTCATGCATGCTTAGTACAGCTCACTTCAACATGTTGTCTTATGGGGGCCTCCGGAAAATCGCTCATCACCCTCCGGAAAAAAGATTGAACTTCCTTAAGCAGCGTCTTCATAAAAAAATTTGCAGGCTATGTATAAATATTGTTTGATTATATTTCAAATTTTATTAAAATAACGTCCAATGGTGGTACTGACAAATTTTGTATTTATTAAAAAACAAAACGACGTTTCGGCCGTTTGGACAATGTCCCAGCCCTTATTAGGTACAAAAATCGATGAGTAATAAAAATTCTTTACAATACAAATTTTGATAAATACAATGAACGCAAATTAAGTAAAGTGTATAATATACCTCTGACTCTTATGAAGGAGATGTAAAATCGTAATGTACTCAGAGTTTCAAGTTTTGTTGCTTTTATACCCAGCACATGTACAAATGACACAATATACGCACACAAGACAATCAAATAAGAATCGCAAGCAGTTCCTTAAGAGACATATGTAAACAGATCATGTTTTCCTAATACCATATTTAAGAGGGGCCTTCAAATCATGTACATCGAGTTAGCCTCCTTTCTTAATTGACTTAACGAGAGACTTGTAACAATTTCTCAATTTTTTATGTATCTTGGTGTCTATTAATATTATTATTGAAATGATGTATGCTTAACATTTTGGAAAACAGGCGCTTTTTAAAATTTTGTTCCGTATCTATAATTTTTATTTTATCAAAATTGAAGTTGTGTGTAAATTCAATGCTATGTTGTGATAGTACAGATGTATCCTTTTTTTCTCTATGTCTCTTTTATATTCTGCCATTCTTCATTTTAGAGCTCTCGATGTTTGACCGACATAACAGCAGTTGCAATCCACACAAGGTATGTGGTAAAAGACATTACTTTTATCGAGTGGCTCGGTTACATCTTTTCCAATTGAATAGATCAAATTCGATTTATTGTTTAAACTGTATACAAGACCAATGTAAAGCTTCTTACAAAAATATTTAATAGGACCATGCAAGTGGGAAACATACGGTAATGATAAGATTAGTTTGTAATTATTATTGTTTCTGTTGCAAATGTCAATCATGTTCATGTTTTTTAAGCTATTTATTCTTTTTTTTTTAATTTATCAATAAATCTTTGAGAATAGTCGTTGGCTAGTAAAAATTTATTGATTAATTTTAAATTATCATTATGAAATTGAGTGCATGCTAACTTAATGGAAAAGTCTACTAATTTGTAAATGATACCTATTTTATGTTGTATTGGATGATGGGAGAGAAAATTCAAGTATCGGCCTGAATGTGTGGGTTTTTGGTACCAATTAATGAGCACTGTGTTATTTTGTTAAATAATAATTTTTAAATCTAAGAAACTAATGCTGTTCTTGTTGCATGTCTTAACAGTGAATTGTAATTCTGGACAATGACTATAAAAAATGTTTATAACATAGTTAATATATTGAGTAGACACACATATGAGAATATTATCCACATACCGCACATACAGTGGAACATCAAAACATAACTTCTCTAAGCATGAAATTTCAAGAAAACGCATGACAAGAACGCCCATTGGAGAGCCAAAAACTTGTTTATAAAATTTGTTGTTGAAATGGAAAAAAGTTGAATTCAAAATTAAAGATACACTTGTGCAAAATTCATTGAGAAAAACATTGGATTTACCATTAAAGAATTTCTAAAAATGTCTTATTGCATTTATGATTAAGGTTTAACTAGTATTAGTAAATAAACTAACAACATCTAGACTAATAAGAGTGTAACGAGGTGGAATGATAATATCTTTTAATTTATTTTTAAACTCATAACTATTTTTTACGTGTGATTTTGCCAGCGAAATATTCTTAATCAAAAAATAAAAAAGAAATTTTGAAAAAGTATAAGTAGGTGAATTTAGTGTTGAGACAATGATACGGATGAAAAAGTCTTTTTTGTGTATTTTTATGAGTCCGTAGCATTAAGATAATTTTTTTTTCTGAATATCTTTATCAAACTTATTTAATTCATCAAAAATACCGTATTGATCCCACTTACTTACAAAATTTTTTGTATCTTTAATTAATTGCCTTAAAGGATTATTTTCTAGCTGTAAATAATATGTATCATCACTTAATAATTCTTCTACTTTATTAATGTTAGTTTCTTTGTCAATGACAACAGTGATATTACCTTTGTTTGCTTTAGTAATTAAAATGTGTTTATTACTTTCAATAAATACTCGTGTTCACTTTAAATTGTTTTGGAGAATTCCATCATTTAAAGAAAGACGAGTAGATACCTTATGTCTATTGTTACCAATAATATTAAGTAGTTCTTTTCTGACAGTCTCAAATTCTCCCGAATATTTTAATGAATGTTCCACATTCTTAAAAAGTTAAAAATAATCACATTTATTACCATTAGAAACAAAATTAAATTTATCGCCCAACTCTAATATCTTTGAGGCAAAATCCAGTAGCGGTGTGTTAGAAAGGTTACATAGGCCAGTTTTCTGTTATTTCACTTATGCCTTTATTGTTGGCAAATTAAGGGCATTGGACCGAGCCAGGGTCACTGACACTTGTAGTTGGAAGTGTATCGAATACACTTTCGCGCTCGGATTCTTTATGTGAGTAAAGTGCATCGAACTTTTTTTCTAACTTATAACGATATTCGCGAGAAATGGTATTCAATTTTGATTCGTCATGATCAATAAATAATTTTAACATATAAGATTTACAGCCATGACTTAATATTTTTTTAAAATTAATTCCATTTTATTTCTTAAAAAATTAGTTTTTGTGTACAAGTCCAAAGTTTCATTATATAAAATTAATTTATGTAAATACCTGTCAAATATTACTTTAAACTGTAGGTAATATGTCAAACATGTATACATTCTTCTCTATCACAATTAATTATAAATGACTACTACATTTCTATGGTATTGTATTCAAAAGTGTCCCCTATGATAAATTATTTTGAAAAGCTAAGTTAAAAAATTTTTTTGAAGATTAATGGTAAACTCATTAAAAATTATATATACTAGTTACATTGTTATATTATTATAAGATTATGCACATACGTTAAAGTTGTATGTAGTTCTACCACATAACTCAAATAAATTTCATTATCCATCTATCTAACCACCACTTTCATCACATTGACGTTATCACTTTCTCTCTTTCTTTTGCATTCAGTACATAGGGACATAAAGAAAAAGCATGCAGTAGGGCAAAAAACGCGACTAGGCACCAGTGCTCCCAAAGCTAACATCCATAGTGACTCAAAATTAAAATTTACTCTACGGAAAAAATACAAAACCCAGATAACTTGACAAAATTTCATACATCATAAATTAATAATTAAACCTCAAGCTATTCAACCCAATAACCCAATAACCTAACGCTATTCAACCCAGTAACCCGGAAATTAAATAATGCTTTAAATAATCACCAAAGTGCCAATCACCTTATAACCCTCGGTGCTTACTGGACGCTTTGTTAATTAATAAAATAAATAAAATAACATAAGCGTCAATCTCTAGGCAACCTGGAGTAATACTGGTCGCGTTATTAATCAATAAAGCAGTAAAAAATAATTCAAGTGCCGACTACCAGACAACTCAGGGCACTTGCTGGTCACTTTATAATTTAATAAAGCTTTAATTTAATGAAAAGGCGACCAGCAAGAGCCCCAGGTTGTGTGGTGTTTGACACTTGTGTAATTTTATATATTTCGTTTAATTTACCAAGGGACTAGTCAGCTTTCTAGGTTGTGTAGTGAATGGCGATCGTGTTATTTTATTTATTTTATTTATTGACAAAGCGACCGGTAAGCGGCCCGGGTCGTAAAGTTATTGGTGCTTGGGTTGTTTTATTCATTCTGTTATTAACAAAGCGACCTGTAAGCGCCCCAGATTGTGTACTGATTAGCGCTTATGTTATTTCATTTATTTTATCAAAGAACAAAGCGCCCAGTAAGCACCCGGGTTCTGTGGTGATTAGCACTTCGGCGATTTTTGTGTTTTAATTATAAACAAAGCGACTAGTAAGCGCCTCAGGTTGAGTGGTATTTGGCACTTGTGGTATTTCATTTATTCTATTCATTAACAAAGTGACCAGTAAGCACCCTAGATTGTGTAATGATTGGCGCTCATGTTATTTCATCTATTTTATTAATTAATAAAGTGACCAGTAAGCACTCTGGGTTGTCTGATGATTGGCACTTGTGTGATTTCATTTATTTTACCAACTAACAGAACGACCAGTTAGCGCACCGGGTTGCCTGGTGATTGGTGCTCGTGTTATTTTGTTGATTTAATTAATTAACAAAGTGACCAGTTATTACCATAAGTTGCCTGGTGACTGACGTGTAAGTAATTTTATTCATTATATTAATTCACAAAGCGACTAGTAAGAGCACCCAGTTGGTTAGGGATTGGCGCTGGTGTTATTTTTTTTATTTTATCAATTAACGAAGCGGACATTAAGCACACCAGGTTGCGTAGTGATTGGCACTTTATTATTTTATTTACATTAATAATTAACAAAGCGACCAGTAAGCGCTCTGGGTTATGTGGTGATTGGCGCTTTTGTTAAAATTTAAAACATTAAATTTTAAAGTGGCCAGTAGGCGCTCCGAGTTACTGGGTTAGTTAGCTTGAGGCTTACTTATTAATTTATTATGTATAAAATTGTGTTAAGTTATCTGGATTTTTGCGTTTTGCTCCATGTAGCCAATTTGGATTTCGTGCCGATTTGGATGCGACTTTTGGGAGCACTGCTAGGCACCCTTTTATTGTCTCTGTCTTTTTCTAATCAAGTGCAAGTGAGTCGTCTGGTTAAAAAAAAGAAACAAAAGGATATTTTTCAGAAGTTTTCGGTCTCACACTTATAAGAATCGCAGAATTGTATAATGCAGGGTTATCGTATTTAACTATACATTACGGTTACAACTTATGTATAAGGAATTAGTACTGTGAAAAAAAAATTCGTATTTAGTTTCTAAAACGTTTTTTTATATATTTTTTTTGATTCAAAAAAATTATTGTAAAAATATGTATATGTTTTAATATTAGTCAGCAGTTGACTTAAAAAAAAACTCTCTGTATTAATGTTAATCAGCAGTTTAACTTAAAAAAAAATTTCTGCCTTCTTGAAAACTTACTTTTTCGACAAATAGTACATTTTTTAAAATTATCCAATACGACCTTATTCAAAAGGTGTGATTTTCAAGAAGCTTCGTTACTT
This sequence comes from Copidosoma floridanum, assembly GCF_000648655.2. Next base: position 399,025 of record NW_019379504.1, on the reverse strand, counting down.
ATTTCTTTTTTTTTGCATAAATTAAGGTATAAAATTAATAATTAATGAATATAAGCTCACATTAGTCTGCGTTTGAGGTGTAAACTTTCTCTAGTAAGGTGAATGCCTTTATATACATTTTTTGCAGCTGCATGATAAATTTTTTTTAATACACAGACTTGACAATAAGGTGTCAGAAGGTATATAGAAGTATCGTAGCTGCTTTTTGCGAGTCCGACGTTCTTAGCAAGTATTATATCGCACCAATATCCAGTAAATCTTTAAGTAGTGTGAATAAGAAATCTATTTATAGTCAGGAAAAACTAGTGATTAAATGGCGAAATATGTGTGCCTTGATACATCAAGATGACATTAAAAGTATTATCTGCAATCTCATAAAAGACGATAGCACAGAAAATTTTTATGGTTACTATAATTACAATGGATTGATGTTACATTCATCTCCATACGTAGTATTATCGACACTTGCCAAAATGTTCCTAAAAAAAAATCAGTAGAACAATTATCTGGTTAGATCATAGTTCACTACTCGATTGAGTCATAATTATCTAATCAATTGTGGCGCAATTATCTAATCTCCTTACTATAACATATAGTCGATTGAGAAATTTACTTTTGTTTGATAAAAGTAGCTTGCTACTTTAAAAGTAAAACAATAAACAATACGTATTAGATGATAATTTTTATCGAATTCAACATTTTAAGCATACTTTATGAAAACTTGCAAAAAAAGTAATGACAGAAAATAACTGCATGTATAAAAAAATTTTTATCCCCCAACAAACAAAGATTGAAATGCAATTTTTCAAGAATTTTCAGTTATTCACTAACCGAACAAATTTGCGCTCGTCGAAATTGCTTTTGATTACTTGAAGGGTCCAATTAAATGTTTTTGTCTAAGTATCAAGCTTTAGAAAATATTTTTTGAAACTTTAAGTATAATCTGTTTTTGAAACTTTAAATATTATTTCAATAAAGTAGAAACACTTCAAAAGGTCCCTAAATCAAAGAAAGCATCAGATAGTAAATAAGTTAAAATATATCTATTTATTTTGTTAACTCAAGTCCAAATGATATAGTCTCTTTCAATCGTAGACCAGAAAGTATTTATTTTGCATAACAAATTAGCATGATAAAAGGTTATAAGGTTATCTGTTATAAAAATTTATCACACTCTCTATTTATACACGAGTAAGAAACATTTAACACCTGAATCCCATATTTTACACCTGATTTATTAAGAAAATTAGGCTATGGGTTGCAATTTTTTTATGAGGGATTTAAAAGTATTTGAAGCCAGATAAGTTAATTACCTATTGATTTATGCCTCGTTAACTTCTCATATAAAATAATTATGGCAATTCAAACGTCGTGCTAACATCTAAGCTTCCCATTTTTACTGCAAGGTGTCCGGAATTTTAAAGTCCCTTTACTGGAATTGCATGAAAATCTCTTTAATTACTATATAAGCCCGATCAATTTTCGATTGATGCTACAGATTAGGTGCATCAATAAACATATGTCATGAAAATGGGGGGTTTAAAACTGTTTTATCTCATCAATCCAAAAAGGATATTTTTAATCACTGGGTGAGAGGCAACAGAAAATTAATTTTGAAAAAATGTATAATTTATGTCCGTCCCAATAATATGTTCATTTGTCTTAAAAAAGAGTAAATAAGCTGTGGTGGTTTTAGAACAGCCTCCATCTTCACGGCATGTCCCTCTCTGCGGTGTGCTCCTCTTTAGTGGTTGAATTGGGCTTCCTCTGTGGTCAATGGGCGAGCCAGTCCAGCAGCTTCCCTTTTTTTTTTTTTTTGGCGTGCGCTGTTTGAATTTGCATATGCTATCTGCAGCGCTAGTTTGCGCGAGTTGCTTGAATGTGTACAATCTTGTGCAGCTTGAGCAAGCGATAGTAACATGCATTTTTTATGTTAGCGAGCGCATTGCACGATAATGTAGGACGTAAAGTGGTAGGAAAATAATTGTCAAACATTTTTTATGGATTTTAAACAATCACTTTATTTTAAAATTAAAAAATATCCATTCCTAAAACTAGACATACAAAATGCTCAGATTCGTAAAATGATTTGTAAAACATCTTACTCTAGGAATACAAAAGAATATATAGTAAAAAATTTGTTACTATTTTTTTACCATATGCTACACCTAACCAACCATGTCGTCCTGACTCATCCACAAAGGCATCTGTTTTTGTCGTGTTAGACGTTCATATGCTACATAGTATGAATCACTTTCTTGCTTTGATGACTTAACTGATGTGCTAGTAATAAACCATTGTTTTAATAAGAGCGCTTCATGTAGGGCACAAAATAGCTTTCTTTTTTCACAATAATTTTACCCATGTGTAGGGCATACGAGAGAAAAGACTTTATCTTCGAAGTATTGAAGGGATGACATATTTGTGACAAACAGTGAACTTCCTGCGTTGGGATTAAACGAATATATTTGGCTTCATCACTTCTATACGTATGAATTCTTTTAAGGTTTTTAGCAATAGTTATGAAATGATACTTTAAGTCATTGACTTTAATGTCGCATCACCTTCCAACTATTCGATTCCCTGGGCTTCTAGTGTCTGGTAATCATTATGCTATTTTATATCTAGCGGTAAATCATTAGAATAGCAAGGTGGCTTGACTATCCAATGTCCAACAACGTTTTCTTGCAATGAAACCACGGAAAATTCTTCCGGTATGAAGTATCGATTGGCATTATAAAAGGCATAAATACTGATGATCAAATCCATGATGAGTTTGAATATCTATAAATTGCGAATTTTAAACTTGGAAATTACTTTTCTCAATGGATTCTCTATTTGACGAGGTTCTCTTTTTCACTGTTGCTTAGACTACTAGTGTCACACTGGTAAAACTGAGAAAATAATAAGATACAACCAGTATTTATAACTTCTCCTTATCAGAGCTAGTGACACTTTCTCACCCACACGGAAGATTGTTGTTACCAGAAAAACAGGTACTATATGTTAGTACAAGTATTTTCGATACTCTGTACAAGAAAAATGTGTACTGGTACAGGTATATTTGGTACGATAGTATGCTTTAAAGTACCTTAGTGAGTATGGATAAACCTTAAATCCGATACCTGATACGGGTTTTTCCTGTACCAGTACAAAAAGTTAGTCGGCCAGTGGGAGCATTCAGAATGTCAGTATATATATACTACGTAGCTGTAAAAGTTCAAGGGGTTAGGATTTCAGTATATCCACCACAACACAATATAAAGTTCAATACATTGATACGAATCTAACAAGATATAATGATAAGTGCAGTAGGCAGTTGTAGTCACTTTCCTGTTGCGTATAATAATTGGTTTTCACTCGCAAAGAACAATTTACATATTGAGCCAAAATAACAATGACAATCCCATACATGTATGCAAGCATGCATATACATATACATACATATCTCCACTGTATATTATAAGCGCACGTACTATGCGCGGTAGACGGTACAGTAGAAAGCCATGCGCAGTATACAAATTTAATAGACTATCCATGGTACAGAAAAATCCTGTACCAAAGCTATTGAAAAACTTGTACTAGTATAGTTATAAAACCGACTAGTCACAGGTTTTTCGGTGATCCAGATAGGTATGTCAAAATGTGAGACTGGTTGAAGAAATCTCAAGACCTGTACGTTATTTTTCTTTGCTCATCACTTTTGGTATAGCTTATTCTGGTAACAACAATCTTCCGTGCACAGCGCTGCTGCAGCTAGCCTCCTTCGTAAACGAGTATGAGATGTAGTTTTCCTTCACTTCGACTCTACAGCCACCCCTCCATGAGCGAGTATGAGATTCAGTTTCCCTTCTCTCCAAGTACCGGAGCCGGTGCGCACATACCCGAGCAGTTGTGACTATACTTAAAAGCTGCGGCTATACTTGAGCAATTACATAATTTAAAAGCACCACTATACTTTTTGGTGCTCTTTCGTTTCGGAGAGCTATTTTTTTATGACTCCACGTAAATAAGTCTCACACATATGCTGACTAACTAATCAATAGATCAACAATGCCCAACGGAACTTGGATTATTTTATATTCAGTGCCGTACATATTTGATAGAAAGAATTGAAGCATAACTTTATGTTTGAGGTGCATACTCTAGAAGTTAAATTTATTTTTCATTTAAGATGGTTATTGAAAGAAGTAATATAAATACAAAAATATTTTATTTATAAAATTATACTGATAAAATTTGCAATTTAATTTATTTTATGAGTAACACTTTAACATATTACTACTAAAAATAAAAATGAATACAAAAACTTAATTGAATTGTAGAGAGCAACATGCTTTTTTCAACTATCGGTTTCTTTTTCCGTTATTTTTCTTTTATGAATCTTCGCATACAATTTCAGGTGACAGTGTATTAACCAGCAACAGTAAGGTAAGGTCAATGACTACCTTACGATTATATAATGGTGATATCGTTATATTAATTATTGATATCTCGATATTAACTAATGGTTATGACATTAGATCAACGAATGATACTACTAGATTTAGAGCTTTCGCTGTTGGTGAACTCCAGTGTGCCATCTCAAACTTTTCTGTAAATGTAGGTGTAAGTGATGCTGGAAAGAGACTCGTAGAATTTATTTCCAATGATGTTGCCCAGGGTAAAAAAAGATCGATTCTAGAGGCGTTAGAAAAACGTTTTATTATGATTATTTAGTCATATTATAAATAACTAGCGGCCCCCCCGGCTTCACCCGAGATTCACTGAATATATAATAATAATATCTATAGAATAATTGCTGGCCCTACAGAGCCGTCGATTTGCACTTTCTCACGCTATCATAAATGAAAAGGGCTATTTGTTAAAACTATAAATATTGAATATTGATAAAGAATGTATGACTGAAAAAGTGGTTTTTCCAATCTTACAACTTTGTTACCGAAGCAGCTAAGTTCTGGAGATTCATCTCTCCATTTTTTATTGCCACAATGAATACAAATACACATTATTCTACCTATTTAAAAATCTGGAAGATTGAAGTGATTACTGTCAGGGTTATAATGGAAATCTGATCTCCCACGTAATGGATTCTTTATTTGTCTATTTTGACGCTGCTGTTTCAAGCTCGATGAATGTTCTGCATCAGTTTCTTAAGGCCAATAATTTTTAATATTTGAAGCATTTGAAGCTTTCCTTCTAATTTACTCTCTCGTGACTATAGGGATAAGACTTTAGGGAGCTCTAAAGGCTGTTATTTGTCAACTTTGTTAAGTTGTTATGTATTTGTTGGCAAGGTAATTCGACATCCAATGGCCCTGATAAGGATGAGCTAAGCTCTTTCTAAAAAGTTCTCAGCAAACGTGACTGCCTAAATTTCTCAGGGTGATCTTCTTTAGCCTGCTACTATAGCATTAGACTTATCGTGAGGAAAACTACAACGTCTGAAGCGTCAGAGCTAGTTCTAGAGTTCTTTACCAACGTCTCCTGGTGTTACGCCGGAGACCTTGGTGTCTAAATCACCTTTTTTTTGCAGAGCTCAGTCGTTTTGGTGATCTAAGGTGGGGAAAATCGGTTCATGATGCATTGACCGTTGGAGACTTTTCCGTTCGCTCAAGTTTATTTTTTCTTCATAGTGTTAGGTTCACCCAGCGCAGACCTCGGAGAGTATCGGTGATTACTGGTTGAATACTTAGAGAATCAAGAGAGTAATGTAATGTAGGATTTTCGGTGACTGGGATTTCCAGCCTTGCAACGAACAACTTCGCTTATGACATCTGCCAGTAAATGACTGACTTGGTTTACTAGTGGCCGGCTTTATAGTCTTTCAGTCAACAAATCGTTGCCAAAAATGGTTGTAAACATATATTTGTTGGCAAGTTAGTTTAATGTTAGGTGGCCCTAAAAAGAACAGATAAGTTTGATGGTTAAGTAGAGAACGTAAATACTTATAATGGACCTAAAAAGAACCAGTAGTGATACTTCTAGCCATCCCTTATTATTATTCTTGATGACTTTTGACTTCTGCTGGCTGCCCGGGTAGCTTGACTCTAACCATCGGAGTCTCTGCGCATGGAGACCGTGCTGAAGGAAGGTACGCTACTGACCAAAGAATATCTCTTCTTGGGTCAATCCCCGAATAACCAACCGCTCATTGGTAGTCGGGAAAATAGGCCTAGAGAATACCTTCTCTGTGGACATGCCGTTGCTACGAACTACCCAGAAGGCAGTTGTGGCTGCCCAAACTCTCAGGCTTGCTGTTGTTGTATAATCTGTTCTGATAGCAGCACCAGATCAGTGGGAAGAATGGCCATAAAGCCTAAAATTGCTAGAGCAGATTGTTCTCTGGCTAGACATCTCTTGGTATTTCGCCAGAGACGTTTACGTTCAGAACACCTTCGTATTGGTGGCACTCGTGAAGCATGGTGGTTCAGGATGGAGTTAGACGTAAGTCGCATGTCCATAAGAGAACAGTGTCATCGGTAGCCAGGATACCCAGCTGCACGATTTTTAGCTCTAGGCTTCATGCTCTGTCAGTGAACGACTGTGTATTTGATACGTTGCTCAGTCCTATTATAACCACACTTATTTAATGTAATTGCAAGTTGCTTTGATTTTACTTTGATGCAATCTAGCAGATTCAACTGAACTAAAGCGCAAAGCTAGCGTATTTTTGCAAAACTTTAAGTTTATTCATTGCTTTTGTTATTAATTTTTTTCAAGATAAAAACTTTACTTAAACCATTCAGAAAGTGTCAAGAATAAGTATGCAAATTTTCAGCAAAATCAGTTGAGTAGTTTTCGCAGTTAGTGATTACGTTTTAGCAACTTTGCTTTATACATTAGTAAAATTGAAAAAAAAAAATTATAAAACATAGCGTAATAACTTACTGCAGAGAACATCAAAATGGTCAGTTACAGCCGCTAGTAAACTCCACAATAGCAAGTCCAGCATTTCAAACCTTTGTTTCAGATCATCAACGATATATGTCTACTACTACCGCTGACGTTGGTACATCAATATTTGAGACCGGTGCTGTTAGCCACGATGAAAAAGATATCAATTCTAGAGGAAATAGAAAAAGAGTATACATTAATTATTTAAGGTAACATTGTAAGTTCATGAAAAAAAAAAAAATTATAAAATATATCACGACCTACAAAGGAGCAAATCAAAATCCTTTTTCGCAGTGAAATGGTAATGGTGGATCCAATCCAACTATAACTGCCGGTGAATATGATGGCTGCACTTTCAGTTCTCCTAACTCGCTTGTTGAGAGTTCTACTTTTTTGTATTTCTATATTTCACTAGAGACGCAAAAATGATGTTAAGAGCACTTTACATTCAAATTTGCAGTTTCTCTTTCTACTCTGCTGTATTTCATTTTAATTTTCAATTTTTTTCTTTTGTAACTCATGATTCCATTTTTCTTTTAGCTTTTTAAGAAACGTCAACTCCTTACATTATTATTATTTCTTTTTTTTGGCATAAACATAGTAAAAAAGACTACTGATAATAATATAAGAAGATATCAGGAACGTCTGATTCATCGTGCTTTGCAATGACATACAACTTCTTCTGAACAACAACCTCCCAAGCTCATGTCAATGAATATATCTGAAGAAGAAATACCAGGAGTGATAGTAGTAGAAGAAACAGCAGCACCAATATCTATAAAATCAGCAGCTAAAGATGTGAAGGCAATATTAACAGCAGCAGTAGCATACAAAAATGGTTACGTAAAAAAAATCACTTTTTGCACGTTTAAAACATAGTCTTTGACTCCCTTATGTGCCTAATATCTAGTATAATGATATATACGTCACACATAAAAGTTTAAATAACCCAATAACCACTACTCCAGTTTTGAATACATAATACACGCATGCACAAACGAAAAATTTTAGCTACTTCATTGTTAAAGATGTATACTACTGTTGTTTTTTAAATATTCTACAGAAAAAATGCAGATTTCTCAATGTGAATGGTTAAATAATATTAAGTTTAAAAGACGCTATGTTAAAAACTATGATAACCTAGAGTAAAGACATATAGACCAAGCGAGAATAATAGTAAATGCTGGAATTACTATATATAGCTAGGAACAACCTGTACACGCTGCACCATAAGCTAACAACAACATTACGTAAACCTAGGAAAGCAACCTTATCGACCTTCAGAGAACTATCCGATTTTTACCATTCATGTTCGCAGGCTCATGATTAACTGTACAACCCTTTTGTATTGCATTAATAATTTTATAAACATACTGCAATAGTAAAATTTGTGAACTAGTTAAATTCTATCACTTTTTCAAATGTAAAGGGTAACGCGAAGGTCAGCCTTTCCCCTTTTCCTGACTCTATAAAACTTAAAGTATCTACACTTGTTAAAAAAAAACTATTTAAAAATTTTAACATCGCAAAAAATGATTTAGCTATTAATAACAATATCTTGAATTTCAATATAACTATCTTGATTCAAATAAATATTACTTCTTGTGTATATAATCTTCTCAAGACTGAATTGAACATATTTACTGTAAACTGTAAAATAAATTTAACTTAAAGTATTACTTTATATTGAATAACTAATATTTGGACTGTTACTTAAAGAAAAATACTTCTATGTTCTAACCAATGTGAAAGAAGTACTGTTTTATATAAAACTTTTTATTTTCAGTGCAAAAGTATGATAAAAAATTAATTTAACAATAAGAAAAGATTGGAATGAAATTGAAAATTTTATTTGAATTAACCTTCTTTCAGGACAAATAAGTCATTCACGATATTCATCTTAGTTGTATGGATACAAAGAAGTAATCAATAGGTTCAAAAGAATCAATTCTCGTTTAAAACAGTAATGGTGTTTCATGCCTTCCATATAAGTATAATTTAATAATTTCTGGTTGAACTTTGAGGGCAAACTTCCAAATAAAAAAACCCAAGTTTTTTATATAGTGACGTTTCATTAACTGGAGCCTTCAGGCTTTAATACAAACTCTGAAGGAAATTATTTAACGTAGTGAGATTCGCTTTAATTTAAGTCATACAGGCAAAAGTGTTGGCAAAAGTATGCGAACATTTCTTTTCTGTATAGTGTTGTAACAATAAGTTATTTAATAGATTCTAGGCCAACTTTGGTTTGAAAAAATACTAAGAAATATTTTCTAATGACTAATTAGTTGGTATATAAAAAAATATACACTTTATTACTTAACAACAACTAATGCTTTTACAAAACAATTTTTGTTTATTAAAAGAATTTTTCTTGACGGTACGGAAGAGGATGTCGTAATAAAACAGCCTTATGTATAAAAAGGTTTTTTTTTTCATTATTTTGCTCTATGAAGAGAGTAACTTTTCTTTGTTTTACAGGTAATTTTTCAAATCAAACCTGAGATTACTTTAATTTTAGAGAATATTTCATTAACAGTTAATAAAATTTGAGCTATTTAAAAATATTTATTTTGGGAGAAACACAGTGCATTTTTTTTTTTTTTTTTTTTTTTTTTTTTCATTTAATAATATTTTAATCAATGTTCTAATTCATGTACTTTATAAAAAGGAAAACAGTTCGTTAAGAAAAGAAATTCTTTCCGTAGATCGAAACATTATTTGACGGCCTGAGACCAGAGAAATAATTTTAATGGTTCAACCTTTTTTTTTATTCAAAAACCATTGGGTTTTGCGTGTTTGCGTAAAGGTAAGTTATAGGAGTATGTAGTATGCATGTGTGCACAATATATTCATACGAATTTGAAAAAACGTGTGTATGTGAGTTTGCGTCCAAATATAAATGTCAGTATGAATTTTTATATATGTTTATTTCAATGTAAGCATGTATTTATATATTAATGTATGTAAACATGTATGTACATACCAACTCAAGTATACAAAAAAATAAACTATGTGTGTATGTGTACATATATTGATCATTCTACGGAAAACAGAGGTATGTTGAAGGTTAATATGGACAGAGGCTATAAACGAATTTAGAATTTTAATATTAAAAAAAAGGGTATTATAAGTAACCATAAGTCATCATTAGTTTGGAATCAACGCAAAAAGAATCTACTCATACTATACCATAATTAGGAGCATTATGAGCTCTTATCAGAAAAGGAGTGTTACAAACCTTTATTAAACTATCGTAAAATCAAGATTGTGTGACACAGCAAATAAAAAATTTAATTTGCTCTTGCACTTATGTCATGTACTAAACAGATATATTTTAATTCGCTACCTTTCAAGTTGATAATCTAACACCTTACGAAGACACATAACATTTTTTAGAGTTACGGGCTCAGTTTTTACACTGTAGAAACTAAATTTACAAATTCGCAAGCCTATATAACCTTGGCTTATTTTGATGAAAAAACCAGAAAAATTTCTTCAACATTTTTACTTTATGTAAAATACAAACCGTCAAAATTGAAGAAACAAAATTCTATTTCATACATTTTTGAGAGCATTCTCCGTTAAAACGTTAAACTTTTTATATTTTGGCCCCACAACTAAAACAGTATTAAGGACTTAGATATAAGTTTTTGGTTCTCTTAAATGCACGAAAATATTTTCGACGCCAATAATTTTGATATTTAGAAATAAATTTAAACTTAAGCAACACTTTTTTATAATTAAAAATGCATGACAACTTAAACAGGAAACCTTGTTTGAGTATTGACAAAAGTTTTCACATTATCTCCTGTCACGAAGTTGTAATCAAGTAGGATATGAAATAGACTTTTTTTTGTAGAATTATCCATGTATATTTGTACACATAATCATATTTATATACTTTTGAGGGTATACATAGGTCGATTTTTTAACGTACGTTTGTGCGTGCGTATGAGCGTATGAATGTATAAATATATGAATGTATGAATATATGAATGTATAAATGTATGAATGTATAAATATATGAATGTACTTTATGAGTATGTTCATAAGTTCGGAAATTATGTACGATTGTATATACGTATATAAATTTATGTATACAAGTGTAGAGAGTCCCTCACGATTAATAGAGGTGTGCACATGTGCGAAAGAGCGCAGGCATGAAAAGTAAGTGAAAAAAAGTGAACAAATGGTTTAAAGCAAGAAAAGTACTATTATTTAGTAGGGAAGTGACAGTGAAGAAAAATAATAAATACTCGTAACGTATCGAGCGATCAGCGAAGTAGCAAGAGAGAGACGCAGTTTGAGGTTACAGTCCAGAATACGGTCCGAGAAAGTAATACAAGCACGAGAAATAAAGTGAACACGAAACTCCAAAGCTATAGTTTTGAGTCAGAAAAAAGTAACGCTCGTGTGGATAAGCAAATCGCAATAATGAAAGACGAAATGAGAAGGTACTAAAAAGATATAACAAAAAGCAAATAGAGGAGCAATGAAATGCATGGAAACGCAGCAAAGCGTTTCGAAAATTATCAAGATTATTTTCACAGGCTTTTTCGATGGAATAAATAGCCCGGATGCCAAAACCTCAGTTACGCGTTTTCCAAAAATAAATCAAAGTTTTTTTTCTTCGGATGTTGTCTGAACCTCTAGACGCTTCCTTTTCAAAAAATAGCCAATACTTTGCCAACTCTTCAGGTTAAGTCATTATTAATTTTACGAAGGTTGGTACAGCGAGTTAAATGGTTTATTGGGAAAAATGACTTTTCATTAAACTTGATAACAGCTAGGGCGTGCTTAAGACAATCGTCGCACCCTGTAAATAGTACGCAGTAGGATAAATAACTGAGTCATCTGAGGGAAACTTCGCAAAGGGCTCACACAATGACTTGCATACTTGGGAAAAAGTAAGGTAATTACGGAAAAAAAACACAAAAGATAGAGATTAGGGACATAAAATACATTAAAACTCTGCATTGGATATACGCAAGGTTCTAATTCTGATACTACAACTGCTACTACCGCTGATACAACAACGACTGCTGCTGCTGCTACTGGCACTACCGCTACTACTACCAGTACCATAACCGCTATTTTAATGCGCACCAGCTGGTACTGTCTTGCTTAGCTAGAGCTAGTGGAATGGTAGCTGCCTATCTCAGACCAATGTTAGGGGCCATTATTGTACGGAAGAGCTGTACACATACACACTGTACACCTTAGCCCGTCATCCAATTTGTGATTTCTAAAAACTTTTGAAAAATGGTCCCTAGCCGAGGGTAGAAAGCTCACCGTGCTTGCCGTGTAGTGCGACCTGTAAGTGATCAGAGGAAGATCCTGAGCAGTAAGGTAGATACCTAGACTGCGTGCAAAAGTAAACCGAGCTGTCTTTGGCTCCTGCTGACTGCAAGACGAGGTTGGATTTCCAACTAGGTCTGATCAATCGGCTAACACTGGGGAGGGCACGTGGTTGGGAATGGATTGGCTGCACTACTGCAGTAGTTTTGCTGCTCTGACGGAGGCCTGTTCGAATGGGCTGACGTGGGGTCTGGGCAGCTATTGCCCACACGGAAGATTGTTGTTACCAGAATAAGCTATACCAAAAGTGATGAGCATAGAAAAATAACGTACAGGTCTTGAGATTTCTTCAACCAGTCTCAAATTTTGACATACCTATCTGGATCACCGAAAAACCTGTGACTAGTCGGTTTTATAACTATACTAGTACAAGTTTTTCAATAGCTTTGGTACAGGATTTTTCTGTACCATGGATAGTCTATTAAATTTGTATACTGCGCATGGCTTTCTACTGTACCGTCTACCGCGCATAGTACGTGCGCTTATAATATACAGTGGAGATATGTATGTATATGTATATGCATGCTTGCATACATGTATGGGATTGTCATTGTTATTTTGGCTCAATATGTAAATTGTTCTTTGCGAGTGAAAACCAATTATTATACGCAACAGGAAAGTGACTACAACTGCCTACTGCACTTATCATTATATCTTGTTAGATTCGTATCAATGTATTGAACTTTATATTGTGTTGTGGTGGATATACTGAAATCCTAACCCCTTGAACTTTTACAGCTACGTAGTATATATATACTGACATTCTGAATGCTCCCACTGGCCGACTAACTTTTTGTACTGATACAGGAAAAACCCGTACCAGGTATCGGATTTAAGGTTTATCTATACTCACTAAGGTACTTTAAAGTATACTACCGTACCAAATATACCTGTACCAGTACACATTTTTTTTGTACAGAGTATCGAAAATACTTCTACTAACATATAGTACCTGTTTTTCTGGTAACAACAATCTTCCGTGCAGCCTCTGCTCTGATAAGTAGGACTGCTGGTGTGGCGTTTCTGGTCCTTCTTGGCAACAAATCTCCTTAAGCGTGGTGAGAGCGTTCTACCAAGTGATGTCTGACAGAAACACTCTAGAGAGTAGATCGCTTCTTGGTTAAGGTGTAAAGCTCGAGGGGGTAAAGGCGGGCTATCGTGTCAGAGCATGCTATATTGTAGGGTTATACACTCAGTCACGGCACCACCTCTTATAGACATATGTTGGGAAGGCTGCAACGGCTGTCTCCATAGACAAAGGGATCCAGACAGGCCGGTGCGAATCTCAGGATCAAATTTATTACTAGCAGGCATGGATCAAAATGTAACAACTACGAGGAGAGAAAATAAGAAATATGGGCAGAAACGGGTGACTCTGACATAGAGTCACTTGTTCTTGGCTCTATCGGAGTGACCAAGGTAGGCCAGGAAGCCAAGCTTGACAGTGGGAATAGACTCTGCGATCAACAAGCTTTAAAAGAGCGATATCAAACTTGCGACAAAGCACCCTAACACTGCAAGGACCATATAGGACCACGTTGAGCTAGCAGCGGCTGCTGTAAGCACCCTTAAACGTCACCAGGCACGGCTAGAAAAAACCAATGAGCCGTTACACTGTGAACCAGCAAAGGCAAAAAACAAGGTTAAAAGAAAGAAAAGGCGAGGGTGAGAAACTCTAAGCCTTCAAACAGCGCCAGAAAATGCGGCAACATAGGCAAGAAAACCTGCTCTTTATTGGATCTGGAAGGTGGTTTCAGATGACTGGGATTGCGTCATATTACAGAGAAATATGGAAGATCTGACAGGACCAGGGCATGCTAGACATGTAATGCAAAAGGCCGCATGGCACGTACTTCTCAAAAAAAAGCTTCGTTTCCGAGTGAAGTTGGTCTTTAAAAATGAGCCATATCGCACGTTATCAAATCAAGGCTAGTACAACAACAGGACTGGATGCGGAGTCATCCTGAACCACGGCAACAAGTTCTCTGTATTCGATACCAGAGGCAGAGGCAGAGATAGCGTGCGGAGGTCAACAAGCAGGCCATCTGAGGCAACAACGTTTCGAGAGTAGGAAAAATTTAATGCAGACCAAGGCTGCACTAAGTACACTTACTTTTTAGCCAAAAAAAGCGTTAAACATATAGTGGCACTTGCAAAAAGTGTAGCCTACAAAGAAGCGCTACACAAAAGGTGCTGGTCTTCAAGTACCCCAAATCCTTTTCAGGATTCGAGAGGATTGTCATCTTAAGCAACTGATGGCAAGATCGCTAAAGCTATGAGATACAATAATCTCCCTGGTGGCTTTACCAAGAAGTGATGCTCTAGCAGTTCAAGGTTAAAACTGAAGCCAATTGGCAAGATAAAGTTTGAGTGGATATTGATGGGCAAACAAATAAAGTCCACTAAGTTCCACACTACCGTAGTTTCTGCAGTGTGCATTGAGACATTTCCCTTCCCAACACAAAAACTAACAAAATTATTATTTTGTGTACTACTACTACTACTGCTGCCGCTGCCGCTACCACTACCGCTACCACCACTACCACTACTACCACTAATACCACTACTACCACTCCCAGGTGAGGTTTTGCTAGTTTCTCCATACCGAGCGCTTCCCCGGGTGGCAGATAGGAGCATCCTCGTAAGATATGAGGTGATGACGGGTAGTTTAGGCGGCTCTCTGTGGTGGTGATTGCGGGCAAAGATTGGGAGGCGTGTGCGGCGTTGGCGCGTGTATCTGGAGCGGTGTGGACGGGGGACTTGTGCCCTCTGTCTTCATCCATGTGGATGCATAGGCCGGCCCTGCTTGTGCTCCTTGTTCTTCGCTTTCTGCTGCCACCATGGGTGGCGCCTCAATGCTTGATGCGGGCCCACAAAAACTAGCACCCGTCGTGTAAAGAAGTAAGCAGCAGTTGTAACATGCTTCTCAGATACATGCATCACAGTCCCACTATATAAACAAAGGTTTACTTACGGATTATCCCGGGCTGTGGGTGGCGGGGCCTTCCCCGGGCTTACATTAGAGGCCTGGCAGCGGGTGAAACCGGACGATGAGGACCAGGTAAGTCTGGGTAACCACATTTGATATGGCTGTACGCCTCATAAACAAAAAAGACGTGATGGGCTGACTAATTTAAGCTTACTACCACAGAGAAGGCTATATGGCGGTGGCTCTAACCCTTTCCAAATATTCATTTTTAAAAAAAAGGGTAGTGTTGGTCTTTGCGGGTCAGTACGACATTAAAAAAAAAAGCCAATATGAAAAACGTCAATGCAAAACTTGTATCCCAGGCGGTAACCTTTCTGAGGAAATCCACCGGCAGTTCCGATCTAGTGAAAGCCCGGGAGACTGTTGCAGGCCCCACGGATCCTGGGGGAGGGGGGGGGCACAAAGACGTGTCTCATGGCCAACAGGGACTGCTTAATGTTCCATGGTCCTTTCTCACACACAAAAGACGAAGAGGAAGCCTGTCAAACATAGGCACCAACAAGGACAGCAACGTGTCAGTATTAAGCAACCAGACCCAGGAGGAGCTTGCCTCTTTAGAAGAAAATGGTGCTAAGCTCAGAGTAAAGCGACAGCAAGTGACTGATAAAGTCCAATCAGCAACGAAAGATATTACAGAGACGCTAAAAGCAATCAATGATAAGGATGGTAACATAGCGAACGCTGTTAAAAATAAGCTCAAAGCCGCACTTAAACACCTCGAAGAGGCAGAGGTGTTTAGAAAAGGCTTTCTTTCTGAAGAAGAAATGTTTGCAAATTCTTGGAAGGCGTCATTTGAATCCCTGAAATCGAAGGAACAAAGGTGAGATAATTTTTGACGGCATGTACAAAAAAAAACCCTGAACACTGCTGTAAAGGAAATAGAACAAAGTAAGAAAAAAAGGAGCCCATCAGACAGCCCTGAAAAACGTCAGCATACCATGTCTCCAAAGAAAAAGAAAACAGGCAGTGACAAACAATAAGAGATTCTCCTTAATAACAAATCAAGCCAGAAGAAAAAAGTGGACGCAACAACATCAGTAGTAGTAAAGATGGCCGAAAGGCAGACCTTTGCAAAGGTGCTACAGACGATGAAGGCGAACTTTGACCCTGATATGGCTAATGTGGCAGTCCAAAGTGTTTTCACTACAAAAAAGGGAGACATACTTATTAAGGCCAAAGGTGTACAGAATGCTATTGCATTCTCACAGCAAATTGAAAAGTCGGTAGCCGGACGGGGTACTGTCAAAATGAGCAACAGAAAAGTGACATTAGAGGTACAAGACCTGGATGCCTTTGTAGAGGAAGATGAGGTCAAAGAGGCTTTCGTTAGGACTTTTGGACTTAAGAGCCAGGAGCCAGAAGTAGCTCTTTTAAATCCAAATGCCAGAGGACAGAGGCTGGCATTGATAAAGGTGGACGAAGCAACTGCCAGACAAGTAGAAGAGGAAGGCAGGTTACGAGTTGGCTTCGTAAGCTGCCGAATACGAAGAAGAACTGAAGTAACAAGATGTTACAAATGCCTGGGATATGGACACGTCTCAGGCAACTGCAGAGAAGAAAACAGATCAAAGCTTTGCTTTCGGTGTGGAAGCTCAAACCACCGGAAGCAAGAGTGTCCAGGTCCAGCACAGTGCTTCCTTTGCCAAACGACGGACAACAAGCACGAAGCCGGCAGTGGGAGCTACCCTTCATTCAAAAAAGCGCTAGAAGAGGCCAGGGGTAAGGCCCAAGCAGGACGAAAATAAGGCAAAAAGGCCTTGAGTTGAAAGGCAGGCTAATGTGGACCCACTCTGCGCTGGGTACTTTTTACCTATCAGCAAGGGAAAGCATTAAGCTTATAGTGGTGCTTGCTAGGTAGGTGGCCTACTAATAAGCGATAGACAGGGTGCTGGTTCTCAGGGATCTCGAGTCCTTTTCAGGATCCGAGAGGATGAGCACCCCTAGCAAATGGTGGCGAGTTAGCTCGTTAATGCTGTGAGACGCGATGGTCTCCCTGGTGACTCCACCCTGAAGTAATGGTAACGCGGTTCCGGGGTGGACCAAAAGCCACGCGGCTTGGGGGGGGGGTTTAGTGGGTATAGGTGCTCTAAAAAAAAATCCACCGAGATTAAGACTACCGCTGTCCCTGCGGTGTGCCTCAATGCATTTTCCCTCCCTCCCAAAAAAAAAAAAAAAAACTACTACTACTACTACTACTACTACTACTACTACTACTACTACTACTACTACTACTACTACTACTACTACTACTACTACTACTACTACTACTACTACTACTACTACTACTACTACTACTAGCTTTTCTTCTACCAGATTCCATGAGAGGAAGTCCAGAAGTTGGTTTTTTCAACCTGGACAATGTTTGATGATAGGGTTATTTTCCTAGAGCAGGATAGACCATCGTTATAACTTATCTCGAGTCCTCTTAGCAGTACGTAATCAGGTGAGGCCTTTGTTATCAGTCCGCTGAGTGAACGGTCGATCCTTCAAAAAGGTTTGATATTTTTTAATAGCCCATACCATAGCTGGGCACTTTTTTTCGTTGCTGTGGTATTTTACTTTACAGGGGTTGAACTTGGCACTAGCATAACTGACAATACTGCGCTGTCTATCAGGCCTGATCTGGTATAAGACGGCTCTAATCCCACGAACGCTAGCATTAGTCTTTAAGACGTATGGCCAACCATTATTAGGTCAAGTCAATTGAAGGGGTTACGAAAGTTCCCACATTGAGCCAATCCATGGCTCCTTGATCTTCTAGCGTCCATTTGTACGGCCGCTTTTTGCTAATGAGGTCCGTGAGAGGTGCTGTGATCTCAGAATAACGAGGCACACAATTCCGAAGCCACTCACTTGTGCCAAGGAAAAATTGCAATTGTTTTTAAGTCTTTGGTGCTGGCAAGTTACATGATTTCTCGACATGCTTGGGTAGGGCCTTGTTTTCTTCAGCAGTGATTTAGTATTCTAGATACGTCAAACCTGATACTCCGAAGATACATTTATCAATAGCCACTGTGAGTTCGTAAATCTGCAATCTTTCCAAGACGAGAGCTATATGTCGTAGGTGTTCTTCCTGTGTGTTGGAGTATACGATGGTGTCGTTTAAGTAGACAAGACAGAACTTTCCTAAACATCAAGTGAGGACCTCTTGACTCATTAGCCTTTGGAAAGTCCCAGGTACTCCTTTCAGCCCGAAAGGCAAAACTCAAAATTAATAACAACCGCCGGAGTGTGGAGAACAAGCTGTATATTGTATGGACTCGGGCACTATAGCTATCTGGCATTAGCCGCTTTTGAGATCTAGCTTAGAGAACCAGACTGCTCCACCTGTATCCTTCACAGCGTGATGTATGTGAGGTACCCGTTGAGAGATATTTTCGGTAATAATATTCAGCCTGCTATAATCAACACAGAAATGCATGCTACCGTCTTTCTTTGGTGACAAAAGGATAGGAGAGCTGTACGGTGCAAAGAATGGCTCAATGATCCCACCTGCTAACATTTTTCGAACTTGCTCCTTGATGAGTTCCCTACATTTATCTGAGCAGGGATAAGTTGACAACCGGAAAGGTTTGTGCGGTCTTACTCAGATCTCGTGTTGTATAGTGCGAGTTTAACGCAACTTCCCAGTCAGGGGTCCAAAGACTTCGGCATGATCTTGCAAAAGTCTGAAGAGGTCGGTGCGTGCACCTCCAGAGAACCAGTGTTGGACCTGATCTAGGTCTGGAGCAGCTTGCTGAACCTTTCGAAATCGACGTGACACGAACGGGATCGTTACCTCCTGGTTGCTTTCGAGGTATGATACTCCCCTCCTTAGATTTAAGGTAGATTTTTTCGCATGTAGTGTCGTTAAACCGAGGACCATTCGATGCCGTAGATCTGGTGCCACAAGGAAGCTGTATTGAAATGATTTTCCCGGGATCTGTAGGATAAGGTAGTCACTGCCAGTAGTCTGGAGAGTTGCGCTGCTACAGGCCATATCACCCTGTTGATTATATGATACGACCCTGTCTCGCCCCGAGAGGAGTGAGAAATGCACAAAGTTGTCAGTAGATGTCTGGTCAACGATAGTAGCCACTTCCCGCTAACCCAGTCGAACCACAATCTTCTGTAGCGGTTGGCAGAGCATGCTGGTTACATTTATTGCCAGCGTCCCTCCGAAACACCTGTTGCCGGCTCCCCTAACACTACCGATTAGTTTCCTGGGAAAGTGGAGGATCGAGCAATCTGAATAGGACAGTCCCTATGAAGGTGGTAATCGAGGCGAAAGTGGCACTTGGGTGGCCATGGTATTGAAATTACTCCAGAAGAGGTAGTTGCTGGGGTTTTTTTGGCATCAGTGCCAGGTTTCTTGCCACGAATCTTTGCAAGGTCCCCCTCATCTTTTTCTAACTGGACTGCCATGGTAAGAAGATCTGCGTAGGTCTTGAATATGTGGCTTCAGAGAAACTGACAGATGGATGGACGAATGAGCTCGACGACCGTGGAGATTATTACCTTTTCCGCGGCTGTAGTACTGACCCTTTTAAACAAGTTTAAGGTTTGGCTTGATTGCGAGTTAGGGGGAGTTGGGGGTGACCAGTGTTGTTTTCTGAAGCATCAAGACGTCCCTTCCAACCAAATAACGATGGCGGTATCACACCTTAAGTTGTGGGAGTGGTAGGTTTGCTGGTCTTGTCAGAGTCCGGATCGCTGTAGGTGTGTGGCAATGGTGCGGTAATTCCTAAAGATCTGAATGATCTAGCCGCGAGGGTGGTCGATATATTATTAAGTTTTTACCGCTGCTTTATATTACGACAGTTGGAAAAAAGAGATTCATGTACTACACGTCTTTGCATGATCTAGGCGATATCATCTGGTCGTTGCGCGGCTTTACTTATATACTATTAGCTACTTTTTTACTTGTGATGTTCATCAGAATCAGCAGTTGCCACCTAGCGAGCGGTAAGTAGTACGTCTAAGCGCAGAAATTTTAGTCAGAGCTGCGCGAAATTGTAAAAATTAAATCTATATAAAACGAATCAATAGAAAGAAGAATCATTATTTTGATAAATAATAATTAATACAAACATACCCCGGATGGTAACAGCTGATTACATATGTAAAGTCACGCTCACATTCATCACATCCGCTCACACACTTATTCCTAGTCCATAGTGCAGTGATTGTCCCTTCAGGACGTTCATCACACATAAGTTTTTTTGACAGAAATTATTCAAACATCAGAAGTATACTAAAAAACCTTAATCAATACCCAAAAAAAATGCAGATCAATCAACTGTACTCTCTTTCATATGTTGTATTCTAAAAAATTTG
Source organism: Copidosoma floridanum (assembly GCF_000648655.2). The sequence goes on along the minus strand of NW_019379504.1, from coordinate 378,462 downwards.
CAATTTAACATGTAACTATATGGAAGAACCACATGAAACTGCATGTATAAGCCCCCGAATTTGAATTTGTATGAAAGATTACTGTTGGATAAGCCTGTTTTATTTTCAAATGGATCAATAATTTTTTTTTTTTTTTTTGAATATAAAAAAAAAAGAGGTCAAGTATGCGTAAAACGTACATGTAAGTTCATCCATATGAGAAAAATGATTTTCACCGATACTGCAAGCATTTATGCTCCTCTTACCTCTCTGAATTTTGATTTGAAATTTTTCCCCACTAACTATATGATAATGTCCCTAAGTCAAAATATTCCCTTATTTATAAAGGAAAAATTGTAAAAGGAGCAAACGTAATAAAAATTAATTATTGTATTTGTATAGTAAGGAAATTTTTTTTTTTTTTAGTGAAACTTCTTATGTTGAGCCGTAAACAGCCACGTGAGGGTAAATGCGTTACAAAAAAACCTAGCCACCCACCCTGCGGCCCAAGCCCTCTCCTCGATCTCCTCTCTTACATACAATTCCCTTTATCTACATATCTCTCTCCCACATGTACGCCGTGCGCTCCCTTTTCCTGACGCTGCTACTATACCTATGTATAACAAAATGTATTATATAGGTTTATTAGTAAGTATGTTACTTTGCTACGACTAAATTCTAAACCAATGAGCATGGAGAAAAGAGAGGAAAAGAGAAAAACAACAGTTGTACCTATTCTAGAGGCAAAGGATACTTAAGTATATTGTATAAATATATACGTGTTGCACGTCCCGGTCATAACATACATGTTTATACGTGTATGTAAGAAAACGTGCATAAAGTATTAAATATGTATTATACGACAACTTTACCTTTGTAAACAAAAAAAAAACGCTGTATTTCGAAAGGGAAGCAAAATTGGCTAAAAATAACAATTTTTACGAGTTTCCTCAAGGGGGTAAACATGATCGAGGTGCACAAATATAGAGGGGTTGGACAATGCACAAACGTAACCACAATTATTTTCTTTTTTGACTGTATCTTGAAAAGAACGAGTAAGAAAACATTTTCTTTTTGATGTCGAGTTTAAAAAATTAATATAGTTATTCACAAAATCTTTAAAAAATTTTTGGCATAACCTTTCCAAATTCGAAAACCAGTCATATCTTGGAAGGCAAGCAAGATCGGCCAAAAATAATTCCACGTATAGAAAATAATTATTGAGGTGCAAAAATATATGTTGCTTGGATTCATACAAACTATCGTAATAATTCTAAAAAAAATATCTTAAAGGCAAAGCTACATCCTACATATCCTAGTTATAAATTAATCTATTTTCTATTCTCTGATCTATTATGTAATATACAAATAATTGTCACGTGACCAAAACCTCACTTATTATTAATTTTAGGATTAGTAGAAATTAGTTATAATAACAGGTACATTTTAATATTAAATTATAAATAATTATAGAAAACGAAT
>NW_019379504.1:321492-373884 GCF_000648655.2 Copidosoma floridanum | reverse complement strand
ATAGAAAACGAATTAAATGAAAAATTACAACTTTATAATGGAAAACAGCTATGTGTCAATTGTTTTCCTTAATTTTTATTAAATAAGTAGAGTAGATTATTTTACTATTATGGTAGCCAACATTGAAAAAATTTTTTATTTGTCGGATACAATGATTCCAACTAGAATTTATTGTACATATTAATGTACGAACAAAATGCACAAACAGTAATTTAAAATGAAAGGAATTTTGTCCCGCGTAACTGGACAAAAGTTCCTTTTTTCGGGACACTATAGTGAAAATTTTTGTTTTATTCTGCATTACATGGTCAACCATTCATTGATGTATCAATACATATATTATCATAGCAAACATAGAAGTACTTAGAATGCGCGAATCAGATGTAACAAAATTATATGTATTTTATGCACTCGTGTACTCGAGTACGTAATTATTATACAATTTTTACTATTTTTATATCGGATTCTTAAAGACCTATTAAAATTAGGTGTAATCTCATTTTCCTAGTTTCTGTTACATCAAGTTGAATAACATTTGAGTTGGAAGTTTCACATCTGCCGAGGGTCCTGACAACCACATCTGGTTTTTTTTAATTATAAAAATTATGAAAAAATAAAACAAATTGCACAAACAATTATTTTTTTATTTTATAAGTAACAAATTACTAATAAGTACATAAATGTTGATTAATACATATGAAAGCTGCTCTGCTAAAAAATACTTATTTCCAAATTTTTGAAAAAAACGTAGACCAAAAAAATATATTTCATGAAACAAATTATAAATTTATTTAATGTATAATTAAACCCAATGAATTAACACACAGTGAATAAAAATTTACATTAAAAGTAAAGTAAGAACTGTAAGATAACATGAAGTAATTGATTTTCTTGTATTGATCCTGTCCATAACAGAGTAGGTAAGAGCCTCGGCCAGTGGGCATGTTTTTTTTAAATTTATTTTTTGTTATTGTTAAGAAATTAGTTAAAAGAAAAAGAAAAGATTAAAATGTATGATGTAGTATGGTGGGACGATGTTGTGTGGTGTGGTGGCGTTATGTGGTGTAGAGGAACCGGACATTTGTCAAGAGAGTTGGGACAAAGAGGGAGAATCAAGCAAAATCAACTTTTGTGACACTTTTTCCTTAACCTGAAATCGTTGATTTACTCTTTAGGGCAAAACAGGCCTATAGAAATATAACTTTGAAAAGGAGAATAAGCGTGGCAACATTACGATACTAATGCTATAAAGTTATCCAAAAGGAGAAGACACGAAAAAGAAAATCTTGCTACCACGTAGCACTTCAATTGATAATAACAGGACTATAATGAAAAAAAATACAAAGAAAAGCAGTGAAAAAAACTAAGAAAGAGAAAAATAAAGGTGAGCGGACTTGGATATGCTACAATAAATTCCAGGTAGATAAGGTATAGTGAAAGAAAAACAAAAAAAATGGAAAATTTGAAAAGTAGAAGCAACGCCCAACGGCAGAGAGAAAAAGTGAGACAGAGGGAGAACAGAGAAAAGATATTGAGCCACTGAAGGACATAGAAATGCTTGAAACGACATTAGAGAAACTTATGAGGAGAAGAGAGAGGCAAGAAAGGGAGATGTAATGTAAAATTGAAAAGATTTGAGTTAAGTGTAAAATTGTGTTAGTGTAAGCGTGAAAAAGTATAGTGTCTGAAAAAGTAATTATGTGAGGTGTTATGCAAGGAACTCAAGGTTTAAAAATATTGATAAAGCAGAGACAACGAGAAATTAAATATAGCTAGTGTGGTTAAGATTGAAAACAATGTAATGGTGAATGCACGTGCAGGCACATATGAGTATCATCGTGTGTATGAATACATAATTTTATGTACAAATGTAAGTACGCATATTTCAATGCACAAGTATTCGTCAGTATGAGAATTTGTTTGTATGTGTATACGTATAGATGTGGACAGACGTATCTATGCGTGTGTTTATACATATGTGTTTGTGTATGTAAGCATGTGTGTAAACGACAGAACTTAGAATATACGTTAACTATTTCTACGTTTGTATGCATGAAATATATGTAATGTATATAACTGTGTTGGTATGTATGGATGTACGTATTAACGTATGTACGTATTTAAGTACCCATGTACTTATGTAATTACATATAAATGTTTATAGGTATAAACTGTACTATATAGAAAAAATTGTACATAATTTATAACACTAGTAAAGACTCTTACCACCACGATTGTATAAGCAAATTTCTACTTATGCAGATGCATCAAGAAAACTAATTAAGTTCAATAAAAAATTTTAAGCATTAGAAATTAAAAAATACTTACTTTAATAATCCTTGTAAACAGAGTGATAAAATAGAGCTATTGTAAGATTGTTTTAAAGTACGAAAGAACATCGTGAGAAGTAATTTTCTTATCTCTGTAAATGTTTTTAACTTCACTGCCTGGTTTTCTTCTGCTTTGCTCTCTAACATCTCTTTTTTTATGCGTTCTAGCTTGTTTTTTTTTATTCTTTCCTTTTTACTCGTCAAGAAGTTTTTGTTTTTTTTCAAGTCTTGGTCACTATCCACGTTAATGCAGATTGCATTGAAGTCTACGCATTTTATATTAATATGCAGTAATATCAAAAAGACATCTGTATATTTCAAGTGCGGTCGTTGTTTCAATAAATAATTAATTTCTTGCACGATCTAAAATAAAAATATCAATCGTTAGTCACCCTTATTTTGAAATACTAATCTTTAAACATTATATCATTTAATAATTTGACGACGGCTATAAACAGAATTTTTATACACTTACAAAAAAAGTTTCTAGCTTTTGAATCGTATGCAGAAAACTTTATAAGACATGCTAAATCAAAGATAATAGTTAAAATTTTTTTGAAGTTACAAGTCTATAAGCACGTCATCCATGGAAGTAAATTAACAATTTCAAAATTTTTACTCTCAGGAAATATGCGACAAGAGTAAATTTTTACTTGCACGTACAGTTTTAGGACTAGAAAAAAAATAATGCAGTAGTATATTTCTTACGTAGGGCAGAAAGTACAACTAGCGCGCCAAAAGGGCGCATTTGTTGTATGTTTGATTATTGAGTACTGATGTTAATGCACTAAGGTGCTATATCAGGTAGGTGTGAGCATGCAACACAAATGAACAACAAAATGTTTATAATAATAATAAGAAATTTTAATTACAACTGTTACATTAAAAATACCAAAGAAAACTTAAATCTTATACACAATATTTACACTAAGTTTTTAACAAAATGAAAACAATTAAGATTAATCTATAAAAGAAAACAATAATATTTAGTGAACTTAGAGTGAATAGTAAAAAAAATGATAATACAGTAATAAGAAGACAATTGTCACGAAGTATCACTATTGAGTTTATAACCACCGAGTATATCTATACTCACAAGAGCAAATAAAATAGTGAAATTGTCTGTGTGCACTGTTGCAACAAAGGTACAAATGAAATATAACTGTTTTATATTGAGTGTTATCCTCTGTATAACGAGTCTTTCTATGATTGATAGGTTATGTAAACCTTACAACACGTGTTTTACTTGAGCGGTTTTTGTATAAAACTTACTCTATGAACATATCAAGTTGAACAGTATGTTATTGATACTAATTTGATGTATCTGATGATCAACTAGCTTGAGATAATACCTGAGATGATTTTGAATATTAACTGTTTGATGACTAGTAAAAAAAAGACTTGAGTTTAACTTGCTGAAAAACGCGCGAACAGCAAAAGCAGATCAATCACATACGCCAGCGTGTTAGAAAAAGGTGCGCAACTAGAAAACATTAAGAGTTAGTCCAGCTTGTAATTCATGAGCCATGCAGTGCTGCTATCACATTTACTGTAAAAAAGTGTGCGTAATTTGGAAAGACACTGCTGCTTTCAAGATTCTGAACATTGTATGTTTATGCACAAGGTAAGAGCGATATATTTTGTATCGAGGGCGGAAAGTGCAACTTTGCGCCCGTGGGCACACTTTCCACCCATCAATTACATTACGTCCTAGGGCAAAAACAAGCTTTTGGCCCAGCAAAGCCACAATGTTTTATTCCCACCCGTGCAAAGCACTGCGCCCGAGAAGCAGCGAGGGACGCTTTACCAGCCTGAAAAGTGGAAGCGCACCGAAGAGCAAGCTTGTGGCTTCTCTCCAACTCAGCACGTTCGATATATATACATGTAGTAGATGCGTGCGCTCGCTATACTTAATTACATGGATCACGCAAACTGACGAGACAATCCCTCAGTCACACGGTGATTGACTAAATCGTAGGTTTTCACACGCTTATACTCAAGTGATTTTATAGAGCAGGTTTTACGTTTACGAAGTGAGCAGAAGTCAAGGAGAGAAAATTCTGAAGATCATCTGAGAGAGCTAACAAAAATCAAGAATTTAGACATGCCTAAATACGACAAAGAAGGATGAAAAATTTTACGAACGTCGGGACTTGCCCACCGATGACTTTTTTTATGTGATCCTTAGTCGATTTCACCACCACTCTCCATAACTCTCCCAAATGGGAAGCGGAAGGCGGGTTTAAGTGCTAATTGGTACCTTAATTTAATAATTGACTGCCTAGTTTATCCGATAATAGCATTCGAACTAGAGCCTCTTCAAGTTCAGAAGCAGCACCTATGAAATTAGTGTTTTGATTGCTTTAAAGGTCAGTGCATTGACCACGACAACTTGAAAAACGGTGAAAAGCGGCGAGAGAAGGTAAAAAAGAATAGTCCTCTACTATTTTAAGGTGAACAGCCTTTGTTGACGTATACACAAATTCCACTATGTACCCCTTTCAAGTTCCACGGCCTCGGACTTTAGCTAAACTAATGGGGAAAGGATCTGTATAATCAACGCCTATTCTAGTGAACGCAGGGACAATAACTACACGGGATTGAGGCAAGTCCCTTATGAGCTGCTTCTGTGATTCCTTCGGCATTTGATGCATTTGTTTAGAATTGGTTAGATGATGAGACGACCACGTACTATCCAGTACATTTGATAAATAGAGAAAAACGCAGCTTGCACGCTGACGTGCAGAGTAATTTGATGAAGATGACGAACAATTAGATCAGTTAAATGACTTTTGGGTGCAAAAATAAGAGGGTGCTTAATTTCGTCACACATTTAAGTGTTAACGAGCATGTCACCTACTGTAAGTATGCCATCAATGAAGTTTGGCCGTAATTTTATCAAGTAGATGTCCGATTTTAAAAGATCAGCTGGATTTTCTACTCTTTCAGAGGCTTGAAAGTAAGCTTTATACTCTTAAAAATAATAAACTCCCTGATAAAATCTGACCAACAAAAACGAGCATCGTCTAACAACGCTTCACTTATCCAACCGCGCCATTCTTGGCACAATTTAGGAGGCAACCTATCATCCCAAAAAGTCTTTAGTAACCACAGTTCCTGCATCATTATCTTTGGCTTAAGAATTGCAGGGAAAATCCAGCCTAGCGGATGAAAAATAGGACAACTTGAGCTAAAAAAGAGCTTTTAGTACAAGCTACATTGCTCCTAATATTGTTTGTTTGGAAGTAAAATTCATCAGTGCTATGCCTCCATTTAATACCCAACACCGAGGTCGATTCAATAGATTCTAATAAATCCAAAGCAATAATATAACAAAGTTCAGGGGGTATGTTTTTGAGAACTTAGGTTGAATTGCTGCACCATTTTCTCAACTAAAAACAACCTAAGCTTATTATTTTGTCAGTTTATCTATTTTGTTTACTGTCTTTAGTATTGACTGAGCGCCTGATAGGTAATCATCCATGTAAACTTCTTTTCGAAGTATTCGAGCTTCCAGAGGGTACTCTTAAAAATATAATAGCGCTAGTTCCTCAAGTACTCGAGAGGCGAAGAAAGGCTAGCAAACTAGACCATATGTGACAGTTGTGAGAAGGTATGATTTTACAGGTTCACTGAGGTTTTAACGCCAGAGAATTTTGGTTTGATTTATGCAGGAGAATCTGTCGAAACATTTTCTCTGCATCAGCAGAAAATACAACTTTGTATTTACGTCATTTCAAATAAATTCGGTAACAAATGTTCCCCCGTATGGAGACAAGAATTCAGAGATATGCCACAGCGAGTAGTGGCTGAACCATTGACAACTACTCAGTGTGGTCGTTGTACTCGACTCACGCAACACTCCATGGTGAGGGAGATACCACACAGGGTTTCCGTGATTATCTACTGGAGTCATGTGTTTAAGGTTTTGATATTCAAGCACAAATTTGCTGTATGACTCACGAAGCTGAGCATGGGACTTGAAGCGTCACTCCAGCTTAGAAAACATAACTTTGGCCTTTTTTAATGATTCAGCTTGGAATTCATATAAAATCTTAGGAGATTTTTTAAACGGAAGCTTAACTGTAAATCGTCCTGACGGATCTCGAGTATATGTTCTTTGAAAGAATTTCTCACACTCCACTTTATCAGCTGAGAATGGAGTAAGTTTAGGTAAAAATTCCCCAACTTGCCAAAATTTTTGCAATAAATCAAATAGGGTAGATTCTTTCTCGCTGACATAAAAAGTCGTTAAATGATTTTGGTGAGTATGAGACTGACCGTATGAAGAGCCAGACAGACGACAGCCTAATGCAGATTTAGAGGCCATCGTTGAGTTGTCTTTTGTAATGGATGGACGGACCAGTTGAGTTGTCTTTTGTAATGGAGCCTTCAATAATTCGGGCATGGACAGTGGCTTTGAGTAATAATTCGATCAGATCATTATTCAGATATTTAGGATCAGCGAGCTGTAACCCCTTTAAATGGTCGAGATTCGAAGTTGAACACGACGAAGATGGCTGGTAAGACAATACCTTATCAACAATAAGAGCATTTACTTCATGCGTAAAATGAGAGTGAAAATGGGGTTTGATTTAGAAGCCAACTGAGTGCCTAGCGATAGTCAACACTTGACTTCCAACACCTAACAATGAAGCATTTACCTTTTTAAGTGGTAAGTTCAATGCTTGAGCGAGTGCCTTAGAACTTAAGGACACTTGAGAGCAAGGATCAATAAGCGCTCTCACATAAATTCCTTGTCCTGACGGAGTAACTATTTGCACTTTAGCTGTAACTAAGAGTACTGATTTTACAGGAATCGATGGTTGAATTACCAAGACAACTTGAGTAGATGTGCCCTTTTTGGCATCGCGGTTTTACAAGTCAGTAGTGTTTTTCTTTATTTCGCGATGCATCAAAGTGTGATGCTTTTAATGGCTTATTTTAAACAGAGGTTAGATTTAAGCTAGATACTCTTCTCTCTTTGTTTTGAATACTTCACAATTACGGATGTTATGATCCGAACTATCAAAGCAAGGGCAAGAAACCTTAGGTTTTAAGGTAGTTGTTGGGTGAGCCATAGTTACAGGAGACGAGTTACCCTGTTTACTCAGCTTAGCTGTTTGAGCCACAGAACCTGACTTAGGCCTGGGCGTATAAGACTCTAAAGTCATTAGTTGTGCGTTTAAAAATTCTTTAAACTGTGCCAGAGTAGGCAGTTCAGTAGAAGCACCTTAATGTTTTTGCCAATCCTCGGCAGTACTGAAATGTAATTTATTAGAAACTACTCCTATAAAGAACTCTCCTAGACCATGTTCATGTCCGTTGAGAGCTTCCAGGGCTGCGAGCGAACTAACGGGTTCACTCATCAATGATTTAAGTTCGCTTACTGAACTATTCTTTATAGGATTGTCATGGTCATGGTCGAATGTACGTAATTTGTTATTAAGTAACGTTTACTGTCGTAATATTCACATAAGGAGTTCCAAGCCTGAACATAGTTATCAGTAGTTAGAGGCAAGTTTTGATGGGCTCAGCAGCTCCACCAGTTACTTGTGAACGAAGATAGAATTAATGGTATCTCAGTTTTATTGTGCACCAATGTATGAAAGACATCCTTGAAATTCTGCCAACCTGCTCGATCATCACTGAAGCGGGGGAGATCTATGTTAGGTAAGGTTGACGCTGTATAATTGATGACACCAGCTCCAGGGGGGAGTGGTCTGTGTTGAGACCTCTGATGGTCTAAGCTGATTACGATGATCAATAAACTCACCATAATTTGATTAATAGGAATCTTCCTATTTGCTAAAAGCTTCATCTTTAAAATAAATGTAATTTAAATTAAGAGGAGTCAGGTCGAGGATGTGCGAATGAATTTGCTGAAACTGCTCGAAAAAGGCATTGAGTTGTTTTTGCCTTGCGATTGCTTGGCTTTGAGTCATTTTTGCTTGACCCATCTTTTTAAAGTCAGAGAACGAATTCTTTATTTTATTGTACAGGTCTAACTGAGTCTTGTAATAACCTTTCATTTCTTAACAAGTATTACTACTTAATAAAGGATTAAATAAGAAGAACTTCTATTGAAAATTCTAAGAAAGGAAAAGAAACTAGTTTAAACTTCAACAAAGTTGGTCAACACTATGTCCGAATGTTCAAGGAAAAACGTTTAGTTGAACTATTTCGGATTGGAGAACACCTGCTTAAGATAGTATTCTAACAACTAAGGGGAAGTCTATCACTAGCTATAGATAGTCTTACCAGTCCTACAATCTCTTATGTAAAAATCTAATTTCATAACATAAAATCAGTAGTTTACTCCTTAAATCACTGCCTAGATTTTAAAGTGTTATTTTGTAAATAATTAAAGTTAATCAATTAAGATGTCCTACATAAAATTTTCCAACAAATTTTTACTTTAGTTTTACGAATAAGAAGATATAAGTTATACAGGATTTAGCATCAACTATGAAAACCAAGTCTAACAGTTTATTTTTAAATAATTAAAAAAAAAAAAAGAATAAAAGGCGCAATCAACATATAAATACTTAAGTAATAGTGAAACAAAAAGGAACGTATTATCTAAAGTAGCTATGTTAGCAAATATTCAAAAAAATAAAAAAAAACTTTTTCATGGTGACAAACAGCAGCAAGGTGGTGACAGCAACAACGATAAACCTAGAAGAAGACTTTCAGTGCTGGGCTTGCATATTCAGACCTCGAGAAGAATACGATAAACAGCAGCAAAGCAGTAGCACACAGAGACAGCAGCAACAATGGCATCGTCTCGCAGCAGCGTCAGCAGGAATCGCATCAACTCGTAGCGGTTAAGATGATGACAAAGGCATCAGCCAGAGCGTCGACTCCTGGCAGCAACAGCGAACAAAGTATGTGAGCCAAAATGTCATTAAGTGTATGTCTATATGTATACCCTGACTTTATGCTTGCTCCTCTACGCTACACGTATTAATAATAAAGATAGATGTTCTCGTGCACACGAGAAACAAGAGAAAAAATGGATAAGGTGCTGATTAGCTCGAATAGTGCACGCAAACGCATGCACAATGAGAGAGAAAGAACACGTAAATGTATTCAATGTTTATACAGCGTGCTCGAAAGCAAACGTATACAAAAAAAAGGAGCCTTACGACTTATCTTGTTGACGCAACAAAAAGTTAAGATGTGTAAGCAAATGCAATCAACATAGCTGCCAGTTCGTCGCGTGGTCAAAGGTAATAGAGCTATGATAAAGCTCCACTCCCTACGATCTGGCTTAAAAGACCATGTTGAGAATTATAACATTCAACTAAAAATGATGAACTCGCGTAGAAGCTCGCCGGAATCGTAGGGAGGAAGGCGGATAGATTAACTAAAGCCTGGGTTTTCCTAGGCTTACACCAATAGGAACACGCTTATGCTCAAGTGATGTATAGTATCTTCAAAGCAACATTAACAGATTTTTATAAAACTTATTTTAAATAAAATAAATGGTCAAATATCCTTCGAAGACATTCAAACAAATAAAAAAATTAAATGCCAGACGTGTAAAGACACTGAAACCGCAATGGGCTTAATCGATTATAATTGTCAAATTGACAATACAAACGGAGAAGCAATTAACTTTAGGTTTCGTAATTAATAAAGACATTATGTTTTCCGTGTTTCTTAATTTCAGAAAATATTTAAGGTAATAGAATACCACATAAATACTGAAAAAATACTATAAAATAATCAATTGACAGTAGGAGTTATCATGCTCTTTCATATATAAATTAATTCAAGAATTAGAAAATAAATCATGTAAATGCTCTCGTCTATTGATACCAAAACAAATTAAAGATACACAAAATCTTTAAAATACAGTAATATCTTTCACTAAAGAAATGTTCGACTCATGTAACAAAAAATTACGAGAAGATAATTTAATGACTTAGAATACAGCTTTAATCATTCTTAAAAAAAATACTAAAATAAGTTGTAAAAAAAGGTTTATGTAATACAGAAAAATATTTTAAAAATAAATTAATTCGTTAAGGAGGAAATTGTCATTAAATTCTTTTATTTATAAAAACAGTGTTAAAACTGTTACGTCGGCGCAACGTATTATTTGAGTCTAAGCTTTCGCTTAATAACTCGGGACTCGCACTGGGCGCGTAGGCGGGACGTGGGGATAAAGGGGTAGTTCAAATTAACGTTGCAGTAACCGCAAAGGGGCTACGACTGCTTTCACGCGACTAGGACCGACTGCTGTACAATATTCCGATGTACTTGCTCGTGGCTCATTTAAGGTTGGTCGATTTTACCAAGAGCGGTGTATCGAAGGGTATCCGGTTCGCAATCTAAGAACTGTCAGCACCGTCATGAGTAAGGGTATCGTTTCTCTGCTTTACGTGGGGAAGAGATGGGTTAACTCGCGATCTGACTTTGATGCACTAATATCGTTGTGACTATTTGTTTTACTCCAATTGGTCCTTGTTATTCTGATGATATTACTACCGCTAAGAGCAATGGTATACGCGTGGCTAAATTAATATTCCCGGTGATCTACGGGTACCAATAATATGGTGAGTAATGGTGTCCGCGCAAAACAACTTAATATTTCCCGGTGATCCACGGGTACCAATGCTATGGCGAGTAATGGTGTTCGCGCAAACAACTTAATAGGAAGAAAAAAGCTTTAGAAATTCGATAACTTTTCCCTTACTTTTATTTAAGAAGGAAAACTCGGTACAGGCGGTGAACCAGCGTAGAACGGAAACCGCGATTGAAGAAGATCAAGTGGCAATAGAGGCGGACTCTGGTTACTAGTTGATCGTTCGAGGGTAACAAACGAAATTCGACTGTGTCCTCGCTGCGTAGTAGACTAGGTTGTAGCAGAGGCGGACTCTCACTACTTAGTCTACTTGGAAGGGTATCGTCGAATGTCATGTGCCGAACTCATTTTCCTCTGGGCCTCCAGGCTTTTTTAATGCGAGAAGCGGATCTCGGTCATGCGCTGGCACGAAAAACGCAGAAAAACTTGCCGGGGGAAAATTTCGAAGAAAACATAATAGCCGAAAATCTAATTGGCTAGAACTGCTCTAGTTTAGCCACTCAGAAATTGGCACATCCCACATCCGGCTTGTTCGTCTTTATGCATCAAGAGAAGGGAAGGTGATTCACTTACTCATACCCTTCCTTTCTCTTTTACATCAAAAAGTTACAAGATCTTATTATTACTTAATATTAACGTTAAGATGTGGTATTATCACTATTAACTAATAGTAAACATTGTTAACCCATTCAATCGAGTCCAATGCAAAAAGAGCGGTAAAAATCGCTTAATATTTAGGTTTGATTGAATAGATGTTCAGTACCTCGTGGTATTAATAATAATCTTAGTAGTAGTTAATTTTGGATGTTAATAACTTTAATAATTGCTAGATTTTCCGCTAGTTACACCTGTACACGTGAGCATTGATCGGACTAATAAATAATCATGAATGATTAATTAACAAAAGCGGTTTCTGTGGTTAAAACACGCATATCTATAGAAACAGTAGTGGGGTGCTCGTCGCGAACTATTATATTGTTAACTTACTTAGATTTACCAATAGTTTTTATTCATTGTTAGTTGTACATGTATTTTCAAATGTTAGTAGCATTTGGTCAACTATGGTTTTCTCTGCTTGTCGTAGGAGAGGAAGTCGGCTCAGGGTGCCCTGGGGAATCGGAAATTCCGTTACCCATGTTGGGGGCAAGAATGCGGACTCTCTCTCTCGACATCTCTGTATCAGGAAAAGGGGGAAAATCCATGACTTTCCCGTATTCATTTATATTTAAAGCAGTGACAGTTTTTAACAAGATTACAATTTAGGCTATTGCAGTATGTTTATGAAATTATTAACGCGATACAAAAGGGTTGTACAGTAAACCATGAGCCTGCGAACATGAATGGTAAAGATCGGATAATTCTTTGAGAGTCAATAAGATTGCTTTCGTAGATTTATGTAATATTATTACTGGCTAATGGTGTAGCGTGTACAGGTTGTATTAGCCATATGTAGTAATTCTAGCATTTGCTAATATTCTCGCTTAGTCTATGGGTCTTAACTCTAAATCATCCCAGTTTTTAACATTGCGTCTTTTAAACTCAATGTATACATACTAATATCTAATATTAATCCTCAGTACAGCTATTTCCAGTTGTACTATTGCATTAATTGGTTTTTATAATTATTTCGTTTTTACTTTTCTCGTCGTTTCCGGTCAGCATAGGCCCTCGTGCATGTGCATGAATCATATTTGGTCATCGTGCTGCAGCTACGAGTAACTTGCACGTGATTTATGCCTCTTTTCGGATGCACGTGGGTCCTTGCTCGAATTGCTTTCAAATCTCCATGGAGATTTCCTTACGAATGAGCGGGGAAAAAATTATTGGTAATTTTTAATTTACCGACATCACAAAACTGCTATAACTTGAGAAACTATTATTATAATATTTTTATGGATACTTTTTATCGTTAATTTTCAAATCAGTATTCCTTTGGATCATGATGGACGAAGATTGAATAATGTATGTTTCTAAATATTTGTTGATTCGAATAGCTATTGGGTTAAAAGTGTTATACTTATAAAATATTATGAGTATATCACTTTCTTAAATGGAAGAATTCGTTAAAAGTTAACTGAAGAAACTGAAACATGGTACAGCAAAGATAACGCAACATATAGATGGGTTCGCAAGCTAAACAATAATAGTTACAAAAATTTTTGTGTAAGTATGTTTGTTAAATGATTAATCGTAATTATTTAATCTTATCATCCCATAAAAACTTGATATTTGTAGATTTGGGTATCACACTCTCTGGCAGGCCGTGGGACTAGCAGACTGTCCAACTCCTTACCATTTTATAGAAAAAAAGAGGAAAAAGATGTTACATTTGTGAAATGTATATATTACAATACCTTTATCTTTATTTTCTCTTTTTTAGTATCTGTCTTTAATGTCAACAATTAACTTGTAATTTCAGGTTAAATGTGATTTTTATTTATGACGTGCAATCAAATTATAATTTCAGCATCTTGCACGAGGTTTTAGTTTAAATATCTTTGTCTCACTCGTTATGGGACCGGTAATTGCTAACTTCATGTGCTTAGTCTGAGCGACTCGCTTCGGGTGTCACTTGACACTGCCGAGAGCCACAAAGTACACAGCCAGCTTTGTTAGGTGACAACTTTCGTTAAGTTTGACTCTTTTAGCCTTAAAATTTTATTATTGAGCGAATAAATACAATATACAAAAGAATATAATGATAATCTGTTTATTTACGCAAGTCATCACTTAACAGCCTCTCCTTCTCAAAACAATTACCGTCCTCGGTGAATATGTTTTTTTTATTATTATTATAGTACTTTACGTCTGCCTCTGTTGTCGAGGCACTACTTAGAACACTTAGCACTTCGGATTGGGAGAAAATTAGGATGGGATTGGAAGGAGGGAGGGAGGGCCCTAACAACTGTTCCACATTCGCCTATGACAATTGTCATGTGGATCAGGAAAACCCCAGAAAATCTTCCGTAGGAAAAACCTGATTCAGAATAGCCTGGTGTATCTGCCTCATTTCTGACCTGGTGTCTAAGCTGCAGACTTAGACACCATGGCAGACCTTTGGCACACCTCCGGCTCATGATGTCGAAGAGGCAGAGAAACAGTGAATATACAGTTATTTAAGCATTATACAAAACAACCTTATGTACTAAATTACAAATATGTATATTAAGTGCTTGAAACTTATTTCTAAAAGGGAAATATGATTCGTATTGGGTTGATATGATTTAGGCATTGGATGATGAGCTGATTGTATTAGGTTTGATGATGGTAACGTGAGTTAAGGTAGATTCATACTTCTGTGTGGTTTGGAAGGAAGGTTTTAATATTTTTTTTTATTTTTCACCGTTGTCGTTTGTCTTTTTCCCCCTAATGTAATATTATTTGCGTAACCTCTTAACGTTAGTTGATGTAAGCGTTCGAGATTAGTGTTGGGTCCTGTTCTACAACAAAGGTTGTGATACCAGTCATATTTAATAAAGCTTACATTCTCATTGTAAATATTGCATCTCATTTTCATTTGAATTTAGATTGTACACAATATACTATGCAATGCTCATGGTTTGGAGTGACATGTAACTAATATCTTACATGGGCCAAAAATCATCACATACTTAGTCCACTCGTCAGTCGTAATAACAACCCGTACTTTTATCATCAACCTTCGTGGTAATTTTCTGGGAGTGCCGCTTAAAGTGTCTACAACTAGTGGAATATTCATTGTAGTTGTGGTTTTAGTTGTGTTGGCGATGGCATTAGGCTCCTTTTATTGGGTTGTAATGCAATGTATGAATATCCTTCGCATCACCTCAGCTTTGTCAGCCATACCATATTTGATATGAACAGGTACAATGTATTTTCCGTCTCGAGGTTTGTTGGAAAAATACATATCTTGTAAGCCGTACGGATATTTGAAGAACTCCGTCAGGTCTTAAGTATTATAAAATTTCTTTATCAGGACATGAATTTATTTATTTGTACGTTTTACTCTTACAAAGTAGAGAACAAGTATTTCTGCATCTTTGTCACATGATTTGATCACGGTATTCTTATCTAATCTAGACTGTAACGGTCTAGGTATAGGTGGCTGTCGCTTAATTGACGTTTATTCTGTCATAGATACATTGCAGGGTGTCTTATTCGCAAACGCAAATGGGTACCAATATTGGCATCTCCTTTCTTATGGTGTCCATCGGTATCAATGTGGGACTCATCATCAATGATGTAGATGCATCAACGGCCCCTGATGGCGCGTAGTAAATGGCTTCGTAGGTTGTGTATGGAGCTACACAGGGCTGCTATTGTAAGGTTTGGACCGTACCGTATCATCGTAGCAACTGTTTTCATTCTAGTTTATTTATAGGGCCCTCTTGCATAAGATTTAGGGAACGTCCACTGTCAATGGTGTCTATTATCTTGGTCATTTTATGTACTCTGTAAGCAAACGTCTGATGGGTGTTACGATGATTATTGATCGATACATGTATATATATGAGTACTGTTATAGTGTATTTCATGCTGTCAATGATTGTAATATTTTATAGGTTATGCAGGAAATGTAAATATAAAAACTTCGTTACTTCATTTAATCATAAATACGAATGATGGTGAGCTGCTACTGCTAAGTAAGGGTACGACGGTTTTTTGTAGACAGCTCCATTTTGTCGAGACTGAGGTATCATGACTGGATGTAGTCTAAAAATTATAAGAGGTTCGATCTACAAGTGGCAAATGTAATATTTTTTTAGTTCTATTGTCTTGATGCACAACATCTAATTTGCTTAGAGTGCTTATTAAGCCAGCATTAAGATTATGTATTGGTGCTACGAATTCTAGATTTCTTGATCAGTTCGCTACATTCTAGGCTACGGTTGTAAATATATATAGAGAAAATAGCTTTGGATCTGCATAAATTTTTTATAAATTATACAAAATGTCAATCAGATTTTCATGGAAATGGATTATATGATCCAAGGTAGTCTCAGTTCTTCTAGGGTTAGGTGATAAATGTGTCAAATATCTGTCAAGAGATATATCTTGTCCTGAAGTCAATATATCAGTAGCTGGTTTTAGAATATGCTTATGACGTTTCGTAGTGTTATATAGTTCTTTAAATATAGCTGCACAAGTATGGCTGTTTTGTTCATATAATTTAATATGTTCCGTTTGATCTGTATGAAAATTGTTAATGTTAGTCTTCATAACATTAATATTGTCTTCTGTGACTTAGCCAAAAAGTCTTTCAGCAAAGCTTCCAATAATTTCAAAAGCTGTCACTCTTTTTGTTCATATGCTGGGAGGTGAAATGATGTTATATCCTGCATTGGTTCCTACAGTATTCATTACACAGGCCCACAAAAAAAATTTTAATTCACCTTAAAAAATAAGAGTCTGGGGTCAAATTTCGAAGATAATCTTGTGACATCCCATGTCATGTACTTAATATTTATTACTTCAAAACACAGAGTTTCATTTTTTAATTATAAAAAGAAAAAGCTCAGCGATCTCAAACCATCAATCTGTATACCTGATTCTGCAATCGCGTGACATATAACTTACTTCTTTTAAAACAAGCTATCGTCGTGAAACTCGAACTACGAGTGCAATCTTAAACAATCTTATAAAATGCTTATCTTACAAAATCAATTTGCACAAATACACCAAATAATGTGATTAATCAACAACTTCAACAATCTTTACTGCAGATGTACACAACTTGTACTTAACGTAAAATTCGAGAGATCAGAAGTTTTAACCATCAATTACTACATGATTATTATACCATGACTGTGCTCACGTCAACCAAGAATAATTAGGTTAAGCTCTGATTGGTTGTTTAGATTCCCAACTTGACGCGTCCTCCTTAAACGCAAGAGTATAAAAACTCCTCGCACTTAACAATATTCGCCTTTTCTCTTTCATCAAGTGCTCCAAAGTAACTATAAAGGTTGAAGAGTGAGTACTGTTGCGTCTTTTAAGTTAATGTAAGACTTAGTTCGGTGATTCAGCTACGTGTAAAAAGCGTGCACTTCAAACAAATGTAAGACTTAGTTCGGTGACTAAGCTATGTAAGAAAAGCTCAAGCAAACCAGGCTACTTTAAACTCACCTAAAAAGTGAATCAAGGAGGAACAAGAAAGAAACGACCGTTATCTTACGCTTTGACGTTGAAAGCAGAAGCCTAATTATTGTCTTAACTATAAATTATATAACATAGTAAATGCGAATCCAAAACTTTATTATTTGTACTATTTGCAAAATTAACTATTTCCGGTTTTTCTAAATTTATTAAATTATCAGTAACTTGGTTGTTTATTAAATTAATTTTCTTAATTAAAAAACTTTCTAATTACTAAACTACATGAAACATTTCAAGATCGAATAATTCTTATTGATTGACACATAATTCTTACCTTAATGAATAAATTGCATATCGAGAAAAAAAAATAGACACTGTATGACAAAGACCTTTACAAGGACGCGAGATAAAAAGACGAATAATATATGCCACTACCGTATGACATAAGACATAAACTGTAACAGTAAGTCAACGTCAACCCATCGTACACCACTCCATACATATCGCTCAGTAAAACCTAACACCACAACGCTGAGTCAACGATTTCAAAGAAAAGTATACTGTAGATAAAAGCAAATGAGGCATTGAGGCCGATGGCTGGTTCCTGACAAACAAAAATTAAATTTATTTGTTTATAGAACCAATCTACGAGTTCTGCCCTTCACTTATAGAAGTTTGGACGTAACAACCTCAAAATACTGTTAAAAATGACGTTTTTCTATAGTTAGAGCTTTAGAAAAAAAAGAAGAGTAACAACAATCTTAGAAAACACCATATATTGATGTATGAGTGCCTGCTAAATCCAAATTTGTCATGATAACAGATTTTACAAGCAGATTTCAGACATCACCTCTAACAATTACTGAAAACAAAGTTTTTACTATTTAAAGGTTCTATTAAAAGTTAAAATACGAATCGCTTTATATGAATGCAATAGTATTTCTGTGAGTATTCATTTTCAAACCCTAATATATATTATTAAAAATGAGTTATTTAGAATAGAAAGTAATAGAATATGAGTTGATTTAATTTCGAACATCAGCTTCGAAAACTTATTAAAAATCACTTTTTAAGCAGTGAAATCTTGAAAAACATGAATTTGATTAGTCTTAGCCCAAGAATATCATGCACGAGAACTATATCAACTTACGCTTGCATATACGTTTGTCATCTAATGATATGTGTAGTGGATTTCTAAGTCGCTTTTTATGATTAGATTTTTTATCCATTTTTTGCATCGAGAAATAATCCACCAACATGTTTATGCTTCATTTTTCTTGCCATTTACGTTTAAATTCCTTCATGTCTCGATGAATTCTTTCACCTTGTTCATCACTGGAATCAAGAAAGTGGAGCGTCAAATTTATTAAACAATCATGATTTTTAAAAAGTTTTCGAAGCTAATATTCAAAATTTACTCAACTCATATTTTTCGTAATACATTCAGATTCAAAAAATACAAACTGACAGGAATACTACTGTATTCATGTAAAACGACTCGTATTCTCATTTATTTCTTCTTTTTTTTTTCAAACTTTGTTTTTAGTAGTTTTTTGAGGTTAAGTCTGAAATTCGTACGTCTTAACTCTTTAACTATAACAAATTTAGATTTAGCAGGCACAAATAAATGAAGCTAAGTTTTTTGCGATGAAAAATAAATCATATTCCAATTTTTTTAACTTTTTATACACAAAACTTTGTTTTCAGTAGTGTGCTGAGGTTATGCCTAAAACACATACGTTAAATGTCTTTTACTTTGTTAAATTAAGATTCAGCAGACATTAATGTTTAAAGAAAAGGTAATCACGATGGAAAATAAAACATATTTACACTTTTTTCGAACTGTTAAAACGAAAAACTTCGTTTTTAGTAGCTTTTTTAGGTTATATCTGAAATCTGCACATCAAATCGCTTTAATAATGACAAGTTCCGGTACAACAGGCATAAATATATAAAGCTTAGATACATGCGATCTAAAACGAACCATACTACTACTTTTTTCAAGCTTTTTATAGTAAAAACTTCGTTTGAGTATTTTTTTGAGGTTATGTCTATAATCTGAACGTCAAATCTCTTTCATCTTACAAAGTTTAGATTTAGAAGGCAATATTACACAAACTTATGGTTTTTTTCAAGACTATTGTTGCTATTCTTTTTTATTTTTAAGATATAACTACTGAAAAACGTCATTTTTTAATGTTTTTTAAGATTATCTTCGAAATGTGACCCTTAACTCCCATTTTTTTATGGTGAATTCGGATTCAGCGTTCAGTAATACATCAGAAAAAATTGGTCTTTCTTAGAAAACCGAACTTTTTTTTTGTGGGCCTTTTTTTGTGGGCTTGTGTTATGATAAATAGCGATACTTAAGAATTTTTCAATTGCATTATCTTTTATTCAAGAGGTCTATTTTTATATAGTTAGTACACGTAAAATAACTAAACTGTACAAAACAATACTAAAAAGTTCCATTTAATCCTTGAGTAGATGTGTTCTAATATTAATTTATTTATATCAAGCCTTACCACTATCTTCCAATCAGCACTTTAAACTTTTGTAGTACTAACTCATTCTTAGTATATTCTAAAGTTCGTTTCAAGTAGTTCTTTACTATGGTTGCCATAATTAGTATGATTTAAATCTGCGTAACTTTCAAGCACTATTGTCATTAAGATACTTAATATAATCTGCATTGTTCTCTTTTTTTACCTCTTGAAGACATGTAGACTTTGCTTGATTTAACCATCGTTTTTTTTTTGTAACACATCATTTTCTTCTAAAACTGTTTTTAACCCTAAGGGGTTCATTATAGTGGCTATCAAATTTACGAAAACGTACTTTTTTCTTAAGCCGAACGTAATCTCCTGGTTTAAAATTTAGAGGCCTTAACTTTTTACAGTATCTTTTTTTTGCTTGTATTTTCATTAACATTTGTTGATTTTCTGCCGCAATTTGCATTTCTTAAAGACGCTCAACAAGATCGTGTAAATATAATAGATAGGTTCATAATGTTTTATCTTTTGGTACCTTTAAGGACAACCTTGCTACTCTCCTAAATACTATTTCATAGGGCGTAAAATTTGTTGCTGCATGTGTGTTATACTTGTGTTGTATGTGAAAGCTACCGATTTTGCCCAATTGTTCTAGTCATTATAAGTTTCAGAGTAAATTTTTATAAAGTCAGCTAGGGCAGCATGACTTTGCTCTAGTAATCCCTACGTTAAAAGATGATATGCTAATGTAGTTAGATGATTGGTCTTTAGGGTTCTTATGAGTTGTTCTAATAAATTAGACATAAATGTAGCATGTCTATTTGATAGAATTACTCGAAGCGCACTAAAAACTACTATTAGATTTTGTACAAGTGCATCGGCAAGCGTACTTGATCTCTGGTACAGGGACTTATATAATGTACTTAGTTTAATTACACTGTATAGTTAGCAAATGGCAATAATCATTTTGTGTTATTCTTAATTTACTGACAGTATCAATAAAAACTTTATTAAAAGCTTCAATACATGTGTCTATAAGCACCAAGGGCTCTCTTGTTTTTATTCGTTCAATTTTCGCCTCTCGACATTAGCTGCATTAACGAACATACCTGTGAATATTATTTTTCATTCCATACCAATAAAATCGTTCTCCCATTTTCTGATAAGTTTGGTTTATTCCCTTATGTCCTCGAACAGAGCTGTCATGTAGTGTTTGTATTATTTCATTACGTTATTATACTTTTGAAAAATCAACCTTACCGTAACAGACAGCAACTTGTATGAATTTTTTATCGAAAGTTGTTAATAACATTTTTGTTATCAATCCAAGTTCTTATTTTTCTGTAAGATCTCCCCTTCTTAAAATCCAGAAAGTTTTAAGATGTAGTCTCAACAGTATTTTCCTAAGTGATTTAAAAGCTTTTGTAAGACTCTCTGAAGTTCCTAAATCAGTAGATGTTTTATTACTAATGATTGACAGTATATTGTGTCGTTCATAAGGTTTCATTAATATTTGGCCAACTTTTGGATTCTTCGATTTCAAATAACTAAAATCCAGTGCACCTATCGATCTCAACAGTTAAGAGACAGATGTGACTGGTTTACGATCTTTGCTGATTAAATGAACTATATTGTCTCTTTTTTATGTAAGACAATATCTGATAGTTATTATATTGTTTATAAGCTTAGCTCTATTTACGTTCTTCTTATTGTCGTTACTACTGCTACTATCACTTAACCTTACATACACCTTTCTATAATGTTGTTGGTATCGATTGATTGGTTGGGAAGGGTATAAGTCCGATAGTAGAATAAAATGAGGTGCAATACTTCAATTAATTCATTAATTTAGTTTTAGTTGGTGCCCTCCGATGAATTTGGAAATTCAAAGTGATCGGTTAATTAGTTACTTCGGGTAAGATATACAAAATAAATAAATACATCCAAGGTGTATTTAAATTTTCTATGTTGTTTTATTTATTCAACGTTTCGCTGATCATTTGTAACAGCCTCATCAGACTACAAAATTAAAAACACAATAAGAGATCTGGTAAAACTCACTCACAGAAATAAAATAAATTTAAGATATAAAATATAAATGCAGGTAGAGAAAAGTTCGTAAGAATATTAACTTACTCATCACCTGTCGAACTATAAACTGACAATAAATTACACGATAAGCTAGCACTTATACAGGCGAAGCAACAAAGGGAGATGGTAAAGGGCGAAGAATTCGATTGGGACATTTAAACTTCCGTAGTAAAGAAGGGTATGCTCGATTAAAAGAAAGCACGTTTTTCTTTCTATTAATGTTACGCTTATCCAGTTTTATATAAAGCATTATAGAAATAATTTTTTTTTTTGTAACTAGATTTTTAGTCAAGTATATTAAAGTTATCCCAATCGAATTTATGGTTACAAATATTTTGATGTGGGCAAACAACGGACTCAGAATTTTTGTTTTTAATGTGTTCATTAATGCGGACCTTAATTATTGTCGATATATAGTATACCAATTTTGCAGAGGTGATGAGTGTTTATAGTAGTTTTATTATAATTGCTTGATTTGTGTCTTTTTAATCTAACTTCCATATTTTTGTTTACAAAATTCAACGGGTAATTATTTTTTGTCAAGAGGTTTTTTAATGTGGCAATATTTACACAGTTAAAATGTGTACCGTAAAGTAAGATGACTCTATCAGATAAATTGAAAACAATATTTCCTCTGTAGCTAACAAGACGACAAAAAAAGAATTCAAGATACGTCTGGAAGAAGTAGGTTTTTTAATCCAGTCAAAATTAAAGCAGCTCAAATTTCTGATTAGAGTTGAGATTTTTGTCACTGTTCATTACATGAGCTAACTGTAGTTTAGGACAATATGAGTTGAAAGCATTTAATATTTGATCAATGTGGTCCACGTTAATAACAAATAATACATCATCTACGTAACAAACACAAAAAGCTAGATTATTATTGTAATTATTTTCTAAAATGGAAAGACAGTCGTTTTCCAGGTCATCCATTCAAGATATGATAGAAAAACTTAAACGAACAAGTGTCGTGTATGAATTGTATTATAAAAATTGTCTTGCGTCATATGTGGGTGAGACAAAGCAAGCTGCTAAGGTTCGTATTAATGAACACACTAAGAACAAAAATTCTGAGTCCGTTGTTTGCCCACATCAAAATATTTTCAACCATGAATTCCATTGGGACAACTTTAATATACTTGACAAAAAATCTAGTTACAAAAAAAATCATTTCTTAAATGCTTTATATAAAACTGGATAAGCGTAACATTAATAGTAAGGAAAACGTGCTTTTTTTTAATCGAGCATACCCTTCTTTACTACGGAAGTTTAAACGTCCCAATCGAATGCTTCGCCCTTTACCATCTGCCTTTGTTGCTTCGCCTATATAAGTGTTAGCTTATCGTGTAATTTATTGTCAGTCGATAGTTCGACAGTCGACAAGTAAGTCAATATACTTACGAATTTTCGTGTACCTGTGGTGATAATTTATATCTTAAATTTATTTAATTTCTGTGTGTAAGTTTCACCAGATCTTTCATTGTGTTTTTAATTTTGTAGCCTAATAAGGCTGACACAAATGGTCAGCAAAACGTTGCATTTATAAAACAACATAGAAAATTTAAATGCACCTTGTATGTACTTATTTATTTCGTGTATCTTACCCCCAACGGATCACTGATTACCAATTTCCAACTTTAATTCATCAATTTAATTGCATTGCAGTTTATTTGTTTGTTGTTTTTACTAAAGTTATCCGAGGTTTCTTCTGTTATTTGTTTCAACTTCGGTGCTTTAGACCATCTGTTTTTTGCAATAATTGAAGGACCTGTGTACGTCATGGTACTAGAAATTAAGTGGATGTTTTCTTAATGCAAGGGGTAATTAACAATTTTCCACTTGTCATATATTTTCTAAAAATTTTATCTTTATCAAATAGGGCTTGAAAGTATGTTGTACGTCTAGATAAATTAGTAATTTTTTCAGCTTATACAGAATCATAAAAATTATCGGGATTATAGGTGTCCATTTCGATTATTATGTCCTGAATCTCAGGATCTGACTCATTTACATCAGAAAATCTGGTTACTGATAAAAAAACCCGTATCAGCTCACTCGGGTTCATCATCGTTGTTACACTTGTCTAAATATTCTTGAAAACTTTAGTTAAATTTTTCATTTACTTTTGTATTTCTTGATCAGTAACCCTTTCAATATTACTTGTCGTAGCTTTAGATTGGTCTTTAAAAACGTCGTCGTTTGAACCTACACTTAGTGAAATGGATGTAACAAAGACTTCAGTATTTGTCACGTCTGAGTCCGAGTCAGGATCTGTATTTCAGTCTACCTCCTCTTCAGTCAATCCTTGCCGTAATCCACTTCGTCTAGCGTCATATATCGGTTATTGTGTATCTTTTCCCAACGATTCTTTAGTATCAACCGAATCGTTTTCGGAAAACATACTTGTCCTTGACGATGCAACAAGGTTAATTGTATCTCTGACTGGTAATTAGAGAATTTTCTCTTTTTTGCAATGACAAGGTCTTATCCCGATGATATCTGTATTTATATTACTAGCGTATAATGTTAAGGCTACTGATTCTGCAAATTAACTTTTAATGAGCTAGAATCTTTTGTTGTATTTTTAGTGACATTTTTTAATATACTCGGTTGAGGTGCAGATTATGTCTGTGGTTGTGGTAATGTTTTTGTTCAAGTCCTCTAAGCAATTATACTATTATGTAACTTTGGCCGACCTTTATTTTTTTTTAAACCAAGGGATTGTCCAGGCCCTCTAACAAATTTAGACACATTTGTTTCTGATTTAATCATATTTCTAGATTTTGTTACTTTCACTGTCTCCTTCAAGGTTGTTGGCAGCGCTTTAGGTTAAATTATCGTTAAATTGCATGTTTTTACTAATACTTTACTCTGACTTTATTATTCTATTTTTTTCTTTTCCTTAATTTTTTTCTAACCCTTCATCATAACTCTTAATAATAGTAATCTGTAATTTATATTATTTTCCACACAAAGAAATGGTCCTCCTAGATTTTTAGACAATGCATTAGCATTGGCATTAAGTTTTCCTGGCTATTATTTAAAAGTGTAGCCATAAAATCAGTTAATTTAAACATCCATCGCATTAAACGCTGCCCTTTGTCTTTCCTTGTATGCATCCAGTTCAATGGCTCATGATCAGCTACAAGAACAAATTTATTTCCTAATAAATACTAATCAGAACTATGTATTACATGTGGGGTGGCTAAGCATTCCTTGTCCGTCGTAGAATAATTTATTTTGGCTTTATTTATAGTTCTTGAAAGATAAGCGACAGGATGGTTAAACCCATCTTTTTTTGACTTAATACAGCTCTAATAGCGTAGTCAGATGTATCTATTGTCAACTCAAATGGTCTTCTAAAGTTGGAAAACTGTAAAATAGGCATTTGACATAGAAGACCTTTTAGTATTTAAAAAACTCTTTTCTTGCATTTTGGTGCATTCAAATTTTTCTTCCTTTTTGATAAATCTGATGACGGCTTAGCTGTTTTCGAAAAATTTTTAATAAAACGTCTGTAGTATCCTGCTAGTCCTAAAAATTGTCTTTTATTTTACATAGTCCTGGATTTAAGGAATTCTTTAATGGCTTCTATCTTTTTAGGGTCTCGTTCAATTCCTCGTAGTCTTACTATTTATACTAGAAATATAACTTCTTTTCGCAAAAATTTAATGTTAACTGGCTGGAGTACCGTATTTGCTGATCCTAATCAATCAAGAAGTAACCTTACTTAAAGTTTATGATCTACTAGACTTTTTGCGTAAATAATAATATCATCTAAATACACAAACAGTTCAACATTTGATAAACCTCTTTATATGAGATTCATTAGTAATTCAAATGTGTTAGGTGCAAGTTCCAAGCCTTAGGGCATTCGTCTGTATTGAGAATATCCCTGGGCTGTCGTAAATGCTGTCTTATACTTACCATATTCAGCCACAGTAATTTGTAAAAATCTACTTGCTAAATTAAAACCTGAAAAATATACAGACCATCCCAACTGGTCCATAATATCTGCGCTGTTAGGCAATGGACATGCATTACCAATGGTCTTTTCATCAAGTTCTCAGAAATTAATTACTACCCTTCATTTTAGATTTGCATGGCTGTCAGATTTTCTTGGAACAATCCAGAGGGGTGAATTATAAGATGATAACGATGGCTGAATTATTCCATCGTTAAGTTTTTTTTGCTACGTGCCCTTTTAAGACTTTCCAATGTACCGGTGGGTGACGATATTTTTAACTGTTAATAGTTATAAATTAAATATGACCAATAAGTATACAAGCGAATGTTAATACATCTTAATCATTGTATTAAGACGTTTATATGTATAGATGGCGGCACTTCTTATACAAGCACTCTTTTTTCTCTATACATGCTCTTTTTTTCAATATCCAATATACTTAAGACTTACAATTCTTAACCACATTATTTCTTTTTCAAGAAATTTCTATATGAAATAAATAAGAATAAGAAAAATATTCTCCCTGGGTGTGGATCGAACACACAACCTCCTGTTGACTAGACAGTTGCTCTACCATTTGAGCTATCGAGGAGCTGTACATTCACTAGCACCGTGAGTTTAGATAAGTTTCTCATTCCTAATTTTTTAGAGCTGTTTTTCACCTAAACTCGATAGAGTAGGTATATGACTCTATCGCTTGTCAGTAAACTAGAAATTAAATATCACCAATAGGTATACAAGCGAATATTGACCCATTTTAATCATTGTATTAAGACGTGCATATGTATAGATGGTGGTACTTTTTATACAAGCACTCTATATCCTCTATACATACTCTTTTTCTCAATATCCAATATACTTAAGACTCACAATACTGAACCACATAATTTTTTTTTCAAGAAATTTTCTTAAGAAATAAATAAGAATGAGAAAATTTTAATAGGTATGTTATTTTATGTCGGAGTTTCATGTGGAACAAGATTAGTACAGGGTAAAGGGTCCCTGATAACAAAAAGATTCTTAGAAGTTCGGAAATCAATCGATAAATTTGGTCTTATTCATCTAGGTTTCCCTGACAGGTAAGCACAAGTTCTCTTAGGTCTTTTATTATATCTTTTATTATATCTATATTTTTGATGACTCGTCTCCCATACTCGCTACTAGTATCAAGGTCAAATTCCGGTGCAATGTTTTTGAAGGGTAGAATTTTTTTGGATCTATTTGAATCATAACATCATCTTAATTAGTATTTATCGCCATAATATTACACTGACCGTCCTTATTTTTTATTATGCCTTTTTCTAAATACACTCCATTATGTTCTACGTCAACTCGTGGTAAGTATCCCTCAGTTAAATTGGTATTACTTAATTTTTACTACTTGAAGTGTTTGAGCCTTGATCGTGTATTTAGTAGGTTTATTAGTATTTTTGTGTTCCTTATTAAGACAATGTTGTTTTACACTAGAAGTATTCTTACTCTCTTTAATGGCATGGAATTGGAGTGTATCTTGGTTGTTTACTCCATCATTTTCTCTGTATATTCCACTTTTATCAGTTTTATTATCAGTGGGCTTCATAAAATTGTCACCTCTTTCTAATAAAATCAATTTGTTACATTTATCTCGAAGTGCATATCAGCTTTTATGTCTCCAAATTTTTCGTATTTAGATATATAAGACTTTTTGGGCTTGTCTACGATGTATTCGTCATAAAATTTTTGTTGGTCATTTTTATCCCCAGAACACTATGTTTCTTTGTTCGTATTAGGAGTAGTATGAAAAATTTCATTTTGCTGCGCTTGTGTCTTAAGTTTTATTGCTTTTAGTTATTTTTTATCCCTTTCTCATTGCTCTATTTCTCCAAAACTTTTCAAAAAAGGAATGGGGCTTATTAAGTTATCATTTAATGCTATAGTATCATGATAATATAATAATGTGATTCGTTGTTTTTTACAAAAGTTGGGACATAATAGACCGCCATTGTTGACGGAAAGATTGTTAAGGATAATACGAAAAATTTTAGGTTTTTTTATGTAGTTATATACGTTGTTCCCTAAGTTAAAACTGAATGAGGTATAATCCTAGTAAAATTAATAGTCTTACAAGTCTCCACGCGTGAATATCGGTGCAACTTGTCTAGTTTAATAAGGTGATATGCGATGAAAACGATTTTTTGACTGACAACCTTATGCTTGTAGGCTCGTCATCAACGCCAAATCCCTGGCAGATACCAATATGGACGGCTTAGATTATGTTGCAATAATTATTTCCTGAGGTGTAGTTCTCGGTGTTTGGTTCTGATTGAAATGCTGGAGCTCACCTCTGTACGACATTGGGGGTGAGCTATGTGCGAGAGTTTAAGTGACGCAGCAAATAATTGTCTTTTCGCTGTTGATAAGTCTAAAAATGTTTAGTCTGATAATTAGAATTAAAATTTTGTTGGTTGTAATTGTTGTGATTGTCCTAATTTTTATTTCTGGATATCTATAATAATTATTTGTCCGGTCCTTATAACCCGATTGGTTACTTCTAGAACTAAAATTTGAATTTTGTTGTGCATAATAACTATTAGGATTCTCGTTGCTATATTCATCAAAATTGTTTTGCCCATAGCTATTACTATTTTGTTGATTTCCATGATATCAACTTCTTTCATTGTTTCTAAAATTTCCCTGAAAATTTGGATTATTATCGAATTGCCTAGTAGGATTTTGATACTGATTGTTCATTTGGTGTTCATAAACTTGTCCTATTTGATGCTATGGGAATGGTTTTTCAGGGTGCCTATTTTGCTTTTGATATAATTTATTTTAATTATTTTTTAAATCACTGCAAGCTAGTCCTTGGTATCGTATATCCGGGATTGTACCCACTCTCATTCGGCTCTCCAATCTCAACGCATACTCGACGACATTGGCTAAGGAAGCAAGTTCTTTTGCATCTACCTTCTGGCTCATCATAGGTGCTAGTCTTGATTTGATTGCATGTTGAAACGAGAAGTTGGCATTGAGTGACTCCATTAGAGCTTTAGCTACCATTATATTGGCATTAGCTGGATCATCGTTTTCAAATACCATTTTTACCATTCAATTATTATCTCTGTTAGATTATTAAAGTTATGTGCTGTTACGGGGTGAACAACGCGGATGAACGAGGCGGAGTCTCTCCACTTCGACTGGGCCTGGGTTGCCCGGATACCCAACGGTGACACTCCCTGTAAAATATTTTGCGGGTCTCGTTCGCCGAGACACCGCTGCTGGATCAGGTATCGCGGCTACCTTGAACGTCGTCGCCTCTCCCGACGACTATAACACGGCACAAAGGGGGATCGGGCACACACAGAAAGGAAGTACTCACGATCAAGTTTAAAATAATAAATATATTCAGCTAAATGATATGAAAAGGAATACAAAATATTACTCGTGGGTGTGTGTGTGATTCTCGCACGTCGAGCACGCTTGCTCGACGTGCTCGCGGCGCGAAAACGCGAACCGGGCAGACAACGCGGGCTAATCTAGGGCCGCTGTCTTTTCCAATAAACTGCCTGTTGGCAGGTACTTACGGCGAAGCGGGGTCGCTCCCCGACGATGCCTCTCGCAGGCCAAGTTTACACGGGATCAGTGGAGCGGTTACGCTGAGGTCAGTAGGCGTCCCTACTGGCAGCCTTCGAAGGCCAAGATCGACGGTATCGGCCTCGGTAACCCTGAGTCCGGCGTCGTCTGCTATCCCAGCAGGACCCGGACACTCAGCACCAAACACTGTACCGGGGACAGCTCAAGCACAGCCGCCACGACAACAATCGCAGGAACGGAAACACTTCAGAGGACGCGTCTCACGTCCTCCAAAACAGAATTCGCTTCTCGCGGGTGGGAAAAATCGCCTTGAGAAAATTGCTTCTCGCAACCGCCAACAAAAATTCGCTTCACGCGCGTTCGCTGGCCCAAGCTAATCTGATCTCTTTTCGGCTTTTTCTTCCCTTTCCATCCTTTCCTAACTGTCCTCTCCGTTTTTCCCTTTTCCTTCTTTCCCTATCGGTCCTAGCCTACCGATCATGGCTCGACGGTATCTCACCGTCACACCCCCCGACTAGACGTTGGATACCGGAGGTATCCAACTCTACCTTCTAGGCGCCATTCAGGAAGGCTCTAGGGACGATTACTGGGAGAGAGGAGAGAAAAAAAAAAAAAAAAGGATCGGTTTGGGTGGAGGCGCTTACAAAACTAACATCTCGTTAGTTGTCGAGGTCGCAAGCATCGCGCGTCATTTGGCGATGGACCCATCGCTCGGTCGCATGTTCGGACATCGTCGCGTGGTCTGCCATCGCTCGCAGGTGTCTTAGCCGCGGCGAATGGCTTCGACACTACGATCGCTTTACGCGGGCGGCCTCGCTTTGGCCCGGCTGGCCCGAAAGCCTCTCTTACATCATTTAGGCTCGCGCTAGGCGGGTCGCGCTTCGCCTGAGCGCCGCTTTCCAACGGTGGTTGAGGGGCTCTGACCACTTCTTCTTCGGACCCCAAGTCGTTACAAGGGGGCTCTTCTCCCGCCATTGCTGAGGCTCTACTACCGTCGAGTAGTTCGGCAGGAACTTCCTGTACCATAAAACCATGCCAAGGAACCGCCTACGCCCTTTCAGACTCTTTGGAGCTGGAAATGCCGTAATTGGCTCTAAGTTGGCCAGATCCGGACGTAAATCGTCTCGGTTTACAAGGACACCGAGATATCTTATCTCTGATTGACAGAACTCGCTTTTTTTTCTAGGTTGAGGGTGAGTCCTGCGTCACGAACGCGTTTTAGCACGTGTTCTAGCCATTTCAAATGCTCCTCAAATGTCTCCGTGACAATTAGTGTGTCATCGAGGCAGGTACGGGTATATGGTTCGAGCTCTGGCCCAATGTAGCGGTTAATCAGTCGCTGGAGCGTAGCCAGCGCATTACTCAAGCCAAATGGCAACCGTTGGAAATGAAACAGTCCCTTGCCTGGCACTGTAAACGCCGATATCGGTTTATCCTTCTCAGCTAGCGGAATTTGATGGTACGCGTTGCTGAGATCGAGAGTCGAAATGAAACGCGCCCATCTCAGCTTGCGCAGGATCTTATCCATGTGAGGCAAAGGGTACGCGTTGGGTACTGTCACAGCGTTTACCTTCCTGTAGTCAACGCAAAATCGATACTTTCCGTCCTTTTTTCGTATCATGACCACCGGACTTGCCCAGACACTATTAGACGGTTCGACCACGCCACTTTCGAGCATCTCACTCACGTGGGCATGTATGACCTCCTGGATCTTGTCTGAAACAGGGTCGCACTTTGTTTTGATAGGTCGCGAGGTCGTGACCTCGATCTCGTGCTCCACCCACGTAGTGCATCTTAAAGGAGCTTCACGCTCCACGTAGCGGTCCAATAGTGTCTGCAACCCTTCTTGTTGCTTGGACGAAATTTCGTTGAGCCCTATGGCGGGGAGTTGAACCTTGCCCGATGCCGTCAGCCCCGCTACCTCCAGAGGAACCTTGATCTCTTGTCCTTTTATCACCAGGACTCTATTGACTGGGTCCTGGACGGTCCCGAAAGCGTTGATTAAGTTAGCGCTGACATAGCCATTAGCGTCTAACTCGGGCAGTCCTATGACGTCCACGTCTCGTTTCACCCCTCCAAGCTCGAAGGGTAGGGGGACGAGGCCTAAGGTGGGTGCTGGTCGTCTGTCGGCCATCGCCGCGCTTCCCAGCGTGAGACGTAGTTGACGACCGCAGGCATTCGCTATCTGGATCTCGACTGCTCGCATGACAGTGTGTGTAGCGCCAGGGTCGTATGGCGCTTGTAGCTTGTACCCAGCTACTTCAGGAGGACTAGCCAATTTCTTTGGCAGCTCCTCGATTGCCTTTCGAAGGGCAGTTATCTCTTGCGAGCTTGCGCTCCCGGGTTGCGTCTTGCTGATACCAGCAACCTTGGGCTGTTTTCTGGCCTCCACAGCCTTAGTCTTGGGCTTGTACGCCGGTTCTGGCAGGTAAAAGTGTTCAGGCAGGGGTGGCTCCCGGAACGCACTCCTAAACTCCAGGAGATATTCGGCTTCAGTGGCTTTTCGTAGCAGCTCTGCCAGGCTGCACACCTCGTCCCGTCTAACTCGATCCTGTAGTTCGGGTCGCATGTTCCTGTGAAACAGGTCCAGTTGACGTTCAACTGGCCACGAGGGTTGAATTCGCCGCACGATATTTCTAATCTGTGTTAAGAAATTTCGTACGGGCTCACCAGCGTACTGGGTGCGCATTTGCGCATCCCAGGTTAGACGGCGCTGTACCTCCTCGTTTGAGCCATACCACTCCTGCCCCTCGGCTACGAAATCAGCCCAGCTGATCCATTGGTCGCATTCGTTGCGGAACCATGTCGCTGCCATGCCGGTCATAAGCTCCGGTAGAGCTCGGAAAAGCTCTTCTTCCGTCAATCCGGAAGCTGTGCGGCACTCCGTAATGCGCGTGAGGAAGGTGTCAAAGTTGTCGTGACTTTCCCCGGTGAACTTTACGTTCCACTGCCGGACAATTTGTCTTAAGTCACGGCATCCGGAGTCGACGTACGACCTGCCTGACCCCGAATTTCTTCCTGCCAGAGGCGGGAGACTCCTCCCCGACCAGGCTGGACTTATGGGATCAACAGGTACAGCCAAATATTGGGATAGGTGGGAGTACGTTGAGTGCGTTGACGAGCTTACCGCATACGTTTGTGGCCACGTCGTAAGCGCTTGTGTCTGCGTTGTCATGGTCCTTTTATTTACTAGATGCGCGCTACACAATAAAAATTTACTGGCAGTAAGTGTACTGTGCCGCAACGCAGAGATTAGCTTGGGAGAGAGAGCTGACAGGTAAGGGAAATTTGCGCCAAAGCGTTCGTTGGACGCAACTTTCCGCCTAAATTTCTGCCTTAAAGCTTTAAAGAAAATTTATAATTTAATACAGCCTTATACTTAAAGCTGTCAGCTGTAGGGATATCGATGCCCTCAACTCTCTCTTTTTTATTTGTGCATGTGTGTGGTGCAATTTTAAATACAGTTATGTATAGTGTACCTTGCACACGTACACTACTGCTCGTCGCTCTACGAGCCGCGAGAAGCCAACAGCCGTGTATACCTGTATACCGCCGTATACGCGCTGCGTACTCTACTTGCGCCGTAGATCAGCGTTCGCCGCCTGTGAAAATCCGATTTCACAGGCTAAGCTTGTTGGCAGTCGAAAATAATATTTCGTCTCAAAATATTATTTTCTTTGTTGCTCGCACTCGTCAGTACAAATTTTTGAGTGCTGGAAGTCCGCAGCGACTCAAAATTGTCACGTAAACAAAGCCACTGCTTTGTTTACGCGCGCGACCTATACGAGTCTGCCAGTGTCTCTCACGTATGCTAACGCGTTCTACGCGTTCTACGCGTTATACACGCGATCTATTTTGTTTTGCTGTAGCTATACTGCTACAGCACCTACTTTACTATTGCTATAGCTACAGCAATAGTATTTGTCGTCTACCTTGTAGATGACGTCGCGCGATACCTAACCGTGGGTTATTCGTCGGGCGCCAATGTTACGGGGTGCACCACGCGGATTGACGAGGCGGAGTCTCTCCACTTCGACCGGGCCTGTGTTGCCCGGATACCCAACGATGACACTCCCTGTAAAATTATTTTTGCGGGTCTCGTTCGCCGAGACACCGCTGCGGGATTACGGTATCGAGGCGACCGTAAACATCACTATTAGATTCATCAACACCTTTGTCAGCAACATGATCTATTCTGTAATACGTTTTTGTTCTCTTTTTACATGATTCATAATTTTATTATTCAAAGAGTAAGTCTATTTTTTAAGAAAAGTAAGTTTAACATTAGTTTAATGTAAGTAAGTATTTATTAACAAGGTAATATATTACCAAAAGTATTTGCGCAAACATCAGTTGTTTTCCATTTATTTTGCACTTGCAATAACTTAGTTTTTCCTATTCTAATATCTAATAATGATTTTGAGAAAAATTTGTCAATGAAACAAATATTAACATAAATTTTAATAACATAAACTAGGCATGTGCGATACCTCGTCCCATCTCAAAATTTTTTGGTTTCAGTTTCGAAATTTTTTCCAAGTCTCGTCTCGTCTCGGTCTTGTCTCAAAGAAAACTTTCGAAACCTTCAAGACTTTTTGGGAAGACTCGGAGGTCTCGAGGAAGAATTTCAAAATTTTCCAATTTCTTCAGTGATAAGCGGAAAACTTGGACTGTGGTCATATACATGTGTACGTGGATTGCAAAAAAGCTTACAAGATACAGTTGTACGGATTTAAGCTTTTTTAAGCGTGTGTTACATTGTGCTTAATTGCGTTATTAAGTTGCGTATAGCTCATATAAAATCATGGTCAGAATCAAATCAAAAGGTCAGACAACTTAGTCTTTTACGTGTCTTTTCCTCGCTTCCAAATATCTCATGGGCTTTATATACGACGCAGCGAAGCATTGGGGCATCATGTAACCCGTGGCCTACCACCTTTGCCGTACATATCTTACGCCCTCTTGCAGGTTTAACCATCCCGTCGATTGCTGGTTCGTCAGAACGTGACCTTAGACTGTGGTCACAAAAAATTGTAAAAATACATTTATTACGTACCGAAAAAGTTTCAACCCGTATAATTGTATCGTGTACACCTTTTTGGAAATCCACGTACACATGAATGTAACCGCAGTCCGAGCTTTCCAATAATCATTGAAAGAACTCGAAAATCTCGAAAATTTTCCTTGAGATCACTGAGACTCCCCAAAAAGTCTTGAAAGAGTCAAAAATTTTCTTCGAGACCTTCAAGACTCGAAGGTCTAATATCGGAATTCTTAAACATTTTTTCGAGACTTCTGAGAGTCTTGAAGAACTCAGAATTTTTTTCGAAACTTCAAGACGAGACCGAAACGAGACGAGACTTCATTAAGTACTATTACTATTTCTAAAGCTACTGTAGAGATCATAGTAGCCTTATTTTATACAAACAAATCTACTTCTTTTAAATTTTTTTTTAGATTTAAATTCACACAAGGAACTGTTAAAATGTTTAGGTCTCATAGTAGACCAAATGTTCTATGACTGGTAATTATTCTTTAAGAAGTAAAATTAATTTTATATTAGTCCGCTGCATGGTGTTGCTGTTGTGTGGCGAAATATTTTATTAAATATCAATTTTCGAGTTGAAGATCAATTTAAATGTTGGCGCAAATTTCATTTACCGGTTATATCCTTTTATTTTATATCCATTGAGTGACCTTGCAGTTGGTACGTGAAACTGACAAAAAAATACTATTTACATACCCATATTCTCACCAGAACAAAATTTACCAATAAAATTTTACATCTTCATAGATCATAAGGTTTCCTAATTCTGGCAAAGTTTATGGCAAGTTTTATTTTCCGATCACAATTGTGCATCTACTTTAGGTTGAACAGCAATGATAGATTAGAGTAATGCCACATGATTGGGCTACGCTACTGTCAGCATGTACGAAATGTACACTCAAAACCTTGTTAGTTTGACTAGGCTTTGCAGTTATTAAATTAAATGGAAAGAGGATAAAGAAAAACACTTTACTTTGTTAAATAAGCCGGGAAGCATGAAAAAATCCAATGTATTAATGAAAAAAATAAATAAATACAATCCGGATTGAATGTAACTGAATAAAGTTAAGTATTATGAACGTTAAATGATACACTGAAAAAACTGACAACAAAAAAAACAACACAGAGATGTGAGCTAACATCTGTGTGCATGTGCGTGCGTGTGTGTGTGTGCGTGCGTGTGTATGTGTGTGTGTGAATGTAACTCAGAGCTGCTTGTCGACGGCGTGTTGCAGACCTGGTGGTCGACGCCTGATCGTTCGCATTGATGCGAGAGCGACGGTATCGTGGGTGGCTGGGGCCACTGATTAAGTGGGACACGGATCACTTCGGTGTATCCGCAAGGACGCTGGTGCATCGCGGTCGCAAACACGTGAATATACTGCAGTGTATTAATCAGATAAAGATATTGAGAAAGAGCGCATAAGGAAGCTCAACAAATAAGTATGGTGTTAGTTAAACATAATATACGTAAGCATAACACAAGATCACAGAAAAGACTAGGCGCAAATTACTACAGTGAATCCCAAGAGAGCCGACGTGAGTATCTCAAGAGAGCTGGACGTAGAGTGGCCTCATTAGTTAAACAGAAAAAACTTCCTGATGTGCTGGCGCTGCTCGAGACTCTCCCCCTCTCTCTCTCTCTCTTCGTGCGGGTGGGGGGAGACTGTCAATACTGTCTCGACTAATTGGCATAAAAATTATCTCTTTTTCTTGATCTATGGACAGATGCGGCTGTCACATATGTATATGGATTTTCTATACTGAACTGATGGAATATTCTCCCCACGTTGCGAGTAACCAAGCAAAATTAATATGTTTTATGTATGTGAGAATTTTTATGAGTTTTTGAGCTGATTCTTTTCAGTCAGCAATAGTCATAATAGTGTTACGCTGCGTAGAAAGGTGGAGTTTTTGGTCTTGAATGAGGTGACTCGAGTGACCTTGTCGTCATCTGGATGCACCTTAAATACTCTTCCCAGCTTCCATTGAGCACAGGGGATGTTGTTGTCAATAACAAGGACAATTGTGCCTGGTTTGAGGTCATCATCTCCTGTGAGCCATTTTTGCCGCATTTTTGTAGCTTCATGAGGTACTCGACTCGCCATGTCTTCCAGAAATAATGTCGGACCTTTGAAATAAATGGCTGTATGCAAAGGCGATTGTTTGGAACAATAAGCAAATTACAATCCAGCAGTATCGTCATAGGGCGATCGACTAGAATATGCGCTGGTGTTAGTGTGCTCATATCGTTTGGATTGATGGAAAGAGAGCTAAATGATCTTGATTTTAAAAGACCTTCGATTTCAATGATAAAAGTATTAAATTCTTCAAATGTAAGAAATTGATCACCGACAGCGCGCTTGAAACGGTGTTTGAATTATTTTACGGCTACTTCCTAAATACCACCAAAATGGGGAGCCAGAGGGGGGTTGAAGGGCCAGGTTATGTCCTTATGTGAAGCAAAGTGCTCCACGCTGTCTCGAAACTACTTGGATAGCAAAAGCGTCTTGGCATACAAAGTTATGGGCCCAAGAAGTCTCAACGGATCAAATATAGCAGCGATTTTCGACAAAATTGAACGCTTTGTGTATTTTTTGAATCACTGAGATAGACTGAATATAAAATTTTATCGTCGTGCGAGTTCCAAGCGATTCCCAACGTTTTTAGAACTGTATTCCTTTCGATCACGCAATCTTAATTAATTATTTGCTCTTCAAGATTTTTCAACGCGTTGTGATGGTTTGAAATCCAACAACGGATATCAAAACCTCCCCTCCGTAAAAGAGAAATTACCTCGTTGCAAATTTCGAGCACTTGCTTAATCGTATTGGCACCAGTTAAAAAATCGTTAACTTACAAGTCGTTTTTGAGTACTTGAGCAGCTCGTGGAAAGTGTGAGCCATCGTCGTTAGCAAGTTGCTGAACTGTGCATATAGAAGAGCAGAAGACATGCCAAAAGTGACTGTATTAAGCTCGTGTTTGACGTAATAAACCTTGCACCGCGTCTCTTCGATAGATTTTAATAAATTTGATCCAATGTCCTCCATAACCCAAAACTTTTTCATTTGACGCGTGAGTTCGATCAAGTTACAAGAAATTGCTGAGTCCCCGCTTATTTCTCCAATACCACCTCCAACTATTCATCCGAGCTGTGTATTTGGAAAATCAAATCGCCTTTACCGCGAGACAAATTTAATTGACTCACACTAAAAAGTGATAAAGTCATATCAGCTCCGAACAAAACATCTACGGATCGCGGTAGATGGAATAGTGGATTAGCTAAGCGTACGTTAGAGTGAATTTTGATAAAGTTGCGAGGAAAAACTTCATCCGGAACCAGTTCGGCGATTTTTGGTATGACTAAAAATTTCGAAATTTCACTGTAAGTCTTATGGTACGCAGCTCATTGATGGTGCCTACAGGCACGTTGCACGAACGCATTGGAAAATTTAAGTTTCACACGAAATTGGATGTTATGAAATTCGCGGTTGCACAAGTATTAAAAAGCGTGCGTGTTTGAATAAATTTCCTGTCAGCGTTTGTCATTAGAATCATTGCACTCATTATCAGCTGAGCTCATGGGGCGTGGGAAAGTAAACTGAAGCACTTCAAGAAGTCATCGCACTTAAAAATGGGATGGTGTGCATCGCAACAGGAGCAGGCAGCTTGTGTTGCCGAGACAAGAAAGCGCGCTCCTGGTTCGGTTTTGCAATCCTTCGAGGCTGCCAAAGTTCTGTCCACCGGACGTTTGTTAAATCCATCTCCTTGACGGAACGCTTTATTTGACAGGGTACTCAATCCAATCGTGGTGTCACTCACAAACTTACAAAATCTTTCCAAAGTCAGATACGTATTAAAATCAAGGAATTGATCCTATTTAGACCGTGCATCGGCTGGCAGCTTTCTCTCGAGCAATTGGACCACGAGGCCATTTTCTAAGGTTACCTTCAGCAATTTTAACATGTTAAGATGCTGACGAGCATCGTCCACAATTTTCATCAAGCCCTCGAAGGTCGCGTACGTGAGTGCTGGAATATCGATAATTCAGTTGAAATTGACCATGAGTATAAGCGGCTTTTCGTATTTACTAACGATCATTACCCACGCCGTTTTGTAATTCTCATTGCTAACGTCTCAAAGCAAGAGCTTATTAAACACCAGGCCCTTTTAGCAGTCTCTCAAGTATAAAAATTTGTTTGAATCGTCTATTTTGATACGGGAATCTATCATTAACAAAAAAGTGTTTTTAAACGAAAGCCATTCACCGTAATCACCGTTAAACCACAGGAGATTTGCGATCGGTAGCTTGAGAGAGCGTAGTTTTTTGACAATTGCTGAATGCGCGAGTGGATTGCCGAGGCTTGCGTTGTGACTAACTGTGGGCAGGCGTACTCCTAATACGGACCCCGAGCTCTATGTAGCTGCCCTATAAGCCCGCCATATGCTCCAACTTGGCGTGTTCAGCATCAATCGCTGCAAGCTCGTTGTTGAGGGACTCGTATTCATTCAACGCATTCGTAAGGCGCTCGAGACGAAGCAACGCGTTCGTTTTATTTAGTTTACCATCTTTTACCACCCTTTTAAGGCGGTTATCTTCCTTTTCAAAATCTGGCTTTTGCGTGCTAATGACGCTACTTGTCCGGTCATAGTGATTGAAAAACAGAAGAAAAAAATATATAGAATTACATGAGGCCTAAGCGGGAAAATGACAAAATGATATTCACGTGCAGGCAAGTCTATGCGTGAAACGAGGTCTGGGCGTAAAACTCAATATAAACAAAGCGCACTTGGGCTATTGATGCAAACATACGAGGCCTGCACAGGAAAAAAAGAAAAAACAACACGTGCACGTGTACTCTACAAAAACATATAAGTTTTGCGCGGGAAAAAACGAAAACAACACGTGTGTATGCGAGCAAGCTTATGCTAGTGACAATCGCTGATCAATGAGGCACGGAATATCTTACTACCACGCTCCTTTCACTTCTTATTAACTAACAAGACGTGACGAGCAAACAACTATACACGAGTGGCACGCATGTAAGTGTACTACACGTGGAGGATTGGTTAATATTGCGTAGTTTGTACTTTCTTTAAATTTTAAATCTACTAGAAGTAAAAATAAAATCAAAAGCTAAATGCAGTGAAGCTTGGCTGCAGCAGGCTAGCACCAGTGTGTCAAAACGTTTTCAGTTTGACTAGGCTTTGCAGTGATTAAATTAAATAAGAGGGGATAAACAAAAACACTGTATTTTGTGAAATAAGCTGGGAAGCATGAAAAACGCAATTTATTAATAAACAAAATAAACAAATACAATCCAAATTGAATGTAACTAAATGAAATTAAATATTATGAACATTCAATGATACACTAAATAAACTTGCAATAACAAAAGAATACAGATATGTGAGCCAACATCTGTATATTTGTGTGTGCATGTGCGTGCGTGTGTGTGTGTGTGTGTGTGTGTGTGTGTGTGTGTGAATGCAACTCAGAGCTGCATGTCAACAATTCGTTGCAGAGCTGGTGGTCGGTACCTGGTCGTTCGCACTGATGCAAGAGTGACGGTATCGTGGGTGGCTGGGGCCACTGATCGCGCACGGCACGGATCACTTCGGTATGTCCTAAGAATGAAGTTTGGCTCGGCCAGCCATAGTTCAGCTCAGGTAGCCGTAGAAGATGGACGTGTCTCTTGGAGCTCTTTCAAAGTATCATAGTAGTGCACGAGTGTGGCCGAGTCGGACAATAGCTGCTCGAGTCGAGCTACTGCACGCATTTTTGGCGTTGTGCGTGCGTGTTTTTCCTTTTTAATTTTCACGTTATAGCTATTTTATATTATTTTAATTAATATGATTATACATCTATTCTTCACTAGCTCTTTTTATCTATTTGTATGTGCTATTCTAGTATAGTATAGTTTAGTTTTAGTTTTAGTTTTAATTTTAGTTTTAGTTTTACACTGTGCATGCCATGGATTGGCTGGCTGCGAAGCTGTTGCTTTCTTTCGCAGGAGAGCATGGCAAACACCCAAGTTTATGCATGCTTTTATTTATCTAACTCCATAATATTTATAAAGTTAATTTTCATAACCTCTATTACCTTACTCCTCTCTTCAAACGATAGAAAGTCGCACCTGTACCATCTTGGCCAAGTGCTTTGAAAGCTTAAGGGGAAAGGGGTCATAATAGGTGCAGATGCCAATGGTGAGTCCTCCATTTGGAGCCGCCGTGGCACAAATGATGAGGGTAAACTTGTTGAATGTCTGATTGCAGCCCATGACCTGAGCGTCCATAACTCGAAAACCGGGCCACAAACTTTTGAGACTCCAGAAGGAAAACCGTACATCGATGTTACCCTGACGAGTTCAAACATGAGTGCCCAAATATATGGATGGCAAGTGCAAAGGTCGTGGGTAAGCAATATTGGCCACAATGCTATAACCTACGACACTGAGACCCCGAGCCAAGCCCAAAGCTACTCCCAGCCTAGTACCAGCAGGTTCAACTTAAAACGAGCTGACTGGGAAAAGTTTGAGGAAAAAATTAAGGCACTGTTGAAAGCAAGACTTGAGAGTCTCGGTTTGGGTGCGGCTAGTGACGTGGAGATTTTTGCGAGCACCTTAACGGAGATCATCATCGACTCCTGCAAGAGTGCGATGCCAAAGATTCAGTTCAAAGCACGTCAAAATCAGTGGTGGAATAGTAATCTGACTGGATTGAAAGCTAAACTTAGAAAAGCGTACAGATTACTTAAGGCAGTGCATAGCTGGGATACTCTTAGCGAGTACAGGGTTAGGTTTAAAGCTTACAGGACAGCAATCTGCGAGGTTCGCACTACAAGCTGAAGGAATTATGTCACTGACACTGGTAACCCTTATGTATTCGGATACGTATACAAATAGATGGCCAGAAAAGTGAGGCCCGAACCGCTTTTAGCGCCTTAAAGATCCCGTGTGGTGCCACGCTCAGCATGTCCGAGATGGAAAAAGTACTGCTTGACACCTACATTCCAGATGACGGCGACTCTGAAGGCACTCCAGAGCTCAGACTAATGAAAGGGGACTTGGGCGAGGTCCTCAACATGGAAATCTCGCCTCCCTTTTCTCTTGAAAACATTAAGAGCGTGGCCAGAAGGATGAGGAATGGAAAGGCCCCGGGAGTACATCTTGTTGAAGTGGTCGTTGTAAAATGAGCACTCTCGGTGATCCCGCTTATTTTTGAAAGACTATTAAGCGCGTGCCTAGAGCACGGGGTTTTCCCAGACGTGTGAAAGCGTAGGTTGAGGCTTCTTCTTAAAAGTCTTGATAAGAATCTGACGGACTCGCGGTCATACAGGTCGATCTGCCTTCTTCCTATCATGGGCAAACTCCTAGAAAAGCTGATAGTCGAAAGAATAAACAAGCTTGTCCTGGGCTCCAGTGGCATATCAGATCACCAATATGGCTTTTTACCGAAGCAGTCCACCGAAGACGCTATCTCTGAACTTCGAAAGATTGTAGATGACTCTGACAGTCAATACACGTTCGGGATTCTCTTCGATACAAAAGGAGCTTCTGACAATGTTCAGCACGCAGCGATCCTCTCAGCGTTGAAGGAAAGGGGCTGCCCTAGAAATATATACAGCCTCATTATGAGCTACTTTGAAAACAGGAAAGTTGAAATTGAATGATCCGACCAACGTATTTTAAAGACAGCATCGAACGGATGCCCACTGCAATCTGTCCTTGGAACGATCTGCTGGAATCTCTCCTTGGACTCGCTGCTCTGGAAGCTCAAAAGCATGGCCGACGTAGAATTCATCGCTTATGCAGATGATGTCATCACTATAATAAAAGGCAACTCGCTAGCAGAAATTGAAAGTAAGAGCCAGAAAGTTGTTGACTTGGTGCTGAAGTGGAACTGCAGTGTAAAGCTCCAGATAGCCGAGAGCAAAACTGAAGGCATTTACCTGCAAGTTA
The DNA here is from genome assembly GCF_000648655.2 of Copidosoma floridanum. The sequence continues at coordinate 331,755 of NW_019379504.1, read as the reverse complement.
AGGCCGTTATTCAAAACCAGTTGGTCGTTGCAATGGTGACAGACCGGACATAGCGAAGAAAATTCGAAAGCTCAAATTGAATCCGTCTCTGAAGAATCTGGTCATTAAAATTTGTGGCAAAAGCCTCAAGGTCTGTGAAAAAGTGAGGTACTTGGGTATTTACATAGAGAAAGGTATGAGCTTCAACTCACATTGTAAATACCTGAGAAACAAAGTCAACCCGCTATTCCAGAAAATTAAAAACCTTGTTCAAAAGTCATTGGGGCTGAAACATGCCATTATTTTGAAAATTCATCGAGCTGTGTAAATAATGAATGCACAGTGCACGACCTCCAGACGCTGTCGAGTATACAGCACAGCTCACTGGTGGTGGCTACCCACGCATACCGGACCACATCAACGGAAGCCTTATGTGTCATCGCTGGTACACTCCCTGTTGACATCCTGCTTGAAAGCAAAATCGCTCTGTGCAACCTTCGAAAGGGTAAAAGCGTTTCCTTTGATACGCATAATTTTACCGGTTGGACCAGAGCACAGGAAGTCTCAGTGAGGGAAGAAGTACTCGACATGTGGCAACGTAGGTGGGAGACTGCTACCAGGGGTCAAGCTACGAAAGCGTTTTTCAGCGACGTTAGACAGAGACTGAAAGCACGGTGGTTCGTTCCCGATTGACAAAGCGTCCAGGTGCTAACAGGACATGGTAGCTTCAAAGCAAAGTTGAATGAGCTTGGGCTTACGAACAGTGACTCCTGTATCTGCGGTAGAAGGAATACATCCAAACACCAACTGTTTGATTGTCTTCTGAGAGAGGTCCCTCGAAAGTTCTTTATGCAACAACTTAATTTGAGCATATGGCCGAACAAAGCCAAATTCTTGGTGTCTTCGCCAGAGGTGTTCGCGGACTTAACAAAACTATGTGTTGGCCTGCTTGAAGAAAAAATGTGACAGACGACATTAGTTGTAAGTTGAAAACTATAAATTAAAAGCTAAAGCTGAAAGATCTTGAAAGCACTACAGGTAAATGCCACCCTAAGAGCATCGCCTCTAGGCAGGGGTTCTCTTCCGGGCATCCAATCGTGACTGTTCTGGTGGCTCCTTGGCTGCCTACACGTGGGTGGGCCTGGAATGCCGCTGGGGCTGTGAATGCCCGGGGGATACTCTTGCACATTTTGAAAGTTGGGTAAATAGGGACTGCGTTTGGCAGCCTCAGAGAGTTGCGCCTCTGCCCATACATTAGCAACAATTTCCTTCTTGTGTAGCCTCCAGTCGGGAGCTAGCAGATGCGCCCACCCGAAGTTCCCCATGTGCACTCTCAAATAAAGCTCGTGGATCTCGGTCTGCCTCTTGTACATTAGGGGGTGGATTGGGCCTCATGGCGATGGATGAGAATGGGCAAAGCATCTGTCTCAGTACCCAAGAATGCCTGCTGCAGGGGAAATGCATTAATGTATATCCCGCGTAACAGGGGGAATTAACACGCCAATGGGCACTGAATTTTTGCAAGTCACGTTCCCCTGGCTGACGTCTCACCTTGTCACGGATAATTAAAATTTAAAGGCCTCCAAAAGGAGGGCGTGAAAATCTTTCCGGATAACAACGCGTGCCACTTATAGTATGCCCTTCCTCAATTTGTTCTAAGGACGCTGTTGCGTCACGGTTGCGAATATGTGAATATACTGTGGCATATCGATCAGAGAGAGATCATATCAAAGAGCGCACAACAAGCACGATAAATAAGTACGGCGTCAGTTAAACGTAATGTATGTTAGCAAAACAAAAGATCACAAAAAAAACTAGGCACAAATTACTACGGTGAGTCCCAAGAGAGCTGACATAAGTATCTCAAGAGAGCCAGACGTAAAGTGGCCTCATTAGTTAAGCAGAAAAAACTATTATTCCCGATGCGTCGGCGCTGCTCGACACTCTCCCCCCTCTCTCTCTGCGAGTGGGACCGCCTGGGCGGGGGGAGATTCTCGATCCTGCCTCAATTAATTGGCGTGAAACCTATCTTTTCTTCTTAATCTATGGACAGACGTGGCTGTCATATATGTATATGGATCTTTCATACTGAACCGACGGAACACAAACTATTACACATACTTTATGGCCAGATAAAACAAATACAATCATATTTTTGTTATAACTTGTTGTAATATTCTTATCATTACTTAATATCAAGACTAACGAGAGTCCTATGCTAAGACGGTAAAATTAAGTAAGAAATTCATTTTTTATCTTTTTTTAGGGAACAGTATAGAATTCATAAATTGGTTAAAAAGATTTTCCAAATTTTTTGAGATTCTTTAAAAATTCTTGGATTGTTTTTGAGGTTGGATACCAGATTACAAATCGCCTTATAAATTCATGAAAAAGAATTTATTTAATTTACACAACCTTTATCTCAATTTTTTAACTACTTCACAAAGGGTAATGTATTATTTTAGTTTTAAAAAATTAGCAAAAAGAATGAAGTATATACCTAATATTAACAAATAAGGGAGTTGGCGCATAAAGCCCCACTAGTATACATATGTAAACACAACTTCGGCCTCCAACATGCTCTTTCTACCAAATCCCTGTTGACAGATTATGCTCCAATAATAAGATTTTTTACTCCAGTCCAAGATAATATTTGAGCTTCACCAAAATGCGTCAGTGACCTTGCTTTTGTTCCTTTCAGAGCAAGTTAGCCTCTCAAATTCTGAGTTATTTTCCGTTTTCCTTTTTTTCATAAGAGCTTTTTATTTTATTGGAAAATTATCTTAATAGACCGATGGGGAGTTTTTTTTAGTCGGTAGCACACCAGGTGAATCTGACACCACTACCAAAATATCTTGGGTGTCTATGAAGATTTTTTTCTCCTTGCTTCATCAAACGACAAAAAAAAATTTTTGAGCAACTCACATCAATCCAGACACTATACTCAACGGTTTGAGCCAATCTATTTGTTTGCGGGTGTATGAAATAATCGTTGGCACTTAACGGCCGTTAATTTGTAGCTTCTCCCGTATAATCTAAGAAAAGGGCTATTTTTTTCAACTGTAAATATTTAAATCTCACAAAAAATACAAATTATTAAAAATTTTTTTTCTGTTATCTCATAACTTTATTCCCAAAGTACCAAAATCCTGTAGCCTAATCACTAAATTTTTTATCGACACAAAAATATAAATACATATTCAAGCTATTTGAAAAATCTGTAAAATTTAAGAGATAACTGTTAGGGTTATGATGAAAAGCAGACCTATTTCTTAATAAATTCTTTATTTGTCAGTTTTAATACTTTTGCTTTAATCTCAATAAATATTCTGCGTCACTTTCTTCACGCCTAAAATTGAAAACACTTAAAACATTTAAGGGTTTTCTTTCAATTTGCACTATTGCGACTTTTGGCATGATTGAGATCTTCGTGAGCCCTAAAGGCTGTTTTTTGTCAGCTTTGTTGAGTTCTTACATATTTTTTGGCAAGATAGTTTGACGTCCGATGGCTCTCTAAAAAGGACCAGGGAGCTTTTTAAGTAAACTCTTTCTTGACTAAAGTTACCAGCAAGTGACTGCCTCTATAGCTCAGGGGGATCTTCTCTGGCCTGTTATTGTAGCACCAGACTGATTGGAAGGAGAAAAACAACGTCTAGAGCGTTGGAGCTAGTTGTAAAGCTTTTTTACTACGTCCCCTGGTAATACGCTGGAGATGTTGGTGTCTAAAGCACCTTCTTTTTTCAAAGACTCAGTTGTTTTGTTAATCTAAGGTGGAGAGATTTCTTCATGATGCTTGCGTGTTAGAGACTCCCGTTTATTACAGCTTATTTTTCCTCCATAATTGTAAGGTTTACTCAGCACAGACCTTGAGGAGGATTAATGATTCCTGGTTCAATGCTTAGAGTCAACGGGGTAATATAGGCTCGATGGTCGCTGAGGTTCTCAGCCTTGCGATGAATAAGTCTGCTCGCGATGTCTGCCAGTGAATAAATAACTTAGTTTAATAGTGGCCGGCTTTATATAGTCTTTAAGTCGACGAATCGTTGCCAAGAATCGTAGTTGATGTATTTGTTATTAAAGTAGTGAAACCTAAGAAGTAGGAAACGGAAACACTTATAATGGCCCTCAAAAGGGCCAGTACTGAAGCTTCCAGCTATTTCTTACTATTATTCTTGATGGAGAGCTAGCTGCGGGAAGCTTGACTCTTACTCCTGGAGTCTCTGTGTACGGAGACCGGACTGGAGGAGGGTACGCCGCTGACCAAAGAATATTTTGTCTTCGGGTCGTTCCCTGAATAACTAACCACTCATCATTAGTTGGGAAAGTGGGCCTGGAGAATACCTTCTCTGTGGATATGCCGTTGGGACGAATACTGAGAAGAAGGCTGTTGTGGCTGCCCAAACTCCTTAGAGCTGTTTTTCCTGGCTAGCTATTGTAGAAAAATCTACTCTGGTAGCTCCAGGATGGTTGAAAAAATGTTAATGAAATCCCTCCATACTACAGCAGATTGTGCTCTAGCTACACATGTCTCCTAGTATTTCGCCAAAGACCGTAGCATTTAAAAAAGCTTTTTATTCGTGGCACTCGTCATCTTGGTGGTTTGGGATGGCGTTCAACGTTAGTCGCTTGTCTATTGGAGTACAGTGTTATCGGTAGCCGGGACACCGAGCTGCACAACTCCCAGCTCTATGATTCATGCACTGTCAGTAATCGACTGTGACATTTGGTACTTTGTTTGGGGAAACAATAATCAGACTTACTTAATTATATTGCAAGTAGCTTTTATCTCACTTCCACGCCACCTAGCGAGTCCTATTGATTTAAAGTGAAAAGTTAGTGTATTTTTACAAAACTTCAAGCTTACACAACTTTTGCATTCTTATTTCACTGAACCTTAAAAAAATTATATAATTGATTGTTTAGTAGGTGGGAAAAAGGCAAAAAACTATGTTGAAGTCAATCGGATCAGATTTAGAGAACTACAGCATTTTTTAGTAATAATCTGGAAGAGAACATGTGTAAAGGGGGCTGAAAGAATTTAACGATGCTACTTTTACAGACATGAGAAAACAAGTGACTTTATTTTGTACTAAAGTCAGGAAAAATGCCGCAGAAAAAAAGATCTGCCCTTGACTTCTCTTTCTTTTTAGGTTAGCTTCAGTATTTTTTCCAGCACTCCTTCTTAAAATAATAAGTCCTTTCTATGTACATCTCAAGATATTTAAAAATTTTTTTTGTTTTATAAGCAATCCTCGTTTTTTTTTTAACGTAATTCATGTGCATCCATAAGTCAAATTATGTTATGGTATATGTACCTGAATATTGCATTGTTGTATGTAGTATATGGTGAAATATATCCAAACAAAATATGATTTATTACATTTTTACAAATTTTTACATCAAAATGAAAAGCAGGAACAGTCATCTGTATTGCGTAGAAAATTGTAAATGTTGAAACGGTTGCGCAACGTGTCTAACATTGAAGATTGACCGCAAAATTTTTTTCTCTTTTGTATTAACTCATTCTGTAGAGTTGCAGTTTTTAGTATACCTGATTTTCAAATTTTATTTAAATTCATGATATAAGTATAGATTCGCCTAGATCGTAGTATAGGTGAAAGTACTCACTGAAAAAAGTAAAAAGAAATTTTACTTATGTCCCCCTGAAATAAAATCTGCTACCGTTAAGTGTGTTATGTGTTAAAAAACGTTTAACTAAAGTGATTTGGACAAATACTCAAGCAGTAGATTGGTACGTAAAGATTGGTACCAAAAAAAAGCTTGACAGCTCACAAAAAGCACATAATACTACGATTATTAATGAACATGCAGAATTTAAGGTTAATTCAACAGAAAATATATTGTTCGTATGATTAAATAAGAGAATAATAACAAAAGAAAAGGATATTCGTAAGAATCTTATACAAAAATAAAAAGAAAAGGAATTACTTAAAGAGAACCAACAAAAAAGTTTTAAAGAAATTAATACAACTTGTTACTCAAATGTACCTGGTAGCAGAATCTTACGCACTGGCAGTTCGTAAGTCTGCACCTGGTCTGCTTCCAGGGTCTTATGTAATTCTGATGCACAGCAAGTGCGTAACATGCTTTGCAGCAGATTTCCGCAAGATTTTTGCGCACTCTTGCGTAAGAAGTGCACAAATCTGACGGTTAATCGAGTGCATTATTATTTTTATTTGATGCACTCCTCCTTGTTGCAGAGTTTTGTAGAATTCTTAAGGGATAATAATGATACAATCTGTTTTTACCACGGTATTGACTTATTTTGCTTGTAATAACTTGTTTCTTACATTTTTGCTGGTGTTGAAATTGTGAAGAAATGTCTCAAGTGAGATATTAACATCAAAAATTTCTTGAGATTTTTCAATATGGTTGTAAGAGACGTTTATTTTTGTGCATTGACAATTTTTTATGTACAATCGGCATGTCAAGATTACAAATTACCTTTATATAAGAAAATATTATGACAATATTATGAATACACTAGTTTTGCTAACTTATTAAAAAACCTTTATTGTATCAGCGAAAAAAAAAACTTTTCTGGAAATCAGTTACCAATGTATTTTATAGTATTAGAAATGAAAATGGTTCATTATTGAAAAATGTACGCATATGTGTGCATATGTATGTATGTGTGTGCGTATGTATGTATGTGTGTATGTATGTAATCGGTCATGTCTCAGAGCCCTGTGGTCCGATTTCAATAATTTCGGCTTGAAAATTGTTGTTTTTGCATACTTATACCGGCTCATAAAACAAATTTTAGTTTCGCACCTTATCAAGGTTGATTCTGTTTATTTTCGATTTATGACACGGTTTTTTACTGTAGTAAGAGTCTAATAATTTTTTTTTGCTTTTAAAATTATTTTGATTTATTGAGTGTAGAATCAACACTTTTTTAAATTTTTAATCCTTTTAATAGGTTTTTTTATTACTTTAAATGTGTACAATACTAAAATTTCAAGATTTATTGACATGTCTGGAAAACAACTATAGATAACAATGGTCCTGGGCTTCAAATTCTGTTTGTCACGTACTAATGGCAGTATGAAAAATCAATTTAAGTTTTGTACCCTATGAAGGTATAGATACAGTGTATTTTTGATTTCTGGCAAATGGTTTTTATATTGGGTCTTTTATTATTTTTACTAAGGATCAAATGACATTCATAACTCTTTGTACATTTAATTACCTTTAAAGGTTATTTAACTTTTTTTATTCGAGAAATACTACAATTTTATAAGGAATCGAATCGTTTACAGTTCAGGGAAGCGACAACAGATGAAAATAGCCGAGGGTTTTTAGTACTATGTTATTTTTTTCTGTATATTTATAGTGGTGAAAAAATTGTATGGGTTTTACATTATTAAGAAAAATACAGAAGTTTTTTTATAAATTTTCTAGTGTTGTACGAATAAAAATAATCAAACAACCTCTGATAATGATTAAAGATAAAAAATAACTTTCAACTTCTGCATAGCCAATGTCAAGATTCGATTGGAAATTTTTTAAAGAATATCTAAAAACTTGGAGATTACTTAGCTACAGTCTCATCTTCGTTCATGGCTTGTGGAATAAGCAATAAATTAGTAAATAAAATAAGTCTCTTTCGACAACTACCGTTAGTATGTCACGGTATATTTGTATATTTAGTCATGCACGTTACAATACTGCTGATATTATGCGTCAAAAAGGTTACGTACGAGTGAGCTCCCTTAAAAAAAAGTTATTTCACAAGAAAAAGTTTCAAAAATCCATTTATTTTAACAACTGGGTTACAAGTAAAAATTAATAAAACATTCTATAACAAAAAAAAATTTTTTTTAGAGAAACTTCATACATATGGATTTAGAGGAAGCTTTTCGCTTATTTATTTGCAGCGGTTTTAACTGTATTTTGAACATTAAAAAAGTCTCCAAGCCTAAACTATTATTTTTGCAGGAACAATTAATTTCAGGAACATAATTAGACTGTTGGCATCTTTTTATGCACGATAATCGTCGTAAGTAAAGAATAAATAATACAGAATTACTTTCATATCGCAGGTTATGGTTCCCAGACAAGGCCAAACATTTACATAATACATGTACGTATACACACAGTGGTGGGTTTTCGCCTCTTTGGGCGCGAAATGGTACATTGGGTCACTGGGGCACAAAGTAAATACATGAGCCCCGAAACAGTGCGGTTGTTTTTCTTTTGTGCCCGAGTGACGTACATTATTTTTCTTACAGAGGGCACAAAGTGCGACCCAAGCACGCAAATGCTCCACCGCACTTTGTGCCCAGGGTTAGGAAATAATATTTCTCATGGTTTTCATTCATTTTGAAAATGGAGAAAAAAATAATTTCTTTAGTTATAGATATCAGTTCACAACTTTATTTCTTAAACGTTAACCTTTGAAGACAGAAACTATGAAAGTTTTATTTCAATACTTAGAATGGTCTTTGAGAACTGTGGAATAAGCTGTACAAATACTGTACAAAACTTGGGCTTACTTTATTAAGAAAAAAAAGTAACTTGTAAAACAAACAGCTTCAGGAGGATGAATATATACCTAATAATAATATCTTAAATCAATAAATTATGGAATTATATTATAATGAGCACAGAAAAAATAGGTTCATCTCTCTTTGGAGAAAGTTTGGTGTTGGACATCGTTTATTGATGATTCAACTATTCAACCACTAATAAAAAAACAATGTTTGCTAAATAATTGACTCTAGGGTGGACATAGTTTTATTACGAGTAGTTTGAATCATTTCAAATCAGAATAGCTTAATTTCCTTAGGGATCACAAGGGAGTTCTCTTCATAAATGAAAACAAAGCTAGTAATTGAGAAGGGAGATGAAGGGGTGAAGGAGTTATTTAATTCAGTGATGTAATAATTTCACATGGAAATGAAAATAGTGACAAAAAAAATGTATTTACTTTTTCCTTTAATGAAAATTTGGATGAAAAGGATTAAAGAATAAAGTGGCGCGAAAAAAATTCATATTTGATTGTAAATATAAATAAAATAGATTCTACAATAAAATCACTAGTTAAAAAATTGATCCAAATATATTTCAAAATAAAATACTCAGCGGATATCATGGCAGGAGTGTAAGGTGCAAATATAAATATTTTGGGTAGGGGTATAAATGTTTCTCATAACGAATACACCCTATAAGGTAAAAGCACCAGTACGTGAATACTTCCTAAAATTGCACTAGTAGATTGAACAGCTTGAATAAACTATTTTAAATTGAAGTGAATAAAAATACATTTTTCTGATATCCTTTGATCGTTCTTTAGATAAAACAAAATTTATATTTCAGTAATTCTTTATCCTCAACGAGAAAAAAATTATTTATTCGTGCAACTTGTATGAGGTGGCTTGTGAGACTGTTCAGGTACTGGTACCATTAGGTTTTACCTATGCCCAGTACTCGAACATATAAAACGATTGAAATCACTGTTAATCAATAACACAGCTCCACAAAAAAAAATGAAAAAATTACCCATGAGACCTGATCTATGTAACTTTATGTAATCGACCACGCTGAAATCGATTCTGACATCCAAATTGACCTATCACGTCCAGTTTTCTTTCTAACCTCAAAAAACGAGCCAAAAATGACAAATCTTCCCAAAAAAAATGAAAAAAATGACCTATGATCCCTGAGCTCTGTAACTATATGTAATCGACCACGCTGAAACCGAATCTGACATTCAAGTCGACTTATTACTCCCAGCTTTTTTCTAACCTTTGAAACGGAGCACAAAATGACAAATCTTCTAAAAATACCAGTCATGAAACCTGAACTGAAAAAATGTTTGTACTTGATCATGCTGAAACCGAATCTGACATTCCCATTAACCCATCATTCCCAGTCTTTTGTCTAACATTAAAAAATGGGCAAAAAATAACAAAACTTACAAAAAAAAATTGAATTCAGCTAAAAGACCTAATGAATACGACTATGTCAAATCGACTACACTGGAACTGTATATGACATGTGAATCAACTTATTGCGTCAACTTATCTATAAATTTAATGAATATGCCGAAAATAACAAGATCCCGGAATACAAATTTTTTTTTGTTTGCCTGCATCCAGGGCACCTCCTCGTGGTGACGGCGGGCAACGAAGTTGTACCGCTATTCGGCGAAGTCCCTGGATAACGGCTTAGATGCCGTCATGGCAGGCAAACAAAAAATCTTTACGATGCAGGGGGTCGGATCCCCAGTATCGGCGGCTGGTCAGGGTGGGAAAGCGG
>NW_019379504.1:309542-319794 GCF_000648655.2 Copidosoma floridanum | reverse complement strand
CTTACAGAGGGCACAAAGTGCGACCCAAGCACGCAAATGCTCCACCGCACTTTGTGCCCAGGGTTAGGAAATAATATTTCTCATGGTTTTCATTCATTTTGAAAATGGAGAAAAAAATAATTTCTTTAGTTATAGATATCAGTTCACAACTTTATTTCTTAAACGTTAACCTTTGAAGACAGAAACTATGAAAGTTTTATTTCAATACTTAGAATGGTCTTTGAGAACTGTGGAATAAGCTGTACAAATACTGTACAAAACTTGGGCTTACTTTATTAAGAAAAAAAAGTAACTTGTAAAACAAACAGCTTCAGGAGGATGAATATATACCTAATAATAATATCTTAAATCAATAAATTATGGAATTATATTATAATGAGCACAGAAAAAATAGGTTCATCTCTCTTTGGAGAAAGTTTGGTGTTGGACATCGTTTATTGATGATTCAACTATTCAACCACTAATAAAAAAACAATGTTTGCTAAATAATTGACTCTAGGGTGGACATAGTTTTATTACGAGTAGTTTGAATCATTTCAAATCAGAATAGCTTAATTTCCTTAGGGATCACAAGGGAGTTCTCTTCATAAATGAAAACAAAGCTAGTAATTGAGAAGGGAGATGAAGGGGTGAAGGAGTTATTTAATTCAGTGATGTAATAATTTCACATGGAAATGAAAATAGTGACAAAAAAAATGTATTTACTTTTTCCTTTAATGAAAATTTGGATGAAAAGGATTAAAGAATAAAGTGGCGCGAAAAAAATTCATATTTGATTGTAAATATAAATAAAATAGATTCTACAATGAAATCACTAGTTAAAAAATTGATCCAAATATTTTGTAAAATAAAACATTCATTCAGTATTATAACAGAAATATGAGGTGCAAACTAAAATATTTGGGGTAGGGGTATAAGTGCTTCTCTCAACGAATATACCCTATAACACATATTGATGAAAACAAGCGAATTGTTCTTTACTTGGCAGGGTGGTTAGAAAGGCCAAGATATCGTGACAGAGGGGGGTTGAAATAACCAGCCAAGAAAACTAGATCATTAAATAGAGAAACAGATATACGTGTACACAACGACAGTTACAAGAGCTTAGGATTTCAAATAATTGACCAATATAAACAATAAATTTTTAACCAAACACTAACAGTACATTTTTCAGATATTGATCAGAAAAATTGTTGTCAATAAAAGTTGTATCTGTAGATTATATTTTTTATAATGACATTGCAAAATGTTGTTAAGTTACAAAGTGCTGAAAAAGAATAGAAAGTCGAAAAATACTGTGATACATTTTTTATAGGAAGCAAGTAAAAACCCACGAATTGTGCACTTCTTACGCAAGGATCTTGCTCACTTGCTTGCACGCAAATCTTGTGCAAATCTGCCACAATTAGGAGTGCGTCGAGTCAAGACAAATAACGCACTTGACTGATTGTCAGATTTACGCACTTCTAACACAAGCATTTTGCGCACTCGACTGCCCGGTAATCATCCGCAAATCTAACGCAAGCGGAAGTGCGTCAAGCCAATATGATAACGCGCTTGACTGACCGTCACATTTATGCGATTCTTACGCAAGAGTCTTGCTCACCCGTCGCGCATCAGAATAACGTAAGATCATGGAAGGATACTAAATGCAGACTTCGCAGACACAATTTTGCTGTCGATGTAAATCTTGTGGAAGAAGTACGTAAGAATTGCAAAGACTGTGCTACCACGGATATTACACAAACCTGTGCACAAAAAAAAGAAAGATGTGACTTAACAGTCATAAACAACATTGAAGCTAAAAAAAAATGTGAGCAAAAAACCTGTATTTTAAAAACAATGAACCGATTTTTAATTATATAAGTTTACACGGTAGCAGTAAAATTCATAACTTCTAAGACAATTATTAGATGATAACTGTTAAGTGACAAGTAAAAAGAATAAACAATTTTAAAGTAACAGGGTCTGAGATAGATAACTAAACCAAAGCAGATAGTATAACCATAAGGAATCATATTAATACAAAAAACTTCACTCATCATGTAACTGAAGCTCAAGAGCATTCAGTATATCATCTAAAATTTCTACTCTACCGACTTTCCTATAATGAAAAATTAATGTTTATAACTAATTGAATAACTGTTTAAGCCCAAAATGGTTAAAACAGCTCCTAAGCTGGCACTTTTATGAATTAATTGAGCCCGAATTCAATGCAATCCGTGAAAAATTGAAAGAGAAGAGTTACATTTTCTGATAATGAAAGAGTGTTTCGGTGTGTACAATCTGAAATGTAACTTTCTTCAAAAAGTAATGCCTTGAATTATCTGAAGTTTTGACAGAGCCTCTAAAATAAAAAGACAAACACCGGTACTCTCATCGTCTTTGAAAATATATAGTTCAAATTATGAACTTACTCAACATATGAAGGTTTATAGGTTGTGTAATGCCGTTCACCATAAATATTAATTTTCAAAACTCAGCTCAACTCGCTGTTAAGTGACGACTTGCGTAAATAAATAAATTACATATTTTTATTCCGTTTTATGTTATATTTATTCCCATGATAAAATTTAAATACTCTTTAAAAGAGTCGTTTTCAACAAAAATCGTCACCTAACGAAGCTAACTGTGTACTTCGTGGCTCTCGGAAGTGTCAAGTGACAACCAAAGCGAGCCGCTAAGCCTAAACACACGAAGTTAGCAATTACCAGCCCCATAGCGAGTAAGACAAAGATATTTAAACTAAAACCTCGTGCAAGATGCATTTTTTTGCGTGGCGTTTTAGTAAGTAGTTCGCTGCTGCTCATCGAGTGCAGTACTTCATTAAACAGGAAGCTTGCTAAACATTTTTGCTAAAAAGTGACTGAATGTTTTTTTCCCCCTTATTACTTTGTATGATCAATTTGTATCTGAATTACATAAAAATAAATCAATTAACAACAAACCGAATAAAGTGAAAGCGATTTAAATTATTTAACTGATTTACCTGAAGTGGCTATTAATGAACTGAGAAAAATACCACCAAATTGACAGCAATGAAGTATAAAACAACCAAGGATAATAAAACTAGGTATTCGATCCTTTATTATTCTAATACACACACATACATATAAATAAATAAAAAATCACATTACACTAAGGAATGTAAACAACCAAAAAAGTTGGAAAAAAGTTGGACATACTGCTGATCCTGCGGCCTGTCAGGCAGCGTGATACTCAAGTCCACAAACATCCAACTTTCACTGGATGATAAAGTTGAATAATTACGATTCATTACTTAACAAAAAATGGTAGCAGAGCGTGGTTAATGTTCTCTAGCAATTTGTTTGTTTACTACAAGTATTCAGTGCCATTTTTTAAGAATCAATAAACACCATTCAAAGAAACATATTCATAAATGATACATAACACCTCATATAGTGAAGTGTGCGGGACGTATATATACTGTGCTTGTGTCGAGAGCTCAGTAAATGCAAAACTTGGTTATAATGTACAAAACAGATGTGGATTAAAAAAAATTAATGAATATTATTACAATAATAAATTAATGGTAAAATAAACAAGAAAAGGTTGCTGTTATCAAATAAAATTAAAATGAAGTAAAGTAAAAAATAAAATAATTCTGTGTTGTGATAACAGTAAAAAAATAAAAGAAAAAAAAGGTAATCTCTTATACTACAGACTTACGAAACAGAACAAATATATTATCCCTATTCTAAACTTGCTCACCAGAGTGTTTTATACCTTTAGTCTTGTTTGAGTAGCGAACATTCTAAACCCAAGATCTGCTAACAAGAGCAGTCTTTCTATTCATACCCCGAATCTGCTAACCAGAGCGGCTTATCCCCATTAGTCCTGCTGAAATAGCAGACACTCTTTACCCTAGATCTGCTACTTACAGCGATGTATCAAAATAACAAGTACATATAAACAAACAAATTCGCACTCAATATTGTTAGTTGTAGGAGAAAAATTCTAAAAAATGGAGTAAGGATTTATTATAAGCTAATAATTTCACTTATACAAACAAAATTGTTCATAAAATATTTTATGAAACCTCTACCACCTAATTTTGCGAGTAATAAGAGAAGTAAAAGAAGTGTTAAAAATTGTTTGTCTAGGAGTTTATGAGAGAGAAAAATGTTTTAGAAGAAAAGATTGGAATTAATTAATGATGAAATATAAAATTTCCATAGTTTACACGAATTAAAAACTGAATTATCGGAAAGTAAAGTTAATCATTTTAAAGTAGAAATTAATTAACAATTTGACAATTTGATTATCTTTGTGGAAAGGAAACTCTCAAAGTTAAAAGAAGAAAAATAATAAAAAGTTTTGAAATTTACTAATAATTTACTAATAATTCAAGACTTCTTACAATTTCCCCTTGCCTTATTCATGATTCATAGGCACATAAATTGCGCGTTGCACATACATAACACTCAATATTATTCTGTATTAGGTCGCAGTGCATTTTTTTCGTAATGTATAACCATAGAAAATAAAAAAAAAGTAGAACCCAACACCTTACATAAGCAAGCATATCAATACTGTGTTGATACATACAGTATAATTGGCATTAAGGCGCTAGCACCTGCATTGTCAGATGCTTGCATAGATGCGTAGAAATACAAACACAGATCCATACACTGTTAACAATACGTATACTAGTAAGTGGTTGAGAAAAGATATAGTGAAAGCTTATTTAAGCGCACCAGAAGGCGCATTAAACGACCAAGATACACTACAATTCCATGCCATTAAATAGAGTAAAAATGCACCTAGTGTAGAACAACATTGCCTTTATGAGGAACGAAAAATTACTAATAAACCAACCAAATATACGACCAAGGCTTGAACATGTCAAGTTGTAGGAATTAATTTTATTAATGCTCATTTAAGGATACTTACCACGAGTTGGAGTAGGGCATGAGGACGTATATTTAGTAGAAGGAATAGTTAAAAATGAAAACGGTCAATGTAATATTATGGTGATAAACACTAATGAAGATGATATTGAGATTAAACTAGATCCAAGAGAAATTCTACCCTTCGAAAATACTACACCTGAATTTGATCCTTAAAGACCATCTATGTCAAGAGCCTACTTTACAATTTTTTAACTTTAGTAAATCATTTAAGTTGACAACAAATGCATCTGACTACACTATTGGAGTGGTTTTAAGTCAAGAAAAAAATGGGTTTGACCATCCTGTCGCCTATCTTTCAAGAACTCTACATAAAGCTGAAATAAATTATTCTACGACTGAAAAGAAATGCTTAGCTGCAGTATACGCAATTCATTATTTTCGTTTATTAGGAAATAGATTCGTTCTTGTAGCTAATCATGAGCCCTTGAACTGGATGCATACAAAAAAAGATCCAGGTCAGCATTTAATGCACTGGATGTTTAAGTTTACCGATTATGAATATACTTTCAAATACAAGCCAGGAAAACTCGATACTATTTCCAATCCACTATCTATAAGTCCCGTAGGACCATTTCTTTATGCAGAAAACAATATAAACAATGGATTACCATTACTAATAGTTATGATGATAGGTCGAAAAAAATAGAGGAAAAGAAAAAAACAGAATGACAAATTTAGAGGAAAGAAATAGTAAGAACATCCAATTTTTCGAACTATCAAACCTTAAAAACCACTAACATCCTAGTAAAATACAGTGGAAATGACAAAACCCGGAAGAGTGGCTAAATCAGAAACAGATGTACCTAAATTGGTCAGAGGTTCTGGACGACCCCTTGGTTCGAAAATAAACAAAAAACAGCCAAAGTTAGATCATAGTGTAATTTCTCAAAGGATCTGATCGAGAACATTTCCACAACCACAGAAATTGTCTGCATCTTGACCAAGTGTATGAGGAAATGTCATTAAAAATACATCAAAAGATTCTAGCTCATTCAAAGTGAATTTCTTGAAATCCATAGCCTCAACATCACACGCTAGCGATACAAATACAGAAACCTCTAGGATGAATCCTAGTAGTTCCACAAATGAGGAAATGCCACAGTTACCAGTCAGAGATATAATTAATCTTGGTGCATCGTCAAGGACAAGTATCTTTTCCAAAAACGATCCGAGTAACACTGAAGAATCGTCAGAGAAAGATACACAACCACCAGTATATGACCCTAGATAAAGTGGATTACGGCAAGAATTAACTGAAACAAAGCAGACTCAAATACAGATGCTGACTCAGACTCAGACGTGACAAATACTGAAATCTCTGTTACATCCATTTCACTCAGTGAAGGTTCAAATGATGACGTCTTTAAAGACCAAATTCAAACTACAACCAGTAATATTAATGAGGTTATCCATCAAGAAATACAAAAGTTAACAAAAAAATTTAACCAAAGTCTTCAAGAATACTTAGACAAGTCTAATAATCATGATGAACTAGAGCAAGCTGATACAAAGTACATTTTTCATCAGTAACTAGATTTTCTGATGTAGACAAGCCGGATCCTGAGATTTAGAACATATTAATCGAAATGGATACCCCGATAATTTTGATAACTCTGTATTAGATGAAAAATATCAGATCTATCAAGACCTTCAGTAGACTTTAAACATCTTGGATGGAGATGAAATTTTTAGAAAATATGTGACGAGTTGAAAATTATCAATCACCCCTCGTATTCAAGAAAATACACCCTTAAGTTCTAGCACACCAACGCACACGAGTACATCTATTATTGCACAAAACAGACGGTCTAAAGCACCGGACTTGAGATAAATAACAGAAGAAACCCCAGATAACTTGAATAAAAACAACAAATAAATAAGCTGCAATACAAACAAATCAATTATTCGAAGTGTTGCACCTGATTTCATGCTACTTTCGGATTTATACCCTTTCTCACCAATCAATGAATACAAACAACGGTACAAAAAGGTGTATGTAAGTCTGAGTGATAGTAGCAGTAGTATTGACAATTACAAGAACGTAAATAGAGCTAAGCTTATAATCAATGTAATAACTACCAGATATTGTCTTACATAAAAGAGATAATAAAGTTCATTTAATTAGCAAACATCGTCAACCAGTCACATCTGTCTCGGGACTGTTGAAATCGATAGGTGCACTGGATTTTAGTTATTTGAAATCACAGAATCCAAAAGTTGGCCAAGTATAAATTATACCTTATGGAGGATATAACATACTGTCAATCGTTATTAATGAAACATCTACCAATTTAGTAACTTCAGAAAGTCTTACAAAAGCTTTTCAATCACTTAAAAAAATATTGTTTTGACAAAATTTTAAAACTTTCTGAGTTTCAAGAAGGGGAGATCTTACAGACAAATTGGAATCTGGATTAATAACAGAAATGTTATTAACAACTTTTGATAAAACACCTATACAAATTACTGTCTGTTACGATAAAGTTGATTTTCCAAAAATTCAAGAATATAATGAAATAATACAAACCCTACATTACAGCCCTGTTGGAGGACATAAGATGATAAATTAAACTTATTGGAAAATAAGAAAACGATTTTATTGGCCTAGAATGAGAAATGATATTCTCAATTATGTTTGTCAATGCAGCAAATGTCAAGAGAAAAAAATTGACCAAATAAAAACAAGAGAACCCTTAGTGCTTACAGATACACCAATTGAAGCTTTTAATAAAGTTTCCATTGATACCGTCGGTAAATTAAGAATAACACCAAATGGTATTTGCCATTCGCTAACCATACAGTGTAATTTGACTAAGTACATTATATAAGTTCCTGTACCAGACCTAAGATCAAGCACGCTTGCCGATGCACTCGTAAAAAATCTAATATTAGTTTACGGTGCGCCTAGAGCAATTGTATCAGACAGACATGCTACATTTATGTCTAGTTTATTGGAACAACTCATGAGAATCCTAAGGACCAATCATCTATCTACATCAGCATATTATCCTTGAACAAACGAATCACTGGAGCGAAGTCATGCTGCCCTATCTGACATTATAAGAACTTACTCTGAATTTTATGATGACTGAGACAGTTTAGCTAAATTTGCAGTTTTCACGTACAACGTGAGTGTTCATGCAGCAACGAGTTTTACTCCCTATGAATCAGTATTTGGGAGACTAGCCAGGTTGCCCTTAAAGATATCTAATGACGAAAAGTTACGAACTCATCTATTGTATTTACAAGATCTTATTGAGTGACTTCAAGAAATGTAAATTGCGGCAGGATATTAACAAATAAAAATGAAAATGCAAGTAAAGACAAGATACAAAAAAAAATTGAAGCCTTTAAATATTAAACCTGGAGATTACGTTTAGGTCAAGAAAGAAGTACGTTCCCATAAATTTGTTCTCATAAAAATCGCTGTTATAATGAACCCTCAGAGGTTAAAACAGTTTTACAGGAGATAATGTGTTACTTGAAAAAACCAATGGTGAAATCATACGAAAACATACAGAAAAATTAAAACTAATTCCTTAATAATAGTATGTTTGTAAGAAGTGTTATACATGTCTTCTAGAAAAAAGAACAGAACGATGTGGATTCTATTGGCCATCTTAATGACAACAGTGCTTTAAGGTTGTGCAGATCTAAACTATGCTAGTCATGGTAACTATAGCATAAAACTACTTGAAAAGAACCCTGAAATATACTATGAACGAATTAGTATTACAAAAATTAAAAGAGCTGATTGGAAGATAGTGACATGGCTTGATATTATTAAATTTATATTGGAACACACACTCAATCCAGGATTAAATAAAATCTTTCGATTCTGTATTGCACAGTTTGGTTATCCTAATTGTACCTATTATATGGAAGTGGACCCATTGAATATGAAGATAAAGTGATTAACAAATCTTAAAAAAAACATTATTGAACATAATAAATACTGTGGAGCTTATGCGGGAGGTAACATTATTTCACCACCCAGCAAACAAATCAAAACACTGACACCTTTTCGAATTATTGGAAACATTGCTAAAAGACTTTCCGGCTTGGTCACAGAATACAGTATTACCGTTATGAACACTAACATCAACAATTTGCCTACCGATCAAAAGGAACATATTAAATTGTACGAACAAAATAGCCATATTTTCGTAGCTGCATTTAAAGAACTATATAATACTACGAAACGCGATAAGCATATTCTAAGACAAGTTGCTGATATATTGACTTCAGGACAAGATTTTACTCATGATAGATATATGATACATTTATCAGCTTACCTGAGAAGAACTAAGGCTACCTTAAATCACATTATTCGTTTCCATGAAGATCTGATTGACATCTTGCATAATCAACAA
This sequence comes from Copidosoma floridanum, assembly GCF_000648655.2. Next base: position 310,487 of record NW_019379504.1, on the reverse strand, counting down.
AAAGCTCAAGCACATTCAAGCTATTTTCTTCAAAAATTTTTAGAACTGTAGCCCAGGATTTAAAGAACTCAGCAGGAAATCTAGAATTTGTAGCACCAATAGAGAATCTTTATGCTGGTGAAATAAGCACTCTAAGCAAATTAGATGTTGTTCATCAAGAAAATAGAACCATGGTAATATTACATTTGCCACTTGTCGATTGAACCCCATATGATCTTTATAGATTACATCCAGTCATGATACCTCAACCTAGACAGAATGGATCTGCGTGTATAAAACCATCATACCCTTACTTAACAGTTGCAGCAGACCATTATTCGTATGTATTATTAAACGAACTTTTATTTGATCAATGTGATAAAACTGTATACGGTTACACATGCTCGGCTATGTAACCGTTGAAAGAACCCTAATATGAAATTCTTATGTTATTACGACCTGGATCAGAAGTATTTAAATACTGTGAAATTATGTTTACTCTGAAAACTAAAAGCTAATAGACTTACTTACCAGTTAAAACTTTATGGTTATTCTTGATACTTAATAAAGAACGATTAAACATTATCTGTTCTAATAAAATGGATCGACAAGAAAGAGTAAAAGGTATAGGTTTTTTACGAATGAATCATTAATGTACATGTATGCACATATATATATGTATTTACTTGTTGCAATTTGCACCCCTGTGTGCTCTACGGGCCAACCCCCAAATTTTGAAATATTAGTTAAGTACTCAATTTTTTAATTTTGCCGTTTGAAGTTGAAAAAATACGAAATTTCTAAATAAAAAGTTTTGTTAAAATATACAAAGTTAATGAAAAGCATTTTTTAATAACGAGAAAAAAACAATACATTTAGAAAATTCCAAGAATTATAAAAAATTGACTTTACTTTTCACAGGAATTCTTTAGTCAGGTTATCATGACATGTTAGAGTATCAAAATT
>NW_019379504.1:210038-309059 GCF_000648655.2 Copidosoma floridanum | reverse complement strand
AAAAACAAGTTGGAAGAATAAAGTAATCGTTATGAGAATTGTCATCGTGTCAGTAGGACAATTAAGAATGAATGCTTAATAGAATCTTTTTGCTATGGTGAAATGAGTTACAAACATAAGTATTGTTAAGCAATATTTTAGAAGAAAAACGTAAGTAGTATAGTTGTCACAATGGTAAAATTTGTTAAAGTCCTTAAAGTGAGTATGACAAAAAAATAAAAAACATTTTTTTTATGACAAAACTTAAGAATATTTATCTAATATTACAGTAACATTTCTTATTTTGCATATTACATAAGTAATGAGGTAAATCAAGAAGGTAAATCTATTTATAAAATCAAAATTAAGGAACAAATGTGTTAATTTGTATCTAGTACTCTTATATAAAATGAGAGCAAAATAACTACACATGGCTAATTATATACATATGACGATTAAGCAGCGATTGAACAAGGATTGAATTCAAGTAAAAACAGTAACCCAAATAAAAATTACAGTAAACTCTTGACTTTAATTATAAAAAAACCTATACCTAAGAACTACAGATATTTGAATTAAATTGCTTATGTGAGAAAAAATTCCTAATTATTGAATTTTTTTTTACGAAAAAATAAAAAAAATTGTACCTACAATAAACCATTGACTGCCAAATGTGGAGATCATGTAATCTTAATAAGCTCTCCTATGTTATGAATTCAATGGTATTTCCGTTGATGTGTCCATTTAGTGACTTCGGATAAAGTACTAATTACTTCAAACATTGTTTTGATAGTGATTGTAATAATAATAGTAGTAATAATAGTAATAATAATAATGAAAATAATAATTTTACTATGTTGTATTATTATTCATCTAGATTATCGTTAAGCATAAACATAAAAAAATTTAGTCCTCTATTATACGTCGTAAGATTTACTTAATTTTTTTTACATGTATACCTTATAATTGACAACGATAAGCTAAACTTAAAAAAAATACTTTTAAAAAGTTAAAAATCAAATGTAATAAAGGTTTATTTGATGCAGTAAGAAATAGTAGGTCAACTATATTAGAAAATTATGAAAATGAAAAGAAAACTGGAGATGTATAAATATTGCCATCTACGTATGTTAGAGGACCACGTTATATGCATCCCTATTATTAAGATGCTGTGACTACTATGAGAAAATGCGGTAGATCATATTTATTTGTTACAGTAACGATTAATTTTAAATGAAAAAAATTAAAAACGGTTCTGGCTTACTTTCAAAAAAAAGTGCCAAACTATGTACCAAATACAACTGCTCAGCTATTCCACACAAATTTACAATTAATCTTAGACGATATAATGCGTAACAATATTTTTGGTAATATATGAGCTTATATTTACACAATGAAGCTCTAAAAACTCCGGAGTACCGCGTGCACATTCACTCATAATATAACATTCTGAAAATAAAATAATCACTCTTGAAGATAAAAATAATGAAATATCTGCTTGGATTACTTCAAGTAACGAAAAACTTACTAAACTTTTTTATTAAACATATGCTACATGTTTAATACATGTTCAATAACGTAATTAATAAAATTTTGAGAACTGAAAAAAAAGACTTGCGTGCCATAGCACTACCTGAAAAGTGGTATGGTAATGCGCGAGCAAATATAAATAGATAGAACTACGTGTGGGTCTCGAGATCCCCAACAAATGTGAAACATCAAAGAATAAGTGATTGATATCGATAATATTTAATTGTCTGTGATAAAAAAGTATTTGTTTTTTACTCTAAATAATTTTGATTTCATATTGAAAAGACAGCTTATTTACGAATATGCATTTTTACCAGTGAATATTATAGATTTGAGAAAAGCAAATAAGAAATTATGTTTTTAAATCTTTTCTTATTTATGAACTTACATACAAAGAGAATGAGAAAGAACAACAATACATGGCAAAGAGTATCTTAACTACTAACTGACACACAGGTAAATACATGTGTTTAACAGTACGTTCATGTGTTTTACTTTCTCTGTCTTTCTCCTCTCTGTCCTTTTTTGGATACCTGAACATAATTGTGCACATGCGCGAGCTTCATGAGCTTTTTACTGGAAATGGATTAACATGGAAAAATTGAGTGAACAAAATTGGGAGATTCCAGAAAAACTTTGAATTATGGTGAAATTTTCATATTTCAAAATAATCATGTTTACGAAAAAAGCAATTTTTTAAAAATAATGAAAAAATAATACTAATTTGAAGATTAATTCATAGTTTTCTACAAGGGCAAAATATTGACAAAAGCAATGAAAAAGGCCTATAGGCATACCTTTTAGGCTTCAATAGCTTGCTCAAGATCTTTGCGCACGTAGAGTGTTTATTTTTCAGTAAGTATATTGACTCGATTCAACGTCATGAAGTACACGGATTTCCTAGAATTCAAATGGCCTTGGTAGTTAAAATATTGAAATATGGATCGATGCGCATGTGTGCGTAGAACATGAAAAATTCATGATTAATATCGTAATGATTCGATAATTATGGGTCTGTAATATTTTAATATATTATCGAAACTAAGGAGTGAAGTATTATAAACAACTTCATACACTGAGCATGGTTTGTATTTATATATTATACATATATTTTCTGATCTTCCAGGAGATGATCTGGAGGGAGTCAGGATATAGTTGAAACGTTCTTGGTGTCAGCAATACTAGTGCTTTTATGCAAACTATTTCAGAAAGGTTTTTTAATATTCACGACGAGTGTACTTATCCTATATTCGTTGTTGTGACTCTTTCTTACGAGTAATCTTCGCTCCAGTTGTCATCTTCTCAATGACTCGTCAATAATTTTACTTGCGGTGAGTAGTTATCTTATTTTTGTTCGGGAAGAAAATATAGGTGTTAAATATATAGATGGAAAGACAAAATTCAGGGTGCAAGCCCAAAATCATCCTTACTCAATTCATATGTATACTAAAAGCAAACAATAGATACAAACGCTCTAAAATTAGAATTAAGCTTGTAGTTTATTTAAATTTGTTATTTTCAATATAATACGTACGAGTTTCATCTATAATCAAAGCATACAGAGCTAGTCTTACTTATGTTAATTCTATTTGTTTGGTCTTGGCAGAGCCACAGCAGAAGGACAGTTAGGAATAGGGTACGAGCCCACTACTCACTATCAATTCCTTGCTGGGACTGCCGCTTTCCGCTAATTCTCGCTCGCTCATTATCTTGATTTTCTCCCATTTGCTACAATATTTCTCCTTCCTCTAAGGAGTGTGGAATGTTTGTTTTTAATACTATGTGAACGGAATTTTCCCTTATAACCTGTTAGAGAACAATAGAGATGATGATGATAGAGAGAGAGAGAAAGCGTGCGACAGAAAACGATAGATGGCTCTTTCTATCTCACTTTTACGGGTAATACCAAAATGCATTTTTTTTCTCAATATTTTGCGCTTGTTGAAACAAAAAAAAAAGGTGTTTATTGATAGGACATTTTTCGCCCTACATGCTGGTATTTTATATTTTTTTCCATCTCAAACCGTCACCAGATATAATTAAAACGAAATTTAATACATAATTTTAACTTTATTGGACCACTTAAAAATAACTATAACTATTTGATTCGCCATCAGTGGGCTGAATTACATATAATATAAAAAAGGCCAAACTATCGATCAATTTTCCGATTTAAAAGTTCCTTGGTTGGTATCCATAAGTAATACGAACAGAAATCAGGTCTGCGTGATGCGTAGCATAATGGATAAGGTCCCGGACTACCAATCTGAAGTTTGGGGGTCCGATTCTCGGAGTCAAAAAAATTTGAAAATTAACACACACACGCGCGCACACACACGCACTCACGCACACACACATGTAAACTTCTATGCAGCTATATATACGTAATATGTGGTTAGTACACACTACACAACAGAACACTTTAATATGAAAAAGGCTACATATTTATATACTCGTCAATTGTTATATAGCTACAATATATACGTATAAAAATGACATGAAAACCCATATAATTTTATCTCAGAGATGCGGCTCAAGGGTGGCAGGAGAGGGATCTTAAAACTTATGTTAGAATATACTGTTATTAGGTTATGAAATTAGGAGGGGGCAGAGGGGGGCTAAAAAAAATTGTGTTCGGTAATACTGTTATTGGGTTATGAAATTAAAGGGGGGGTAGTAAGGGTTGGAGGGGGGAACAAAAATTAAATCCAATTAAAATACACTAAAAACTGATAGAATTGTTCCTTATAAAGAGGGGTGGCTAAGTGGTGCCAAAGGGGCTGAGGGGGATTGTATAAAATGACTTTTCAAAGTCTATATATATACTGTAAAAATTTTATTGTCATTCCGAAAGTTTGTCTATAGTATTGAATTTCTCCAACTTCAACTTATTTTTATTGAAATAATTGTATTATCATTAATTGTAAATGTTGTTTTTTAGAATTTTGACATAGAATCAGCTTGAAAAAAAAAAAAAGTTCTTAAAAAATATATTCATCAAAACAGTGTCAAAATGGTTAGAAAAAATCATCACAATAATCACGTGGCTGAAAATCTTATACAAACATTTTAAATGTTAAAATTGCAAAAATGATGTAAAGTTTAAAAGTTTTCTGTAGGCATTTAAAATTGTTTTTAAGTAGATCTCTCGCTGCGTAAATTATATCAAAAAATTGGTATAAGAGTACCGGTCACACTAAAGATTAGTGAAACAAATAGTTTGCAAGGATTTTTCTTTACGTAGGATAGGGTATATGATAAAACCAGGAGCACAGTGTGTGTAAAGAAAGAAATACAAAATGATTATAATTCAATTTCAAAGTATATTCAAATATCCCGTCTTATAAAATAGTTACAAAATTTGGTCTTGATGCAATGACTAATTTATTGATATAGTGAAAAAAGAAAATAAGAAAATAAGAAAACATAAGGTAGTTATTAGACACTATTCAACTCCAATTAATCGTGGATGATTTAAAATAAACTAAATAGTATGCTTTTTTCCGTTCACACAACTCACTCTTTCGTATCTTACAATTATACAACTGTTTGGATAAACTTGCTTCGTAGAGCATTAACGCTACTTCTCCTGTAACAATGATATGATATTTAACTCACTAGAAAACGCCTTTTTTTATCCAAGTCTTACACGATATTTACGATTGACGTGGCTCTAGTATATCAATAAATCATAATTTTGATTAGTTCATTAACATACTTCAGACTTTCGCTTTTATTTTGATTTAATTACCATTGAACGCAAAATAGTAATTGTAAATAACAAAATTTGGATTCGCCTATACGATCTCTCTTGTGAACGAGTTTCATGTACTGATAGACAATAATTACATATTGAACTGAAATCCCTTACACTCTATACTCTATTGGACTCAATAATCTCGGGGATATAATGTTTAAAAAAAACATAAAGAGTACAATCGTGGGCTCTTCGCAGAATCAACGGGATGTATTGGCTAAACAACACGGTAGCACGATGTATAAAAACAACAAAAGAAAGGAACTTCAAAAAAAAAGAGATAGGCTAGTCAGTCAGCAAAGAAATATGAGTACACCTGCGAAGCCACCGCAAGGGAGTTATTACTTCCATGACGAGGAATTATCGTAATGATAATTCACGAACTCCTCTCAATTGCCTATTAGATAGCCCCCTTTCACTCACACAGACCGGGAAGAAAAAACAGGCAGAGGCGAGAGGCTTGGGATGAAGAAGACCGTGTTCCTGGAGAGGACCCAGAGAAGAGAGCCAGCGGTTGCTGAGCACCCCTCAACCGTTCAACTTGATTAGGTCCGGTACATGAGGAACTCTTCCTCTGAATGAGACTCACGTCTTTTCTCTCTAGCTTTTCTCTGCTTCTCCCTTCCCCTGTAGCGAGCCACCGAAACCGATGCCTGTATTCGGGCATTTTCGCGTTTCCTCGCCTCCGGTCGGGGCCCTACGCGTCTAGTCCCTTCAAGTTAACATAATAAAATGCAATTAAGAAGTGTTAAATGTTACATTATTTAAATTTTAAAAAAATGACATGTAATAAAAAATTGGGAATAAGGATCTGATACAAAGAATGGCCTATAAAACACGTCTTTTTTTTATTTATTTTTGTACGAAAAACATTTTTTTTTTTGTTGTAGCCTTTTCAACATTTAATATTAAATTACAATATCAAAGTTTTGGTAAAGTAAGATTATACTTTAACAAATCATTGTGCTCTTACCACAAGTTTTATGTAGCTTTATGTCAATTTAAAGGTATAAATCATATAATAATACAGATAAATTAAAAAATAATGAAAAACTCGAAAATATTGCGTAGGCAAAAATATTTGTGTTTTAAAGTATTTTCTGTTACGTTGAGAGTACACATATAGGGGTAACTTGTGTGTGTGTGTGCACTATAGCGTTGGGGGGTAAAATTAGAATGGGACTGCGCGAGAATGGAATTTGTAAGGGACGCGCACCGGGACGGCGGCGCTTGATGGGGTCCGAGAGTAGGGTTTCGCTGGAGAGGAGCTCGGAAAAGAGAGCTCGTGAGAGCAATTAGATCGGCTCGCCTCCGAGGGGACGACGTTGGCAGCAGTACCAGGGGGACCTGTGGAATCCACTCGTGCGTCTGGTTGTCGCTGGAAATCGTTTAGCTACTTTGACATTATTACAGATTGCTGCACAGTAAAAGGAGTAAGTGTTCCCTTCGATTTCCGATATCGTTTTCTCATCAACATTAGTTGATGAGTTCAGACCAAAAAAGGCGGAAATCCCTGGTTGCTCAATTGATCAACCAAGTGGTGGCCTTAGATCAGCAATCGGATACGAAGGAGATTTTTTTTTGTGTATGTTGAGTCTCCCGGTGTGCATAATTTAGTTTGGAGGAGTTTTTCTCCGGTGTTTCTTTTGCCTTGGAAGCCACAGTTTTCTTTTAACGGAGTGCTTATTGTGTTTGGGGGAAGAATCGGATTTGTTTGTTTTTTTTAAGCTCGATGCAGTGTTTCTAACAACCAAGAGTTCTCGCGCATGCGCACAACGGTTTTACTCTCTCTCCGACCAAGCTAGTAGTGGAGGGAGAGCTCCCCCTACCTTTACCTTTAACCCAAGCTCCCCTCACTCTAACACCTTAAATATAATCTTATATCTTAGAAGGGTATGCTCGACGTTGGTCGAGCGGGCTACGTCTTTTGCCCGCGTATAGAATCTGACCAATATGCCATCGATCCTTCATCAATGCATTTTTTTTTTTTTTTTTTTTTTTATCATTCATTCAAGCGTCATTTTTTAAAACAGTCATTTTATTTATTAAATACTTTTTCGAAAAGCATCACATTTTTTGTTAAAAAATAATCTTTAGATCCCTTTAAATTCGATTAATAATTCAAATAATGTAATGTTAAACANGTTAATAATTAATATTTTATTATTTAATAAAGTGGCCAGTAAGCGCCCCAGGCCATCGGATGGTAGGCACTTAAATGATTGCTTAACATTTTATTATTCAATAGAATAGCCAGTGAGCACCCTGGATCATCGGGTTATAGGTGCTTGTATTATTACTTAACATTTTATTATCCAATAGAGCAGCCAGTATCGCCCCGAGTCATGGGGTGATGGGCGCTTGTATAACTGCTTAACATGCTATGCGTTAAGTGAAGTAACAGGGATGGTCGTAATTAGATAGGGTTAAATCATATATATATTGAGAGTACACATATAGGGGTACCTTGTGTGTGTGTGTGCACTAGAGCGTTGGGGGGTAAAATTAGAATGGAACTGCGTGAGAATGGAATTTGTAAGGGACGCGCACTGGGACGCCAGCGCTTGACGGGGTCCAAGAGTAGGGTTTCGCTGGAGAGGAGCTCGGAAAAGAGAGCTCGTGAGAGTAGTTAGATTGGCTCGCCTCCGAGGGGACGACGTTGGCAGCAGTGCAAGGGGGCTCTGCGGAATCTAATCGTGCGTTTGATTGTTGCTGGGAATCATTTAGCTATGTTGACATTATTACAGATTGCTGCTCAGTAAAAGGAGTAAGTGTTCCCTTTGATTCCCGATATCGTTTTCTCATCAACTTTAGTTGATGAGTTCAGACCAAAAAAGGCGGAAATCTCTGGTTGCTTAATTGATCAACCAAGTGGTGGCCTTAGGTTGGCGATCGGATACGAAGAAGATCTTTTTTTTTTGTGTATGTTGAGTCTCCTGGTGTGAGTGATTTGGTTTGGAGGAGTTTTTCTCTGGTGTTTCCTTTGCCTTGGAAGCCATAGTTTTTTTTTTAACAGAGTGTTTATTGTGTTTGGGGAAGAATCGAATTTTTTTGTTTTTTGAGCTAGATGACAAGCGTTGATCTCCCTTCGTGGGGTCATTTAGTTAGTCGGTAGAAATCCCCGGGTGTTAAATCAACCGAGAGGTGACCTTCTGATCGCTTTTTTTGTTATCCTTAAGAGTTTTTATTTAATTTTTATTATAAGTTTTTGATTGAATCGGTGACGCTCTCGTGTAACGATGCGCATAGTAGTATTGACTGTATGTGTGCTCGAATTCTGTGCCCCTCTCTTGGTTAATTTTTGATTTTTGATTTTTGCATATTACATTCATAAAGAATTGGAGGTATTCAACCGTGGTACGTTTTGATTTTACACGCGACGCTTTTCTTCTAATATATAGCGATCTTATACATATGCGTCTTACTATTATTGTTCGAACTTTGGAACTCTCCTGTTGAACAGTCGTATTTTGAGTTATCATAATATAGTTTTCACGCCTAGACTTAAGGTAAACAAAGCTGATGTACAAAGGTGAAATATTTGTGATGGGGAGAAGCCTTTTCAACATTTAATATTAAATTACAATATCAAAGTTTTGGTAAAGTAAGNAGTTAAGTCAGATTTCGCAGAAGTAAAAATAATTATATTTAAAATCCTTTTTTTTTGTTTGTTTTCAATCATAAAAAATGATTCATTGTGTAAGATAATCGATTTTAGTTCTTTAATTTTTTATGATTTTATTTGATTGATATTAAAGACTTTTTTTTCTGTCAATTGAGAAATTTGAATAAATACCGAGAATTAAATAAGATTATTTTTTGAGTTCGTTTCTTTTTGGTTGCGCATCTCCTCAGCTCCTCTGTCTGCCGTTATACCACGATCCACTTTCCTTCACGAGTTACCCTTCACAAAGTGGACCGTTTCAACGTACTATTCGATAAATAAAGTTAAGCTACAAAAATCATCAGAAAAATTAAACATTGTGATTCCTTATAATTATAATTTAATTTATTCATATTTTATTATACATAATTATTTAGAAATAATTATAACTTGACATTACAAGATAACAGTGTCATTTACTGTATTTTAGCAATTTTTTTTATAATTGTTTTTATGATTTTGAAGCTACTTATTATGATTTTATAAATCACTTACAATTAATAGACACAGTTAAAAAATATGTATTTAAATTGTTTAAACTAATTTATAACTGTATGCGTAAGATTCCACGGATTATAAAAACCTTACGCTTTGTAGTAGTACTTTTTAGGTGGCGTAAAAATTTGCTTATTTCAGTTTTTATCTTAAAAAATTTAATAACAATAGCAATAACTAATCTTAAAGTTTTGCAAAAATACATCAGCTTTTCACTTTCATCCAGCAGGATCCGCTAGGTGGCGTCAACATCAAATCGATGCTACCTGGAACAGAATTAAATAAGTGTGGTTATAACATGAAAAAGAGTCTCAGTAATTTCTGTGTTCGATAAACGGCAGTTCATGGAGCTGCATCGAGAATGTAGATGATAGTTGTGCAGCTGGGTATCCCGGTTATCGACGACACTCTTCTCTAATGGACAAGTGACCTAGGCCTACGACCACCCTGATCCTCCATGATTGACGAAAGCCACCAACAAAAAATTTGTCTAAGTGATAATGTCTCTGTCAAAATACCAGGAGATGTATCTAGCCAGAGCACAACCTGCTCGAACACTTAAGAGTTGTGTGGCCATATCATCATCCCACCTAGTACCGTCAGAGAATTTTTGGCTGCAAATGTAAGCCAGGTAAGACAGCCCTGAGAAGCACGAGCAGCCACAACGGCTTCCTTCTCAGTGGTCGTATCCCCAACGGCATACCCACTTTTTCCTGACTAACGATAAGCGGTTGAATATCCGGGGAAGACGAGAAATTCTTTGGTGAGCAGTGTACCTCCATCACAGTCTCCAAATAATAGAGACTTCGAAGGTAAGAGTCAAGCTACCCACAGTCAGCTCTTCATAATCAGGAATTATAATAACAAATAGCTGAAAGTTTCACCACTCCCCCTTTTCAGGGCCATTATAAGTATTTACGTTTCCTACTTAATCATCAATCTCATCGGTTCTTTTAAGGCCCACCTAAGTTTAAACTACCTTGCCAACAAATACATTTTTACTACCATTTCCGGAAGCGATTTGTCGACTAAAAGACTACATTAACTAAAGATGGCCACTATTAAACCAAGTCAGTCATTCACTGGCAGTCGTCACGACCGGAGTTGTTCTTCACAAGGCTGGGAATCCTGGTGACCGATGACCGTATATTGCCCTCTCGACTCTCAATAAAAAATGTATTCGTTTTGGGATTGTAATTTAACTCCAATATTAATGTATTAAACCATTATCTTGTAGTGGAGTTTCGACTCACAGATTACATTGTAGGGACATGCCCCACTAGTGTAAATCATGAAAATAGTGTAATAGAGATAAAAACCATGCTTTAGGAAATCTAATCGACGTTGAGCTACCAACTTTAGGTAAAGAAAACATGAATCTAATGTTTTTCTTTGGTTTACTAGTATAGTAACTCACTCTGCTGCTACTGATGCTTCTTTCATTGAAAAGTAGCTCGTTCTTCTTAGTCGCCACATTGCAGTAAAACTCCCTACATAAAAAAAGTCCAAATACAAGTAATAGGATTGGTAGAGTAGGTATAAAAAAAGTCATTTTAAAGAGAAGAGTCCTTTCGTCAATTTTCAGTTCGTGGGTGAGTTAGAAAGTTAGTCGTATTTTCAAGTTAAACTATACCGTTTTCGAGCTATAACTTATTATTTCTTAGATTATATTTTAAATAAACAAGTACAACATATTGCAGGGACTAGACGCGTAGGGCCCCGACCACAGGCGACGAAACGCGAAAATGCCCGAACACAGGCATCGGTCTCGGCAGTTCGCCACAGGGGAAGGGAAAAGCAGAGGCTAGAGAGAAAAGACGTGAGTGTCATTCAGAGGAAGAGTTCCTCATGTACTGGACCTAACCAAGTTGAACGGTTGAGGGGTGCTCAGCAACCGCTGGCTCTCTTCTCTGGGTCTTCTCCGGGAACACGGTCTTCTTCATCCCAAGCCTCTCGCCTCTGCCTGTTTTTTCTTCCCGGTCTGCGTGAGTGAAAGGGGGCTATCTAATAGGCAATTAAAAGGAGTTCGTGAACTATCATTACGATAATTCCTCGTCATGAAAGTAAAAACTCCCTTGCGGTGGCTTCGTAGGCGTACTCATATTTCTTTGCTGACTGACTAGCCAATCTCTTTCTTTTTGAAGTTCCTTTCTTTTGTTGTTTTTATACATCGTGCTACCGTGTTGTTAAGCCAACACATCCCGTTGATTCTGCGAAGAGCCCACGATTGTACTCTTTATGTTTTTTTAAATATTATATCCCCGAGATTATTGAGTCCAATAGAGTATAGAGTGTAAGGGATTTCAGTTCAATATGTAATTATTGTCTATCAGTACATGAAAATTGTTTACGAGAGAGATCGTATAGGCGAATCCAAATTTTTTTATTTACAATTACTATTTTGCGTTCAATGGTAATTAAATCAAAATAAAAGCGAAAGTCTGAAGTATGTTAATGAACTAATTAAAATTATGATTTATTGACATACTAGAGCCACGTTAATTGTAAATATCGTGTAAGACTCGTATAAAAAAAAGGCATTTCCAAGTGAGTTAAATAATATATCATTGTAACAGGAGAAGTAGCGTTAATGCTCTACGAAGCAAGTTTATCCAAACAGTTGTATAATTTTATGATCCGAAAGAGTGAGTTGTGTGAACGGAAAAAAGCATACTATTTAGTTTATTTTAAATCATCGATTAATTGGGGTTGAATAGTGTCCAATAACTATGTTATGTTTTCTTATTTTTTTATTTTCTTTTTTCATTATATCAATAAATTAGTCATTGCATCAAGATCAAATTTTGTAACTATTTTATAAGACGAGAGATTTGAATATACTTTGAAATTGAATTATAATTATTTTGCATTTCTTTTTTTATACACATTGTGCTCCTGGTTTTATCATATACCTTATCCCACGTAAAGAAAAATCCTCGAAATATATTTGATTGAATGACAATTGTTTTTTATAATTAAATGCACGTGTGCTATTTTTTGGAAGCACTGTTACCAGTGAATTGCACATCTCCACGAGGAAGGTTAACATAGAAAACTAATTTTTACTCAATGTTAATTTAACACTGTAGCGTCTCATCAAGAGATTGTACATGTGATTGTGAATACAAGCACTTTGCAGGCACTCAAGCGCAGTATTAGAGCAATAAAGTTGAAGGCTCCAGGGGCAAGTTACTCGTATGAGGTCTTAGTGTAGAAAGAACAGTGCAAGAGATAGACTCTTTTAAGTAATTATGTTTTCGTGTGAATAGGAGATCAAAAGCTAAAAAACTTGTTTGTAGCTGAATACAAAGATATTCTGGACGCATGTGAGTGGTCGTTTTAGTACTGTACCCTAGGACACAACTAAATATGGTGGACGTGTAAATATATACGGAGTGATCGAGCAAAGATGAATCAGAGTCAGAAATGGTAGATTCTAGTATCTTTATCTAGTTCAAAGACTACCAGTGAGAGCCTGCACGCGGGTTTACCCACGTTAAATTTGGATGGTACATTAAGGCTATTAATTTTTCACCTCTTAGGTCTTGTGAATAAGCCATTACACAATACTAGCGACAACGTCAGTGGTAGGGGGAAGAATAAGCCATGGTCACTGGAGAAACAAACGCAATCTATGATACTAGGTGCTAAACGTTAACGGTTTTTCATTGCTTATCTTAATAGCGAGTTGTTTGTAGCGGAACTCACAAGTAAAGGCAGGTAGAACAAAAGACTACATAGTTCTGCTGAGTCTTATTGGATGCAATACCAAGTTCTGTAACAAAAAGATTAGTGTCAAAAAAGGAGTATACTGTGAATTGCCTTTTTTTGTTGGAGAAAAAATTTATATTTATATTCGAGTATAGTAAGTGTATGTAGTAGAATTCTACACTAACCGTATCAGCCTTGGACACGCAATATAATGAAAGGTATTGACTATGCTTTATTAATAAATAAATATACGATAAGTGCACGAAAAACGATATACTTTTAACTAGAATAAAAGTCACCATTAGAAACCATAACAAAATACGCATCTTAATTGATGTTAATTTAATCATAAACTCTTTAAGGATATATCCTCTTGCAAAACAAATCAACGCTGTATGACTGTCCTTAATACAAAATTATAAAGATTTGCTGTTCTCAATGCTAATTGCTTAAACAAAATATAACAACGTTGCTTAACTAAGCTTCTTTAACAATTATAATTTTCACATAATAATGATAGTTTACGTATCAAATATCTAATACTAGGTGCTATTGTCGATCAAGACAACTTGGCGCCGTATTAAAGGTCCAAAGTGATTTTATTTAAGCCCAACGTTCGTAAATCAGTCAGAGTAATGCTTACCTAAATGTAAACAAGCGCACGATCGCTTTCGCGATAAGTTGTGTCTGTGAGGTTGAATTCTACTGGCAAGCGCTTTGTGTATTACCTTAAGAAGTGAGCCGTTATTTAGGAATGAGTGAATAGACTAGGGTTGCGTTTTAACTATTATTAAAAATACATTTAAAGTATGATGAGGATTTCTGGACTAATTGGCTCTAGCACACGTAATCCAAACAGATAATAACTGTGTATTAATCGAAGAGTAAGTATATTGTGTCACGGTGCAAGATGTTTTGAGTACTAATAAGAAGAAGAAACAAGAAAAAAGAGATTAACAAGATGTTAAAGTAAGTGTGGCTAAAAAAAAGACAACGTCTAAAGAGAATATTGATCACCGTTTTGTATAACCCAAAGCTTAACTGCAGGTTTTATACAGTCCTAAAACCAGCTTCTGGAGACCTAGTACTAGACATAGAAACTTTGTTATAATTAAAATGGTGCGATATTTACATGTGTAACTAATTCAGAGAAACCTGGGAGAGAAAATAGGTCTT
Organism: Copidosoma floridanum; assembly: GCF_000648655.2. The sequence continues at coordinate 294,747 of NW_019379504.1, read as the reverse complement.
ACACTATATGGTATAAATACTGATCCATGAGACATTGGTTAGCGTAGTGATCTAAAGTAATCTTCCATGCGTGTGGAGTTAAAGTTGTCAGTTCATAAAAAGTCTGACTAAAACTAAGTCAAAACTTACAGTCCAGTGTCACGTTTGCAGGACTTCAGAAGTTACACTGAAAAATTTGTGCAGCCGTATTAGCAGTACAACACTGCCAAAACGGCAGTTCTGGCCACAGCGATCCTTGTACAGCGCCATCCTGCGGCTATTGCAGGAGATTTCAGAAGTTGTGGTAATACGTACACATCTAATCACTTAATTCGGTACCATCGCTGAAACCACTGTACCGACTCCTGCACTTTACGCAGTGCGTACACTCTACACGCTCAATGCAATGCTCTGTGCGTATACATTTGATCGCTAAACTCAGGCTATAACATATAATGCGTATATATTCATGCTACAGTACACCGAAGTATTATCATATACAAGAACGTATTTACTTTGTAGCACTTTTATATCCAACCATGCATGCGATATAGTTTCTTCTATTGTTTTTGAGTATATTTAAAAAATAATTATTTAATGAAATAAAAATGAATGAATGAATGTTAACTATCTAATTGTATAAAAACATTAACAGGCAGGTTATGAAAGTACACGTTTTTGATAGGTTCTCTTTCTCTTTTTATTAACACTTATTTACACTATATCTATATACATACACTTGCTACATAATATATAATCTAAATAGGTATAAATACTCTACTAAATACTCTGCTAAATTTCTCATTTCTCGATGTTTTTCGATGTCAATTGAAGCAGTTTTACTATATCTTTATTTGCAGCATCTTATGCAATTAAAAGCACAAACGTTTTTCAGTTATGTTACTTTACTTTTTAAAATAATTGTTTCAGTGTTGATGTTACCTGCTTGTACTACTGTGCATAGTTGTAAAATCAGCACCAGCTACTGCACTCCCATTACTACCTAGGTATCTTTCGTAATTTTTTTTTATGCTGAAGCCCAAATCCAATTGCTGCATACCAAATTCTGCACATGACTATAAATTTTTGTAGGTTAGATTCGTTTAGAGTCTTTCAGTTAACCAATTATAATTGCCATAATGTAACGTATGATTCTGGATTGAACGTTGTTAATATCTAAACGTGTTACAGTATCTGTGAAAAATTTGACAGTCTATTTTTCTTATTTTTTATTACCACCAAGTGCACAGTAATTAGTGGCTGTGCAATAATTGGATCATTTACCTCTATGTACTTCTGTGTTAGCTGTAAGCAAAAAATTGCGGGAGTCAGTACACTGATTTCCGCGGTGGTACTGAATTGACGGATAAGCTGTGGACGTACTGTCATAACTTCTAGGCACTCTTGTGAAAGCCGCAGGATGATGAGGTACAAGAATCGCTGTGGCCAGCACTGCTATTTTGGTAGTGTTGTACTGCCAATACAGTTTTTAACGGGGTGCCAGTATCCGCTTACGGCTCTGATAGCCACGAATTTATGCAAGGAGTACTCTGACCTGGACTGAGCTTCCCGGGTACCCATGGAGACACACTCTCGTTACAATGTGGACAGTGAGTCCGCTTTTCCTTATTCTCGTCTGCTTGTTGAGGGGCCAGCTCAGCCCTGGCTTAACTCAGAATGCTCACGCGTCGATGTTTACGCGTGAGCCCGCGGAGGCGGCTGGATAAGGCCGGTACTTGGCTTGCAACTCCCTTTTGGAGGTCGCGATCTCTAAATAAAGCTTGTAAATGAGGAGAAGCCGGAAGGGCTCCATGCAAGGAAGGGTTCACGCAAAGCAAGACACAAACATTTAGTAATTATATGAACGGAGACTATATTAATTGCACTTGTACATAAGCATCTGGGTGTGTATGTGTGTGTGTGTTTATCGTTCGATCGCGCTAATTACAAGGCACGTCCAGCCAAGGAAAGGCTTTCCTCTCGGAGCCGACGGCACGCAATAATTCGATCGGGCGCGGAGAGAGATTACACGGCTACAACGGCTTTTACGCACGCACTGCACTTACCTGGCTTTTCGCAGTCTCTTATTTACGCTCGTTCGCCAAGTAGATGATCTCTCAGCAGAACCCCTCGGCCTAATGTCTTGCTGATAAGCCACTCGTTCGTGGACGTGAGGTGACAGGCGCTGACAAGGCGATGGTGAGGCTGTCCCGTGGTGACGCGGTGTGCTTTTCGAGCAAGAGACATACGTGTTTACCCTACCTATACCTAATCTCTTCTGACCTAATGGCCAAGAGCGTCCCACGCTAATACGCATTGCAAGACGCTTGTCTTTCCTTCCTCTCTCTCTCTCTCTCTCGCACACATCATGACACCCCCCTTCTCTCTCTGGCCTTTCTTCCTCACGCAGTCTAGGTGAGCGTAAACGGCGTTACAGTGTTAGTCGCCCGTTACAAGCTGTACAAATTTTTCAGTGTATTTTTTCATTGTGATCTAAAATCTAAGTGTGTATTTTGGAAAAAAAATTCGTAAAACGTGTGGCCACACGTACAATGAATTGGACTAAATCCTCTGTTTAAAGCCAATTGAAAATTTCTATCTCAAATATTTGAGAAATTAGTGATGTTCTGGTTGCCAGTTCAAGACTAATATCTTACAAACAATGGTAAGAAATTTGATAATTAGTTAATGAAAGAAACACTTAAGTAATATAAGGTCAGGCACGTGCTTATGCCACCTCATCGTTTACTAGCTAATCCAGTGGAGTAAAGTAAAATGAGGGTGAAAAGCACAATCGTTTTTTTTTTCTTCAGAACATTAAAATAAGGAGGAATACCTTAAAAAATGTAGCATGCAATAGATATTGCGTCCCAGACGATAACAATAGTGTCTTTAGTTAACTTAAACTATAGGGGATATTTCCATCAGGTAAAGAGCTTACGTGTAAAGATAGAAGCAACTAAAACTATAAAACGGATGGAAGCTAACGTTTATAAGGATAAGATCAGGAGGTAAGACGCATTAAGAGATATGAAGAACCTTGTATAAAAGTAAAAATTTAGTCATCGATGTTCTAGATGTTGAAAGAAAGAAAAGAAAAAAGTAAATGCCTTTCTAAAGCTCATATATATGACTGGAAATGATAAAAAAGCCTATGCTATATAGAATAGATAAGCTAAAAAATATGATTGTAAAGTACTTTTTAAATTTACATTAGTAGAAAGAGGCTCAGACTCATAAAGAAAAAGTATATCAGATAAAAATGAGCAGTTTTCGTTCTTTTTAGTAAGAGGATCCCAAAGAATACGAGAGGAAAATAAAACTTTCAAGCAATAATTTACAGAAAAATGTCAATAAAAATACAAAAACATATGAAAGAAGAAGTCAAGCCAATTATGATAATAATTAAACTTAAAATACGAAGAATCGATAGGTAAAAGAAGAAGAAATAAGCATAAATAAAGAAATTTCATAAGAAAATATAAGCTCATGTTAACCATTGGAGGAGATGGAGGAACCCTCTGCTCTTGATGATGTCTGCAATAAACTTTACTTAGATGTTTTTTTTTAAATGAAAAGATCTTGTTTGAAGATAAAAAGTTAGATAGAAACTTTCCAGGTGAGTATGGAAGGAAATGTCCCATAAAATGTAAGAAAATTTTGATCAGGTACAGAGGTAAATGATGTATTCTAATATTATTCCCGTATCCAACTGACAGTCACCACGCTTTTTAGAGTAATGGTACCCTGGGATTCGGTCCTATCAATTTTTTTGAGTCAAATGGTCTTCAATTGACCACATATGTCACAGCCAGACTATATTAATCAAAGGAAAGCAAAAAAAAGAAAAGAGATGTAGAATCATAAAACATAGCAAAAGAAAAGGAAAAGAAAAGAAAGACACAAAGAAGAGAACATCAAGATAGAAGGAAAAGAAAAAAAGAAAGTTTAAAAGAGAAGATGAATATGGCAGCAGAATAAGACAATTTAAAAGATACGCATAAAAATAAAATTAACGACCAAGAGCAAACAAAAAATAGACTGAAGGGAAAAGAGGAGGAAGAGCAGAGAAATATAAAAAAAATTTAAAGAAGAGGGTGAAAAAGTGGTCAGTATGATCAATGAAAAAGAATTTAAACAATTTAAACAAAAAAGGACATCCTCTTCATGCTTGGGTTATAAATGGCCACAAACAAATACGCAATTTCACCACAACAGCTGGTCATGAGAGACATAACCATTACTCTTGTAGTCAATGGTTTAAAACTACGCTGCAGTTGGTTGAAGGCGTCCAAAACCTGCCCTTCTTAACTTAACACCGTATGCTAAATAGCGCATTTCGATAGTCGTTATCATAACTCCTGAATGACGGTAACAAGAGAAAGGTCAAGTAAACTGGGCTGGAAAAGTTTACTATAAGTGAAGTGACATACACATGCAAGATATTATAAAGGTGAAAGTCAACTGAGAGACAGTAAGAAGTTAGAAGATGAGAATACTAACCAGAAAGTTAACTAGAGTGTATCAGTAAAAAATAAAGTGATATTTAGTAAAACAATAGGGCAGGACAAAGAGAAAGGATTAGTACATATTTTTAGGAAAATTGGAGCTTAAAATAATATAAGAGAGACAGAAAATTTAGAAACAATATGTATCACAAAGGTGGAATGAAAGTTTTTTTCATTGCAAGTATTTAAGGATTCTATATAATATAGTAGTGAGAAACAAGAGGTAGCTGAACCTCATAGTATAGTGTATTAGTATACCTATAGATAAAAACATGACTCAGTGTGCGTAAGTATGTACCAGACAGAAGAATGAAAAGTGCTACAAGTCTTGCAGCACTACTTGAAAGAACGGAGAGTGGAGGAGATCTGCTATCTCTTTAAAAATTTCTTAAATTTTCTAAGGGTTGGCAGTTTTTAGGTATAATAATAATTTTGGCAATGAAGACAGCTGAAAAAAAGGCGCGGACGTGCAGATTATTACTCCAGAGTGTACGGAAAAGTACATCATGTTATTGTCATTAAAGTGCCATGTGATAGAGATAGCAAATGCATTCAGAACAACAAATTACGAATTATCATGCGGTAATAAAACTAACTGCTGATCAGTTTTTACTTGAAATAAGAAATAACTTTTACCAGATGCATTGGATGTATATATATAATTAAAAGAAGAGTGACATTTTGAAAAAAGTGTTTGCTGATTCAATAGTAGTTATTTCTTATAATTTGTTAGCTGTATTCAAATTTATAATACAATTTGTATTTGGTGAAAGTACTTTTTTATTTTTGTGCATCTCTTCATATTTTGCGCAATTAATTAATTTTTTTTTATTTGAGTACATTCAAATGATAATTCAAATACTTATATGCATATATAATAATATTTCAAAAAAAAAAAAAACGTAAACTTACATTTCAGATAAGTATGCTCTAAATTTACATAGTCCAAGTCCAAGAACCCAGGGATATTGTTGCCAAAATACACTTAACTCATTTGGTAGTCCTAAAGAATATTAATATTTAGGCTTATATAATTTTTACAACATTATTTATGTGACTGTTTGATTTCTTGTAATAAGTAATACTTTTCATAAACATAAACTAATTAAACTATTTCTTAATAATTATATATAATTATTGCTTAGATATTATTATTAGGCCTCTAATAAAGTATGTCATGAATTTTAGTGTCAGTTCAGAGAACTTCATTAGAAAATTCATCGTTATAACTTTACAGTTGCCTACTTATAAGTTTTAGTAGAAAACTACTATAAGGCTTATTTAGTAATAATTTTAGTTTACAGATAAAAGTTTAATTTTAAACAATTCCGTAATATGCTACATACTGATGGTAGTCATCAACATAAGGGATCCTATCGTTGTCTTCCGTAGAGTTTTATATTATAGTCAGGTTATATAAATACTACAAAAACTTATAGTTAACTAGTGTATACAAGGTTAAAGTAAAAGCGTTTTAGAGCTATTATGATAATCGAGGCTTAATCAAGTGCTTACTATGACCTAGGTGTAGACAGCGATATCCTAAAAAGTAAACTTATTCTTTTAGAGATATTTTTAACAATGCATCTGCTAAAATACATTACTAGTTTTATAAATAACAGTATAACTTAGCGTTCTCCCACCTCATTTTTTCTATTGCTTTCAGTGTCTGTCTTCTTCTTTGGAGATTCACGAGAAATTTATTCTAATTAAGCGCATATGAAAATACAGCCCACAACATTTAGAAGTACAGGTTTAACTCATTATCTCATTTTTATTGACTACAGTACAAGACCATTCATGCCACAGTAGAAAAGATTTATAACACTTGACAAGAGCCATAAACCTGGCTTAATGTAACGTCGTACACACTCGCATGTCTCAAAGTCACAGCTCTTTTATGTACTTAATTGAACCATCTTCTATACATTTATTATCGATACATTGTACTTGCACTCCGTCACGTCCACTCAGTTTTTCTTGTCTTTACATTTTCTTCTCTTCCTGCTACACATTCTACTGGCCTTTTTTAAACTTAGGTAGTAATTTATTTCAGGGCTTCATCTTTAACCAGTATATTTAAATCTCGTAATCGACCTCACATTATACGATAAGCAAACCATTTGTATTCTTTCTTTTATACATAGCTGTTTAGCAAAATTTTAAACTGTAAGCCATTTTATAGATTATATTTTTAGATTTTTTAAGCTTTGTAGTTTATTATGGCGATAATTGTAAGTGATTTTACTCATTATTTATGACTATAATTGAAACTACAAGTTTATTATTAATACAGCTGTATAGCTGATTTTGATTGTTGGGTAAGGGGCAAGTCACGTTATAATCCCCTTTCTAACATGCTAGTTACAGATTGTAGGATAGTGAGGGACAAGTTTCTTCTTTAACATCAGGGGCCTCTAAAGACTACTTCTCTCCCTCTCTTTCGCTCTCTCTCTCTCTTTTTTCTCTTTCTCTCTCTCTCTCTCCCTCTCTCCATTTTTCCAGTTGCATCGAAGTTTTCAATTGTGGTCCCTTTGGGTAAGGCATGGAACCTCCAGAGATCCAGTAACTTTTGTTCAGTCGTAAACCAAGTCTCATTCCTTAAAGTATTTTATACTTTAATAGCACATAGACTAACAGAGTTTCTGGAGGAGAAAAACATGATTTTACCCATGCAATCAAGTTTCCGCATAAATAGAAGCACGTAGTCAGCTTTGTTAAGATTGTTTATTTCGCGGTTTAAGGATGACATTGTGCAGAGTCATAGGCTGGGCTGACGATCATGGGCTGCGATTTAATTTTGATATGTTGTATGCTGTTATGGTGGGCATCAGTTAGAATCTTATGCGCATAGATACGACTAAATTGCCGCCACTCAAAGCCAGTAGTCGTTCGATACCCTTTACCAAGTAATTTGAATTTTGTTAGTGCCCTCCAATGAATTTAGAAATTCAAAGTGATCATTGATCCGTTGGAGTAGAGATACAAGAAATAAATGAATACATCTTGTAATTACTTATTTCTCATATTTTGTCTCTAACGGATGACTGATAACTTTTAATTTCTTCACCAAGTGGGTGAAGACTCGCAGTATCGTAGTTTCAGGCAATAAAGGTTGGAGTTCTAACGTACCGCCCATGTGTTCATGGGTTTATGGAGTGCTCTATCGTGTATGCCACTGAGCTGGACTATTAACTAGCTCATTGAAGGCGATGGTAGTGTCAAGCTTCATCATAGCCCACATCGAATATGCATGCTTGGTCTATGACGCACTATTAGGGTATCTTTTCATCAAACTAAATAGGGTTTGTAATACTGTCGTCAGGTTCATTTTTAATATTAGGTGGGATCTGTATATAGGACAATAACGTGTGAATTGTAGCAAGAGTATTGGTGCCCTGTTGGCTGCGTCTATCTTGATGAAGTCAACTAATTTGTTACTTATAAATTTATGAGGGATCGTGGCACAAAAAAACTACTCAATTGACAAATAACTAATAAAAACCCAACTAAAAAAAAACAATTTTGCTGAATTTATCTGAACGGAGGATGGGAATGAACTGGGTAAAATATATTAAAAATGCACTGATTATGAGCCGCGAACGAAGATATATTCCGCGGCTTAAGGGAAAAACTCCGAAGAGAAAAACCCAAGAGAAGAAAAATTAACGGAAATACAAACGAGTGAGGTTGAACTATAAATTTTGAGACAAATTTCCTGTAATGAAGAGTGTGCACTTGTGTATTGTGTGTAGAAAACGTATACGTGCGCGTCCGCACGTGTCTCGAAAAACTCACGAATCGAAAAACGTCGCACGGTCTGCGAAGCAGATTTTTGCCGTGCTTTACTTGCAGCACGCCGAGCTTCTCGAAGATAATGCAGATGACGATGATGATTAAAGAAGGAAAGCGTGAGAGAAATTAACCCCAAAAAGGTGATCCAGATACCTGTGTTCGTGATGATGATGAGAAAAGATGTAGAAACCAGTAGGACAACTATAATACCCAACTATGCCAGATACTCGAGATCACAGTTGATAACTGTAGATCGTTCTGTATAGACAGATAGTTCGGGATGGACCTGGCGCGCCCACCCAAAGTAGTCGCAAAACCCCCTTCCCTTTTTAATTCTCCCACCCGCTGCAGTCACTATGACCCATCAATCCCTTACACCTTATGTGAAAAGCCAGGAAGAGAGAGAGAGAATGATGTAAGCAATTAAAAGAGGGGGAGAGACCTATGACCCGAGAACACTTGATAAGAGCAAAAGAGGAAAAGGATAAAGGTAAGAAAGAAATGGACCAGCGATTGCATGTGTGAATATGTGATGAATTTTTATGTAAATTCAGTGTGCTGCCACTTCCGGCGTGCTGCAAGGTTGATCCTCCACCGCTCACGAGGCGGTCTACGAATTTTAGTCGTTTTAACTAAACAACGTACACGAGTAGAGTGATTGCACCAAAGTGTTAGACAAAACTACTTTTTAGCGGGAGGAGCATACATAATTTTAAACACGTAAGAGCTGCAGTAGTAGTTAGTGTTAGTAGTAGTAGTTATAGTTAGTAGTAGTTAGAGTCTTTTTCCACTACATCGTCCAGAGCGTCTCTGTTGATCGGACTTCAATAGACCACGTACATTTTTCAGTTGTTATGCCGCATCTTCTTCTCAGTGTGATATGAAGCTCTAGGACCAATTTTCTGCATGCATCAGACTGAGAAATTCGCTTAAGTTTCTTTAAGCAAGATGCTATGAAAACTTACTTCAACAGGATTAGGCAGTTTGGAGATAATATCGTATTTTCTATGTATGTTCTCATGCTTCAGTCATTATGAGGCATTGTTAAATAATAAATGCATTTTCAAACTTATATTGCTCACATTAATAGAACATAGTACTGCAAATATTATTATATTACTAGCAGCCCCCCGTCTCGGCTTCGCCCGAGAATTACTAAATAAAACACCGTAGTGTGCTGACATGTAATGTGAAACGTTTTCAGTTAGAAATTTTACACATATTCCTAACACATATCAGAACAAAAATCTTCTTATTAAAAACATATTTTTTCGGAATTCATATAGTTTATTTGGTCAAATGATAAGGTATGAAAATTCAAAAAAAATAATTATGCTACACAGTACCGTGCATTCTTTATGCCATAAAATAATCGGTGGCCGTAAGAAGTCGTTGATTTTCAGTTTCTCCCGGATAATTCACGAAAAGAGCTATTTTTTAAAGCTGTTAAGATTTAAAACCCCCAAAAAATTAATTTAAAAAAATTCTTTGTATTTATTAGATACATTTAAAGTTTTTCTTCTAATTCACCCTCTTGCAACTTTTGGCATGCTTAAAATTTTTGTGACCCCTAAAGGCTGTTTTCTGTTAACTTTGTTAAGTTCTAATATATTTGTTGGCAAGGTAGTTCGACGTCCGATGGCCCTAAAAAAGACCGGTGAGCTTCTTAAGTTAACTCTTTCTTGACTGCAGTTAACAGCAATTGTGACTGCCTGGATACCTCAGGGTGATCTTCTCTGGCTTGCTGTTGAAGACCCAGACTGATTGGGAGAAAAATTACAAAGTCCGAAGCTTTGGGGCTAGTTGTAGTGCTCTTTCCCAACGTCTCCCGGTATAACGTCGAAGACGTTGGTGTCTAAAGCACCTTTTTTATTTGCAGATTCAGTTGTTTTGGTGATCTTAGATGGGGAGATTGGTTAGTGATACTTGTCCAGTGGAGGCTGTCCCGTTGGCTCAAGTTTTTTTTCCTTCATAGCTGTTATAGGTTTGCCCAACGCAGACCTTGGAGAGGATCAGTGATTCCTGGTTGAATGCTTAGAGTCGAGAGGGTAATATAGAGTCGTCGGTCACCGGGTTTTCCAGCCTTGCGAAGAATAACTCCGCAGGTGACGTCTGCCAGTGAATAGCTGACTTGGTTTAATAGTGGCCATCTTTAGTTAATGTAGTCTTTTAGTCGACAAATCGCTTCCGGAAATGGTAGTAAAAATGTATTTGTTGGCAAGGTAGTTTAAACTTAGGTGGGCCTTAAAAGAACCGATGAAATTGATAGTTAAGTAGGGAACGTAAATACTTATAATGGCCCTAAAAAGCGCCAGTGGTAAAACTTCCAGGCTATTCTTTATTATTATTCCTGATGATGAAAAGCTGGCTACGGGTTGCTTGATTCTTACCCTGGGAGTCTCGATTTACGGAGACTGTGATGGAAGAAGGTACGCCGCTGACCAAAGAATATCTCGTCTCGGGTCGTTCCCCGGATAACCAACCGCTCATCCTTAGACAGGAACATGTGGGTAAGCGCGTTGGGGACGCGACGACTAAGAAGGTAGCAGTTGTGGCTGCCCGTGCTCCTCAGAGCTGTTTTCCTTGGCTTACATTTGTAGCCAAAAATTCTCTGACTGTACCAGTTGGGATGGTGGGACTGTCACACAACTCTGAAGAGTTGGTGCAGATTGTGCTCTGGCTAGATATGTCTCCTGGTATTGTGGCAGAGACGGCATCGGTTGGAATAATTTTCTTTTTTTGATCGCACTCGTCGAGATTCAGGGTGAATAGACTCCTGGGTCCCTTCCCCCTTGGATAAGAGTGTCGTCCGTAACCGGGATATCCAGCTGCAGGACTATAATCTTCATTAACTATACAGCTAGTTGAACTGCCGAAGCTTGACTACATCACTATTGAGACGCTCTTATTTGATTATGTTGCAGGTAGCTTCGATTTTATGTCGACGCCACCTAGCGGATTTTACTGAACTAAAGTGAAAAGCTGGCGTATTTTTGCAAAACTTTGAGCTCATTTATTGCTATTGTTATTAAATTTTTTAAGATAAAAACTAAACTAAAACCATCTAGGAAGTATCATGAATCAGTGTGCAAAATTTCAGCAAAATTGGTTCAGTAGTTTTTGCGGTTAGCGATTACAACGGTTTTAGCGACTTTGCTTTATATATTAGTAAGATAAGTTTGTTGTGCAGAATTAGTTTATATGCACTCATTATATTTCTAATTTTTTTTGAAATTGATATTTTATATTACTGTTCTGGAAGTCTCTGCCATACCGGTACATAGCCCTTGGCATCAATAAACCGTGTTAGAATGTTATCATCAAACAATCCTCTGTATGAGAAGCTAGTTTATCTATATTCTAAAATAAAACTTTATCTAAAAGTTAACTTTAGCTGGTTAGCAGTTATAAATAAGGAATACAACTAAAAAAAATCATAAATATGTATCAATTAAAAGTTATAATTTTACTGTACTTTTTGAGTCATCAATTTTTTAAATGAATTTTATATTTGAATTATTATTTTTAATATTTTTATTATATCGCTTCAACATGGACATAATATTTTTTGTCTGAAATGATTTAATAAGTTTTCTGAAATGAACGAAAAAAATTTCATACCAAAAGTTACATTACTGGTTTTTGCATCATATGACGACATTTTCCCACAAGTTAATTCAAAACCCGTTTTATTTTTTTTCACGGCTTATGCCTCACTTTAGGTCCACGCCATCCAAGTGTTTCCTAAAATTTTCTACTCACACTCTTTATAACTCATCCTAGCTGCAACTGAGGTACGTGCTACTTAACTTTTATATCTTTCTATGTTGTATAGTTATCTAGGTTTGGAAATCCACACAACCCCCCAAAAATCAATTAAACCCTTCTTCTCTACACACAGCCACCCACAGAATAAAATAAAATTCAGTCATTTTATTCCTTATTTTTAAATATCACAATTTTTGCCCAAACCTTATACTGATCCCAACGCATTCATTTATTAACCCTCGCCACCTTCTCCCACCAACCTCCATACTACTTGTGGAAACCTGACAGAGATCAAACCGTCTTTTACGGAGTCAGATATGTACACATACGTGTGCGTGTCGTGTATGTATGTATACATTTACGTTTTAATCTGTTAAAATTAATCTGCTTTGTGATTAGATTACTTCAAGATAAAAATTTCTCATCGCTAAGATTTATAAGCCATGTTATAATAAGGTTCCTTTCACTGTTTAAGTGGTTGATGTAACAATCATATCTGACGTGGTTTTTCACAATACTAATGACGATAGCATATACATGCAGGAGTAACACAGTAATGCAGAGCCATTATATGCACCATTCGTCAGAATGGCTCTAAAATGAAAGAAAAAAAAAGTATAGCAAACTGCTAGTGACATCTATATATTAAAAACTCTAATAAAAAACATACTTTAAATGTAGCATACTCTAGCTGTAGTGTTAGCAAGATAGTGATGCAAAATAGTGGACGTGGTGCTGTGGGGTAAATATAAGGGCGCAATCCCACGGCGCGATGCGTAATAGAGCGTGCATAATAGAATTGTCCCTATAAGCTAATATGTTAAGCCTTTACTGCTGCTGCATAGACCTATTGTACCTTAAGGGTTGCACCCTTGAAGACATGACAACATTGCTTTACTAAAAGGGCTTCTGTCGATACATGTTGGTGACATTTTCTACAATTTCACCAGTAAAAAATCAGACAACGTTTATCTACGCTCTATTTTTGTGATTTTTTTACGATCATAAACAAAAAAAGTACAGAACCTGAATTTTATTTAAAAATTTATTTCATCTTTTATAAAGAAAAAGGTATAAATTTTTAAAATATATTTTTAATTGTTTTGTGACTATATACTGCTGGCCTACTCTTCAGCTGCATTTGCAGCTCTATCTAGTGGGTATTGATAATCTTGATTCACTATGCAAGCCAGATGTTTTCTAAGCTTGTATACAAAGATGACTAACTATGTATATTAAAGCCCGCAGTGGTTTAGTTCGCTGGATCGTAGATTAGCACGCGAGAGACCACAGTTTGATTCCCGGCCAGTGTGACTTTTTCGGGCAAGTACCTCTGTGATTTTACACGTCTGCTTTTTCGCCACATAAAACGCCTCATGAAGGGGTGGGTGACCTTTTCGCAACAAAACTACATATTTTTCTTGACACCCCTCTTTGTAGAGAAAGGCATTCGATCCCTTTTCCTTTCCCTGTTCCAAGTGATCAGTGCCCAGAGTAGTGCCCTAATTAGAAGCCAGACGTATAGTACTATAATATAAAAAAAACTTCATATATATATAAATCTTAAGAGCAGAAATACTTCCCAACCATTGGACGTTAATTTGTCAAGGCCAAAATTTCAAGAAAACAACCCTCATCACGCCTGACAGGAGTTAACTTTTAGGGGCTCAGCCAGGATACGGAACGCGTATTTTTTTCTTAAGGTTTAACCATTTTGGCTTTCACATTTGTGACGCAAAAACAAACTCCCTTTTTATTTGTAGTGTTCAAAATCCCTCTAAAAATCAGAGTTAAAATAATATATATAAATGACATTGCTTTCAAGTGCACTTGTTACATTCCGAGTTGATACATACGAGTCATATTTTTATTGAAAATGCAATTCATTCGTCAAATGCATACAAGGCGTATTTTATATATACACAGGCTCATAAGACAAATAAAGATTATATGTTACTTATAGGCATGTGTGTGTATTAGCTTCAAGGAAAGTATTTCATAATATGCTGACATATGATGTGACAAGCTTCGTTGTTAAAATGCATGTATGTATTAAAACTGTACGTTACAAGCATGTATGCATAAATTGTATTGTATGTATGAATGAATGTATGACTTGAGCATTGATTGTCCATTTGTAATTTTGTACACCGATTTGACAATTGTGATTAACAAATTATTTTATAATGATCAAAATTAATTGTAAAACATTCAAAAGGATCGATTACATTTAAAAATGTGATTGATACTGTTGAGTTTTGACCTCCTTATACATAAAATCATATATAATGAAACATTATCGTGTAAGCTGACTGTTTTGCCGTAAACACAGTTTTCAGAATATTACCCACGAATGACACTAAAATCAATCAGTTAAGACCATACTCTAAATAAATTCAGTCAAAAATTGGCAACCCTTATGAGTTTGTTTAATGTAGTTTTATTTAAAAGAAAAAAATGATACAAAAAACACCTTTTAAATGAATTATATACAAATAAATAAGAAAAAATACCAAGAAATAGTAAAGACGACTCTGTAGTAGATAACTCAGTTTTACAGCTGTTTTCAAACGTTTCACAAGGATTAAAGGCCACCAATTCATTGATGGGCATAAATCAAGCATCTCAATACGAACCTTGTTACGACAGATACTCGACTACCTCAAAAGCCTTTTACATCATATAAAAAAAGACAAACTCTAATAATAGCTGCTCAAAAACCTATGTACCTACGCACTGTTATAATTAGTTATAAGGGCTAAACTTGAGAGAACTCAATAGGTTCTACTGTTGCATCAATAAATCAGCTCAAGAAACGTCTAAAATAAGTGTTTTTTCTAACCCAATCGCATCATAAATATATGGCAGATATGTTAAATACTACAATAAAATAAAACGTAACAATTAAAAATTTTCATCATAAAATAAATTCTCTCACAGAAGCTACTTTAACAGCCCTATTGACTGAACTAAATGATAACAAACTCAAGACAACACAAAAACAACAACTTAAAAAATTAGCACTACAAATGTTCATTAATAAAATAAAAAGGAATTGCTCCACAGCGAGTGTACGCTCTTTGGACTGTTACGGTAAATTTGTTTGATACAGATCATGAATTTCACGTTATAAGTCTGGAATCACTAATAAAAAATGGATCTTTCTAAACAGAAAAAGTGAGAATCAATTACAATTTAACTGCATTAATAGTAGAAAAAGGACCAATTTAACTTATCCTTTTTTCATACGGAAATAATACAATCAACTCTCTAAAATTAATGAAAAACAAGAAAAACCCTTAAGTCTGAGAACTCAACCAAATTTTAAATCGATTTTTTAAAAATTAACTTTTTTATTTTACAACCGAAAAAGCAATACCCGATACCTAAGCCCCCACGCGGTATTTTTTATTATAATTTTCAAGGATTTAAGGTTATTAACAACAGAAGTAATAAATTACCAGCCTGAACAATAAACGCTATCAAATAAACGACTAAGAATAAGATCACTGGCGATACTTATCTTCGTTGAATTACTGCCACACCCAGATGTACATAAGCAAGGTGGTAGTTGATTGCAAAGAAGGTCATTATTATACAAAAGCTTGAAATACGAGAGATAAGCCGACAAAAATAAAAATACCTGAATTGTGGCACAGGGGTCTTATGCCACCCTTATGACTGCGTCTAAGCGACGAAGCCATCTGATTCGTTACTAAGATATTAAACGGAGAAAACACGAAGCAAGTACAAAATACAAAATATAAAACGCGAGAAAGGTATAACACGATGATGCGGAAGCAAGGAGCAACCTTCTTAATTTACGCGCAATAATTACACAGCCAAAATACAAAACTACTTTCCAGAAAATGAAAAGAAATTAATTGTGAAAGTATCTACGTTAATTTACGAAGGATAGTATGGGTTGCGTTGAACTAAATGAAAAACGCTATTTATGAGCCACTGATGAAGATATAATTTGTGGCTCAAAGGAGGAAACTCTTGCGATAAAAACCTCCTAAGAGGAAAGAACGACCGATAAAAAATTGAAGAGAACAAAGAATAACAACCTGATTTGAATTGGTGTGCAGATGTGGAGTTATAAATGTGTATGAGCGTGAGTGTAAGTTAACGTTCGCACTGTTCTCTTTCTCGTCTTCGTACCACGGTTCCGTGGGTGCGAATTTTCGCCGTGGGTGCTCACAGCACGTAGTAAATGTTGATGTGGTACGTGGCTGTATTCTAGATTTAGACGAACAAAGATAAATTAGTGCAAAAAAACACGTTAATGCGTAGTGGTGCAACGAAAAATTTCTCTAAAACTCAAACGAGCAAAAATTACCCAAGACAAGCTACGTACAAGATTTCTCCGAAAATAACTGGAGATCGCTCTGTAGAGAGGCAAGTATCGGACTAGACGAGGACTACCGAATTTTTCCAGTGGCGCTACCTTTTCACTCTCCCTTTACCCCCCTTTCTTTCTAAGGATGCGCGCCAATTAGTGGAGGTGTTATTCATCACGAGTGTCAATCGGGCGTCGGGACGCGAACAATGCCTAAGATGGGCGAGACAGGCTAAGAAGTAGGTATTGAAGTGGGAGAGAGAGCGAGAATCCAGAGCACAATAGAAAACGCGCGTAACGCGTGTGTATGTGAAGTAAATGAATTTAAGCGTGGTTTTATGTGTTGATGCAGACGAACGTACTGTGAGCTTTGATCCTCCTCTGCTCACATGGCGGTACTCAATTTTAGTCGCGTTTGACTAAACAATACCTGCACAAGAGCTTGAACCTTTTGATGATATGGAATCTAAAAAATCTAGTTTATCAGAAATAAGAAAATTGCAAAAAATAACGCCATCTTATTGTACATTTTGGGTGACCTGGCTCATACTTCTATTATGATGTATGAAATACCTACGACGGAAAACTGTCCTATATGTGTCAAACGATACTGATACTCCTTATCGTTACACAAACAAATAAAAGCTCAAATAGAGAAATTATTAGCAGACGGTACAATCATAAAATCAAACAGCCCTTACAGTAGTCTTCTCTGGATAGAATCTGAAAAATAAGGACCCAACGAATCTAAAAGATACAGATTAGTAATAGTTGACCGTATACTTAACGAAAGACCTATCTCAAATGCTTATCTACTACCAAACATTACTGTAATATAAGAGCAAACTGGAGGCTCAAATTACTTCTCCTGTTTGATCTAGTCAGTGGGTTCCATCAAATAAAAGTTGACCCCGCAGATACACATAAGACTGCTTTGAGCTCATTTAAGGGTCATTATGAATATGAAGAAATGCCGTTTGGGCTGTGCAATGCACCTGCTACACTTAAGCAATTGATAAACGAAATTCTTTGATGACTGCAAGGCATTAAGTTGTTTATTATATTTCTTGGTGTCATAATCGTTTGCTCAAAAACTTTTAAAGATCATGTGACAAACATAACATATTTGTTTATAAAGTATTAAAACAAAATTTAAACTTAAGACTGGATGAACGTGATTTCTTAAAGCCTGAAATTATATGTTTAAGACATAAGATGGGTAACTACAAAGTCAAACCAGATTTTAAGAAATTAGTGGCAGTTGGAAAATTTCCGAAACCAAAGAATCAAACAAACGTTAAATGAATTTCAGAATAAGAGAGCTTCTATCGTCGTTTTGTCAAAAATTTTGTGGAAATTCCAGAGCTTTTAACGTCCTTGTTGATAAAAAAGAAAAACTTGAATAGAGATATATACAAAAAAACAGAAAAGCTTTGAAAATTTAAGAATAATATTATTCAAAGCACTTGTGTCAGCTTGAATATATTGAAGATCCTATGAGTAGGCTAAAAAGATGGAGAGCAGGACTTCAATGTTGTAATTATATTTGTAAATACAAACCTGGTAGTACCTAAGTATAATAAGTATATAATCTATAGTAGACTAAGTACTAACGCAGACGCCTTATTAAAAAATTCAATAGAATTATTTAAAGATGAAAACAATAAAAATCATTTTTCGGATAAAAAAACATCATTTAAAGCTCGTTTGTTACCTTTAAAACCTAATCAAACTTAAACTTTAATAGCTCGCCAAAATATGTCAAAAACCAATCAATCTCATTCTATACAATTGAAAGTGTACAATCAGCACCTAGAGTAAGAAAAAATTAACCTAGAGATACACTATTAAAAGTACCTCGGTGTATAAAAGGTGGACAAAGAAAATTAAATGTAAGGTAGATTGAATGCAAGACGAAGGAAAGAAACACCAAGAGCTCAAATAAAAGAGTCGTCACTCGAACCTCTCACCACGTGTATCCCACAGTTGAGTGAGCTAAAATCCAACGCATTAAGACGATTTAAACAATGATTATTTATGGCAAGTTTAAAAAGTTCACCTGTAGAAGAGACCCCTCAGAATATAATCGAAATCCCAAGTAACAAAAATTCAGAAATCAATTAAATTAAAGGAACAATCGAAAAAAATGTAGAAATTTCACCGATACAGACTAAGACTTCCATTGAATCCAGTACATCCCTAGCCAATAACATTGATCAGGAAATCTGTAATTTTTTAACATAGGATGACTCTACCCCTCATAATAAAGAAAATTAAAATTCAACTACAGCAAAACAAAAATTTCAGTCTACTTTTTTCTGCTCCATACGAGATCAAGTAAACTATACTATTAGAAATAAGAAATAGTTACCTAATTTATGAATTAGTACTAACAGTAATAAAGATTGCAACCAAGGAAGATTAATTGAAGAATAAAATCAAAACTCATTTTAGTGGGATGGTTACAAAAAAAAGAATTAAATACCGAATAAAAGCGTTCTTGGAGAAGTATAATCTTCACCAACATCCTCCACAAACATCATTACGACAGTTACTTTCATCAAGAATGAGTAAATTGACATATGTTGTCTTCTCAAAATTGAATCTGTTTTACTATGGTAAATGAATAAATTGGTGAAATTAATTTATTGCAAACGGAGATCACATAAGAGGAAAATTTTCAATTAAACTACAAGACCACCATAGAAATTGTTTCTTAAATGACGACCATCTAACGTAACTTATAAAGCTAATAAATTAACATTTCTCAATACTTGAAGAATTTTAACCTATACCAAGGAAAATAACATACATTTTATTTTAAGAACTGTATATTTAAGATCAATAAACAATTAATTACTAATAAGATATAGAAGTTATATTAAAAAAAGAGTAATTCGATGTTCAACTAAAATTAGAAGACGTTATCACTACAAAAAACCGATATCACTACGTACTTTGACTAGTCGTGAAAAAAAACTTCAATGACAAAATAAAGCCTAGAATTTTACAAACGTGCTTTAAAAATCTTGCAAATGCTATAACATTAAGAGAAGTTAACACTGCTTGTGTTCCTAGGAAAAATGATCTCACCTATAATATTTCTAGAAGAGAAACGTCAATACTTTTATATAAAGATTTACGTCACCTTTCTCTTGCGGTAAAAATTTACTTTAGCGCATGTTTTCATCAAGCTCTAGAAGACAGAAAAAAAAATTATTGAATGTCATACTGCTTTTCTTGGATATCCTAAAAGAGTAGTCATTACTGATAAACGAATGAGAGAAAAATATTATTGAAAGGGAATGCGAAACGACATTGCTGAATATATACAAACATGTAAAATTTGCCAGGAACAAAAATTAGTCCACACAAAAGCAGAGAACCTATTACCATCAGAAGTATTTAACAAAAATGCTATAGATACAGTAAGCCTTTTTTTACATAATACATCTGGAAATAAGCACACTTTAATAATGCAATCCTTACTTACAAAATTTTTTATTCCAGTTCCTGTTCCTTGCATACAAGCAATAACGTTTGCCGATGTTTCAAGATATTTTATTTTAACATTTTACATTCCTAGTACTATTCCCAGTGATAGATCAAAAAGTTTTATTAATTAAGTGTTGACAGAAGTATCAGAAATGTATGAATTCCGTTTAGCTCTGACTAGTGCAGATTATCCGCAATTAAGTGGTTCGTTAGAGAGATGCCACGCTATGTTAAACGATTTTTTGAAAAATAACGCTAAAAATGAAAATGACTGGAATAAAATAATTCTCTTTGTAACGCATGAGTGCAACACTTTAGTTCGTTCAGTAGTCTGTTGACTTTACACCTTTCGAACTTGTCTTTGGTAGATAGGTACGTTCTCCAAATCCACTTTCAGACTAATTCTAACTAGAAATGTACAGCTCATATGCTAGTGACCTTGCCCGCTTTTTACTTACAGTTCAAGAAATAGCTTGTGATAGATTTAAAGTATTAAAACAAAATACATAATCACGTTACGATTATAAGTTAAAGCCACAGAACTTGGAAGTTGGGATGACAGTCAATGTGCTCAAGGGATTTTGGGAAGAAAAATTAGATAGATTTTATAACAAAGTTTTAAAAATTAACGAAACAAAAAGCTATAACAACGTCATATTAAAATCAGAAAATTAAAAAATAATTAACAAACATAATAACAAAGTAAAACGCTGCTACAAAAAAAAAAAATTATTATCAATATAGTCATGCACATGCAAGTCCATGATAATTAATTTAATCGAGTTTCTTTACATTTTCATACTAACATAGAAACAAAAATAATAGTTAACTCTTATTTACAAATCTTTAGTTTTGAGCACATACACATACAATTATATTTTTTGTACTCTTTTCCCTTCTCACTTCTTTTTCCCTTTTTAACGTATTTAAATCCATCTCTTCTCATTGGAATTTATAACCAAAGTATCCTCCAATATAGAAAGAGCACCTTCCATAATCTCCATTGATATAAGAGACAGAACAGGTAAGGAAACAAATGATCAGATCATCAAACAATAGTCTTAAATTGTACATATCACTTTCACCACGATAAATCTCTCACAAAACGTGTCTATATCCATCTTAGTGTTTATCTTATATCATTATCTTACACTTCCCGAAATTAGAAAAAATTGCTTTATGGAGTCGTCAAACACTTTTAAGCCCATTATTCGAAAAAACTTTAAAACATTAATATCAGAAAAAAAAATACTAACGTGGAGGAGATATACCTTTGTTCCATCTAAGTAGAACAAATAACGCAGCAGAAAAATGCATACTACAACACCAAAAAAAAAGTTAATAATTATTTTGTCGTTGCAGATTGATCTGGTCAATATGTTGACTACAAAAATTGCCCCTCTGCTTTTGCTAACACTTAGGACTTGTATTTTAAAAAGCAAGAAGGATATAGCGAAAAAATCTCAAGACAACGTGCTTTTAGTAAATGATAAAGGTATATATTATGAGTTCACTGAAAAAGTCAGACTAATTCGTACTATTACTATTACATTAGATTTTCGTAGCATTCGATACCAAACTGAACTATACAATGAAAAACTAGATACTGCGTTTGAACAATGTACTATAGTACTTGAAAATCAAGAATGTAAAGTTAATACCTTGATGTACAATAAACATATAGAAACACGATGAACAATCATATTGTACTTTTGAACAAAATCAATATACGAAGTTCTAAAACTATTTTTTGCACCTAAAACACAAATACATTTTATCGAAGCAAATTTCAATAATATAATTAAAGTTATTTTTAGCCACATAATTAAGAGACGATAACTTCTAAAATATGTGGGGTGGATTTTTTTTAAAATTATGCAGATCTGTAGATGCAGATGATTGAGATGAAATAATACGGTTATAAATAATCTGTACAAATCTACACAAACATTGTTATATTGTAAAGCAAAGCAAACTTATACTGTGCACTTGAATCTCAAAAAAATACACATAAAATTAGAACCAATGAAAGCCATAATGAATAATTTATGAAAAAATTGAAAAGTTCAACTGAAGAAGTATGCCGATAGGATAATGTTAAATGTTATAAAAGTATGAGAATAGACTAACTCCTTCGAAAAATCTATATATTTCATACTTAATTGATGCAAAACACTTATTATTTGCAGTGGAAAGCCCGTCACAAAGATACCTACATCCGCTAATAGTACAAAACTAACCACTATCAAAAATTTGTAATAAAATTAATTTGTTCAAAACGAGCATACACGGCCTTGGGACAATTTCATTGCCTGCACTCAAATGCCAGCAGGCACTGTCAAAAACAAATGCAGTAGTGATAGAAGATAGATTATCAGTTAAACGTAGTTTTCCATTGATGGGCGAAGAAAAATTTAGTAATTATGCCATGCACTCTATACCAGTTCCAAGAAATTTAAATTCAGATTTGAAAGGATGTGTCAGCATTGAGCCCCGACATAGTGACCTAATCGCAAGCAATAATCTTCAAAACTATTTCCTTTCCAATGAAGAATTTTCTAAATAATTGCATTAAAAATGAGAAGATTCTATAGTGCCGACTGATTATGCCTATTTCTAAATATGATATAAGTAGTTCTAGCGAATTTTTTTTCTTTATAAATCCATTAACAGAAGTCTTAAAAACTTGTCAAATAGCATTATATAAGTCGACAGAAACGTATTGGATAAGACTTAAAGCTACGAAACAATGGTTATTAGCGGCACAAAATACTACCTTAATACAGGTATTGTGTGGAAATAATTCTTGAACTACCCAAGCAACTGAAATTAAATTACATGGTACGGAAATACTAACGATCAACAGTAATTGTATTGCTCATACTTTTCGCTACACCCTGTATGGAGTAACAATACTTGAATTGATAGTAAGACTTACTTCTATACATGAGAGCTTCTTTACAATTTAGCGGTTTTATTGAACCTTACTAATACTAAAACAATAAAAATCGGCAATAATAACTTTACGCTTCAACTACAAGAGGGAAAAAAAATGAAATAAATAATTCTGCAGTATCAAATGGTTCATTAGCGTTAACTAAAATGGAGAAAGCCTTAGAAGATATCAAATAGAAAAAACAAGTAACTCTCGAAATACAGCAATAGTTTTTGAAAGCCTTATAGCAAGTTCAACTATTACAATAGTCATTGCTTCATTTTTATTATTATGCATTTTACAATTGAAAAAGAAACCCACTGATTTTCCACGATTTCTATAGAAAGCTTAATCAAGTAAATAAAATCAGCCTCAAATATTTATAACGCAACATAATACACGAAAAAAAGTACGAAAAATTGTTAAAAATCCAGCACTACAAATTCCCGATTAAACAACAGATGACTTCTTACCGATACAAAGATAACTATTTATTCATCAAATATCTGACCAAAAATCGTAAATAATTAGCTTTGTCAAGAGCATTATATCAATTTTTGTACATCGTGTATATAAACCTTTATATTCCATAGTTATTTGTGTGGGGAATTCCATATATTCCCCCACAGACCCCCCACAAATAAGCTAAAATTCGACTGTTTTCACTGTTAAGTTGACATTTCTCACTTATTCCTGAAAGCCTTAACAGCCCCCTACAGCCTCTTCACATGCCACCTCACCAGTATTCTTGTCCTCCACAGAACCTCACAGACCCCTTCCACCATTTTCTTGTCCCCTTACAACTTTTTTTATTAAATTGAAATCACCCTTATAAATATAATATTTAATTATACTTTGTTTCAAAAATACTTATTTTTATCTATTTTCCCACACCACCAAGAAAACAAATAGATGGACTTCATACATACTAAAAAATATAGAATTTATGTTTAATTGTGTGATAATATTAATAAATTATACATTGAAAATCGTAATATATTGATCGTTAAATTGTTTGAATTCCCTAATGAGTATAAAGTTCTCGGTGTATTCAAGTTTAATTACGTTACTATTATTTAAGAACAATGTAACATTCATTATTTTTCGCATGTATGTATATGACATGATACAACTACATACACAAATTAAAACGTTACATAATCATTAAATAACAATAACTGAGGAACTATCGCCTAATTTAAGAAGGTTAAAAAAATAATCTGTTAAATTCAGCTATATAATAACTATGAAGAGACAGAACTCCCCGTACCCAATTTTAAATACGGATAAAATTTATAACAATATATGTTTTATGTATATCATCAACTGATACGTTTTCTAAACATATCAATAATTTATGTGTACATTTAAACATATATTTATATATATAAGGTATTCTTTGTGAACGAATGACCTCCCTTCTTCAAAAGGGGTTCGATTTATTAAAGTTCTATAAGTAGTAAAAAAAAAGTCTAAGAATCTAGTTTTCAATACCGAATGGTATATACATTGAGTCAACATTCCTGATCCAATATGGCTGCCTGAACCACGTGACCAACGAATTTCCTTGAATAAAACTACTATAAATCTCGAGGCATGCACCCTCCAGGAGCCTTAAGCTCTTTAAAAAAAAGTATGAAAAAAATTTTTTGTCTGCTATAAAGTTCAAAATGGCGGCAATAATCCATGACCTACAGCTTTTTTTCAAGAAAACTACTATAAGCCTCGCAGCATGAACCCTACAGTGATCTAAAAAAGCTTGAATGAAAAGTCTTGAACAAAAAGTCTTGAGCTCTTCTATCAAAAGATGTATGAAAGAAGTTTTTTTGTCAGCTATAAAATCCAAAATGGCCGTAAAAACAGGTGACCTTGATATTTTTTTAATAAAACTACTATATGCCTCGTGGCATGAATCTTACAGCCGTTTAGAAAAGCTTCAATTTAAAGTCTTCAGCTCTTCTATCAAAAAAAGTTTAAGGAAAATGTTTTGTCTGCTATAAAATTTAAAATGGCAGTAAAAATACGTGACTTGCAATTTTTTTAATTAAAGCTAAGAAACTCACGGTATAAGCCCTACAGGGATCTGAAAAGGCTTATTTGAGAAGTCTGGAGCTCTTCTATCAAAAGATGTATAAAAAATTTTTCTGTCTACTATAAAATTAAAAAGGGCGGCAATAACACGTGACCTACAGCTTCTTTACAACAAAGCTACTAAGAAACTCATGGCATAAGCCCTACATTCGTCTAAAAAGGCTTAAATGTAAATTCTTACGCTCTTTTATCAAAAGATGTATAAAGAAAATTTTTTGTTTACTATGCAATCAAAAATGGTGGCACGAAGACGTAACCTACAGCTTTTTTACATTTAAGCTACTATAAGTCTTGCGGCATAAACCCTACAGGGGTCTACAAAGGCTTGAATAAAAGATCTTGAGCTTTTATATCAAAAGCTGTGTATTTCTTGTTAGCTGTACAATTTAAAATGGCGGCAAAACACGTGACCCATACCTTATTCTTACTAAAACTATCATGAACGTGCTGCATTTATCCAACTGGGGTCTACAGAAATTCGAATGACAGTTCTTAGTTTTATTCTTAGAAATCAGTCTGAAAAAAGTCTTTGTTAAACTTAGAATTAAAAATGGCGTCAAAAACATGTGAGATATGCGTCTTTCTAACAAATTGTAGGATAAAAATCTTTTTTTGTTCTACTCAGGTCCTAATAAATCTGCAATAATCATTCATCATATATGATGATAATGTAAACTTTGAAAATATATAATTGCTGTGGTTTTAAACTTGAGATGTCATTATTGGTTCTGCAATGATGTATTAAAGCTATAATACGAACAAATAGATGTTTTCTCTGAGTAGAGTACAGTTTTATGATTTTATATATTATTCATTGTCAATATGGCGGTATCAACCACATTATTCTAGTATTTTCGGTACGAAACGCATTTCAACAATCATTTTTTCAAGGTTCATTAGGATGTACGAGGTGTGATCAAAAAGTAAGGTGACTTTTCATTTTTATAAAAAAATATTCATTTATTCATCTAAAACTATGTTATCCCCTTCAAAATAATCCCCCTCAGGTACAATGCACTTTGCGAACGCTTTTTCCAGTCGTCAAAACACTTCTGAAATGCTATTTTGGGTATTGCATTGAGCTCCTCCAGCAATGTAGCCTTAATCTCCTCAATCGTGGCAAATCTTTGTCCTTTCATGGGCTTCTTAAATTTTGGGAAGAGGAAAAAGTCGCTGGGGGCCTAGTCTGGTAAATATGGTGGCTAAGGCATGATGGAAGTACTGTTTTTGGTCAAAAAACTTATGCTGTGAGGTTTACAGTAGTTTTTTTTTAAAAAAAGCTAATGGTCATGTGGTTCAGGCAGCCATATTGCATCAGGAATGTTGACTCAATATATGCCACTTAGCATTAGAAACCAGATGCTTAGACCTTTCATTTGACTATCTACAGAATCTAAATAAATCAAACAAATTTTGGAGAAGAGCAGGGGGTCATTCGTTTACAAAGAATACCTTATATATACTATCCCAATTTAAAGAATCCGTCTGCCTCTTACCTATTTCTTTGACGTATAAGCGTAATAGAATAAATATTGTATAATTTTAATTTTGTGAATCAATAAATTAAAATTTTATTTCATAACTACAATTTCGAACATTAATAAGGATAAAATTAACTACATAACTTAAAAACAGCTGTAGTAATTTTTTTATAACATGTACACTGAGCGATTATAATATAATTTTGTTTGATATAATAGGGATTTTTTACGTAATGTGTACTTGTTAAATGATAAAATATTCATAAATATAATAACTTTTACATTATTACCATAAATATTGACGATTTATCTGTAAAAATTATCAAGTAAAGTCAATTAATTATGTAAAAATCTCTTTTCGAACAACATTTTTTATTTCTATATTTTCTTTTTTTTCTACTTATAAAAACAAACTATTTTTATTTTTGCATCTTAATAAAGGCCCATATAGTTGACCATAAGATAATAAGGGTTTTCTGAAATTCATACCTGCGTCATCAAAACTTTGACCTAGATTTGTTTATTGTCATAGCAAATACCAGTACGATTGGACATTGTTTACGATACGAAACAAAAGGTAATGTTAAAGTGGTTTCTGTGACTAAAGTTATTCTGGGAATGAAGACTCTATTGCCAATTTTTTCTCCAGTTGTTATTTCTCCTTCTATATTATACTGTCATGAATTCGTGATTTGTAAGCGTGTTCTATTACATAGTCCATCTGATACAGTTAATGTCCTAAGTAACATCACTTTTGTATCAATTTTAAGACTAAGTTTATGAGGTGGTAATCCTTCACAAATATCGTTCAACATTTCCACCAGAAAATTTAAATAAATATTTTTGTGCAATCTATCAACTCCCTTGTAAATTGCGTTATCCATAGTAAATTTTAATTTTTCCAGTTAAGTTTTTAAGAATTTTATTACTTAAATAACAGGTGTACTAATTTAATGATGTTAGTATAACAGTATTCATTGAACAATATAGATATAAGAAAATATTTGAGAACATACATCGTTTGATATCTAATTTTTAGGAATGATTAAAGTTCTCATTTCTCCTTACCAAATTTACAATGATAATTTTAAAAATCCTTCATCGTTAAAGAAATGTTAATTTCTAGTTTTAAAATTTAGAAGGAGTTCAAAAAAAATAATGAATTAATAGTTTGTTCAATTATAATTTTCTTATAACTGTTTTTGATCACTAGGAGAATGTGGAAAAAATTAACCCCTAAACTAATTAATATATTTCCAAAATATTTTCCAGTGTTACATAAATTTCTTAATGTTCTGTCAACTATTTTTAAAGGTTATTTTAGAATCATTAAAGCTTCATCCCAATTAATTAAATCAACTTTTCTAAATTTCTTTATATCTGACTCGAATTCTAAAAAGGCACTCTATATTATTGAGATCTAAAGGAAGTCTAAACATTCTATGACTTGTCATCCCCTATAAAAGCAACATTTATGCTATGCCAGTCCATGCAATCGACATAATTTCTGTTCTGGTCATTATTTAAACTTTGAAACATTAAGTTCAACATTTTTTTACTGAAACGTATTTCTTAATCTATATCTCCTTTTTAATTTCCATTTTTTTGGTGTAGGGTTAATTAATACATTTACATGATTTATCTTCTGATTCTAAGATTTATTTAATATGTGAAAAAGCTGAATTATCTTTATTATTAAGCAAATCCTCAGTAAAAAATTTTTGTATTTATTCCATGTTTTATCACCATAGACATTTTCTGGAATTAAAAACCAAGCAAAAAATTGCCTTAATTGATATGGAAAAATAATAGGAATAGCTTCTTTTCAAATGTCATCTACTTTTTTATCATTGCCTATTAAACCTAATGCAATAACAGTATGTTTAAAAGTCTTATATGTTATTCTATTATATGTTCTAATACCTTTGAATAATGTTAAACCAGTTACTTTATTTAATACAAGTTTTAAAAAAAACAGTATTTATTTTTATTATATTTCTTTTTCTTTGCACAAATTTTTAATTTATCATTAAAAATGTAGTATTCTGGAATGTTCACATACTCAAAGGGTTTTGCAAAGTGATTATTTGTATTATATTTAAACCAAGTTGTTAACTAGGTTTTGTAGTTTTCTAAAACTTTTTCAATATTATTTTCTTCGAAAACCAGTTTTTGTTTGTTTTTAAGGTGAACAGCTACATTCACAACTGTAAAACTTCTACCAAAAATAGGAAATTCTCGGAAAATCCGAGCTGCTTCCACTGGAGCTACATATCTAGCATTAACATTAGTAATAATTCCATCAAATATTTCTTCGTCTCGGTCTTTTAATTTTTGAATTTTGATGCATGCTCTGTCAGTATGACGTGTATGTGAGTAGTCATAAATATATTTTTTGCTTTGAACAGATGCACAGAATTTGACGTTGACATGACGTTTGTATACCATAACTAAAAATTTATTATACGGTACAGTCATTGAATTATCTACTGGAATTTTATCTTTTCTCAAAAACTTATAAACATCTTGTTCGGAAGTATTATTTTTTCTTGTACATTCTGAGAAACTAATCGTTCACAATGTAGTGATGTCTGTAAAAAATTTTGGAAAATTTTTTGTACATTTTTTTTCAATTATACAAGGACTTTGTTTTTTATAAGGTCCATGAAGAGTGTGTTTAATAGCTAATTTTAAAAATTTTTTAGTACGAGAAGGAATTTCAGCTGAAATAACTACAAATGCAAAGTTACTAAGATGTGTGCATGAGGTAGACCACGTTTTTGGAATTTGATGGAATAGACGTATGCTATCACTGAACCGAGTATACTGTTTCTAATGATGTCATCAAAAACTGACATTAATTTTGAGTGAAACAATCTAACAGTTATGTTTGAAATAGCATTTGGTGTCGTATTTTCAGGAAATTTTGATAAAATCAACTTTCATTCTTTCCATTGAGGATTACATGTCACTGTTGCAAATAAATCTGGTCTACTACATTTATTAATTATGGACATTGCATTTTTATTTCTGCGTATATTTTAGACTTCCAATGTATCTTCATGGAAGTATAAAAAGTTGTCCAATTCTTTTCTTTGTCACGAAATTCTTAGAAATGTTGGATGCACTATTAACAATTGCATCTAATAAGCTGCGATAACATAAAATTCTTTTTTTAGAACTGTTGAAAATAATTTTATAATTTGGTAGTTTCTTTACATTTGCGATTTGATGTAAATGTTTGTATTTTCTTGATATTGGATTTTCCCTCTTAATTTTTGTCAAAGTTCCGATATATTTTTTAAGAATCTTAATGCTATTTATAAATTTCAACCCTATATCAACAGCAACTTCATCATCATCATCATTATCATTATCATCATCATCATCATCATCATCATCATCATCATCATCATCATCATCATCATCATCATCATCATCATCATCATCATCATCATCATCATCATCATCATCATCATCATCATCATCATCATCATCATTATCATTATCATTATCGTTATCATATATATACAGTTGACTATTTTTTGGTTTTTTATTACGATCAAAATTAAATAAGTTTTGCGGAACATGAAAAATTTGTCATTCAATTTTAATATTTTATTTACCATTTCCTTTGTGTTCTATTTCTTTACTTATCAGAGATGCAAAACTGAACACGTTATTGTAGTACCTGATAAGTATACAACAATTTTCATTAAGAAGTCAAAGTTCTTCTAATTCTAAATTATATTTATTCAACGGACTAAGACGAACTTTTCCCTTGTGACAACACTTTGACTTATTTTTTCTTATGGCTGAAATATTGCTGAACAATACATACACTTAGAACTAGTTTCACTATAAGACGCAGGATTGACTAATTATTCTTTATTTTTTATTAAGAGTACTGTTCAAAATTTCATTTAAATTTCTATTATTAAACGTATTATTCATTTTCTTACATTCAGAATTTTTTTTCTTTAAGATCCAATATCCATAAGATTTTGTAGTTTCCTTCCAATACCACTATTTTTTAACACAATAACCTTAATATACCCGAATAGTTAGTTCCTGAGAATTAAATATTTAACGAAAATAATTTAAACAATTACCAAAATATAACACGCTTATACAATCTTGAACAACAATTGTAATGTGTAGATTTATTATACCCACAATATATATATATTCTTAACAATGAAATCGATATAAAAGTTCCATTTTTTACGACATTTTTAACAATCCTACCTCTTGTTCTAGAATAAAAATAGTCTTTATAATACAAAAAAATATGAAAAATTTTGAACAATCCATTCCTATCTGTTTGATATAAACTATTATCCAATCAGTTTTCGAACTGTTAAGGTTAAGTATGATTAACTCTTAAGGTAATATGAGATTCCCTTTCCTGTTTGATTTTTTATGTATTTCTTATTGAATTGTCAACTTCTGTTTGAATACTTTTTTTATTTTTCGAGAGTTTTCATTATTATTACGTATTTGAGCTCGTGCATGCATAAAATACATCTTACTTACATATAAAGCAAAGTCGCTAAAACCGTTGTAATCGCTAACCACGAGAACTACTGAACCAATTTTCCTTAAATTTTGCATACCGATTCTTGACACTTCCTAGATGGTTTAAGTATATTTTTTATCTCGAAAAATTTAATAACAATAGAAATAAATAAGCTTAAAGCTTGGCAAAAATATGCCAAATTCTTAATTTAGTTCAGCAGTATCCACTAGGCGGCTTCGACATAAAATTGAGGATACCTGCAACAAAATTAAATAAGTGTGGTTATGATAGGCCACAGCGTCTCCGAAATTGCTGCAGTTGTCTACCAGCAGTTCATCGAGCTGCGTTGAGAATGTAGATGATAGTCGTGCAGCTGGGTATCCTGGTTACCGACAACGCTCTTCTCTAATGAGCAAGTGCCCTAGGTCTACATCCACCCTGAACCTCTATGATTAACGAGTGCCACCAACAAAAAATTTTTCTAACTGATAATGTCTCTGTCGAAATACCAGAAGATGTATCTAGCCAGAGCACAACCTGCTTCAACACTCCACAGTTGTGTAGCCATTCCACCATCCCGCCTGGTGTCATCAGAGAACTTTTGTCTACAACTGTGAGCCAAGGAAGACAGGGCTGAGGAACACGAGCAGCCACAACGGCTTCCTTCTCAGTGATCATATCCCCAACGGCATACTCACTCTTTCTCAACTAACGATGAGCGGTTGAATGTCCGGAGAACGACCCAAAGACGAGATATTTTTTGGTCAGCGGCGTACCTCCCTCCATCACAGTCTCCGTACATGGAGACTTCGAGGGTAAGAGTCAAGACATCCGCAGCCAGCTCTTCATCATCAGGAATAGCAATAATGTATAGCTGGAAGTTACACCACTGGCCTTTATTAGGGCCATAATAAGTATTTACGTTCCCTATTTAATCATCAATATCATCGGTTTTTTTAAGGGCCACCTAAGTTTAAACTACCTTGCCAATAAATACATTTTCAACTACCATTTCCGGAAGCGATTTGTCGACTAAAAGACTACGTTAACTTAAGATGGCCACTATTAAACCAAGTCAGTCATTCACTGTCAGTCGCCACGAGTTGTTCTTCGCAATGCTAAAAAGTCTAGCAACCGATGAAAATATATTACTCTTTCGACTCTAAGCATTCAACCAGCAATCACCGATCCTTTCCAAGGTCTGTGCTGGGCGAACCTAACAGCTATCAAGGGACAAAATACTTGAGCCAACGGGACAGTCTCCAACGGGCAAGCATTACGAACCACTCCCCCCATCTTAGATCACGAAAACAACTAAGTCTGCATAAAAAAGGTGCTTTAGACACCAACGTCTTTGTCGTTATACCAGGAGTCGTTGGAAAAGATCTCTAGAACTAGCTCTAAAGCTTCGGACTTTGTAATTGTTCTCACGATCAGTCTGAGTCTTCAACAGCAAGTCAGAAAAGATCACCCTGAGGTATCCAGGCAGTCACAATTGTTGTTAACTTCAGTCAAGAAGGAGTTTACTAAAGTAGCTCACCGGTCTTTTTTAGGGCCATCAGACGTCAAACTATCTTGCTAATAAATGTATTAGAACTTAACAAAGTTGACAGCAAACAGCTTTTAAGGGTTACAAAAGTCTTAAGCATGCCAAAAGTCGGAAGAGGGAAGGAAAACCTTAAACGTATTTAATAAACATATTTTTAGGCGTCAAGAAAATGACGTAGAAAATTTATCGAGATTGGAACAGCAGCGTCAAAATCGACAAATAAAGAATCCATTATATAAGTGATCAGCTTTACATTGTACCCTCACAGTAATCTCTTAAATCTATCTGTTTTTTAAATAAGTAGAAAATGTATTTTTATTTTTGTGGTGATAAAAACTGTCAAGATTAAGATCCAGGACTTTGTTGCTCTGGTAATAAAGTTGTGAGATAAGAGAAAAAAAATTTTTTTTGTATAAATTTTTTGGGAGTTTTAAGTCTTAACATCTTTAAAAAATAGCCCTTTTCGTAAATTATACGGGAGAAACTGTAAATCAACGGCCCCTTCTGGCCAACGATTATTTTATGGCATAAGGAACGCATGGTACCTTTCAGCACAATTAAATTCTTTTAATTTTACCAGCTTATTATTATTTGATCAAATAAACTGTATGGATTCCGAAAAATTATGTTTTTAAGAAGAAGATGTTTGTTCTGAGAAGTGTCAGGAATATATGTAAGATTTCTAACTCAAAATTTTTTACGTTACATGTCAACACACTACCATGTTTCATTTAGTAAGATTTGGGCGAAGCCCAGACAGGGGCCGCTAGTTTACTATACATACTCCTTATGCTACATGTGATTAGCACATTTAAAGTACTTCCATGTTTGCTATAATATATGTACTCATTCATGTACAAATTGTTGGTCATGTCATGCGGAGCAAAACAAAAATTTTCACTATACTACCATGAAAGAACCTGCTTTTGTCCAGCTACGTGGGACAAAACTTGCATTTATTTAAATTTACTATTCGTGCTTTCGATATGACATGATATATATACAATTAATTCTTGTTGGAAGCATTGTATCCACCAAATGAAATTTTTTTTTAATTTTGGCTACCATAATACTCGCTAGTGCTCGCGTGCAAACTGACATGCGTGCGTCAATCGCCTTTCTCGCACACTAGTATTGTAATGTTATATTTTCCTCTGAATAATTATTTTTTGTACGTGGAGTTATTTTTGCCTATCTAGTTTTTCTTTCAAGATATGACTGTTTTGTAACTTTAAAAGGTTATGTTGTAACAAAAATTCTTGAAAGGTTTTGTCCACAACCCTTTTAATGTTCTAAACATGCCGTACTGAATGAAAAAATTTTTTTTGCTTGTTCTTTTCAAGATGCAGTTGAAAAAGAAAGTAATCAAAAAAGGTTATGTTTGTTCATAGTCTAATTTAGGTTTTATATTTGTGCACCTCAATCATCTTACTCCTCTTCAGGGACCCCGTAAAAATTTTTATATTCAGCCAATTTCGCTTTCCTTTCGAGAGACAGCGTTTTTTCTTGTTTTCAAAGGTTAGTGTATCGCATTATACATATTTAATACTTAATGCACGTTTTTTTTATACATGTATACATATTAACATGTATGTAATGACCGGGACATGCAACACGTATGCAAGTATACAATATTTACAGCATATTTTGCTTATAGTATGGGTATGCACAGCAAACAGCTGTTTTTGTCTTCCTGTACCTTTTCTCCATACGTATACCTTATCAGCTTGAGCAAGCGCATCGTGTATCAGTTTAGTCAGAGCGTATAGAAACATACCCACAACATACCTACAATATATGTGTATATGTATAGGTATAGTAGCAGTGTGAGGGAAAGGGAGCGCGTGGCGTACATGCGAAAGAAAGAGATGGAGCTGGAGAGAGTGTGTAAGAGATGAGATGGAGGAAAGGGTTTGGACCTCAGCGTGCGTGGCTACGTTTTTTTGTTATGCATTTCCCTTTACGCGCCATAATTTTACAGTATTATGAAAAGTTATAACCACTTTATTCACTGCATATCACTGAAAAATTTTTTAACTACACCATAAATTTATTATTTTAATTATTAAACTAACAAAACGGAAAAATTATGTATGTATATAATTATGTAGAGAAACATACCTACAACGTCATTGATACTTATGCATGCATTTTCATTTAACAACTTGATACATATATTACTTTACGATGAAAGTAGAAAAGTAAAATAATTGATCAATGATTTTTTTAACAAAAAAAAGGCAGGAAAAAAAAACCTTTATATCCAAAACGATATCGTAATAATTCGTCTTATTTACTCACCTAAATTTTCAATGGGACCAAAGTTGCTAAGGGCAACAACAATCTAAGAAGGATAGTGTTACATTCCAAGTTGATACTGATGAATCATATTTTAACTAAAAACCCCTCATCTGAGATACGGTTTGCGTGTTTTTTCTTAAGGTTTAACCATTTTGGCTCTTACACTTGCAACGCAAAAACAAACCCCCTTTTCTTCCAGTGTTCAAAATCCCTCTTAAAATCATATTTAAAAAAATAAATATATATGTCATTGCCCTTAAGTGCTCTTTTACATCCTGAGTTAATACAAACGAATCATGTAATTATTGAAAATGCAATTTATTCGTGAAATTTCTACAAGATGTATTGTGTATATATACAAGCTCATATGACAAGTGAAGCTCATACGTCACTTATATGCGTATGTGTGTATTAGCTTTAAGGTGAATATTTCATCATACGCTGACATATAATATGACTAGCCTCGTTGTAAGAATGCATCTATGTATTGAAACTTTACGTTACATGCATTAATGCAGGAATTGTATTGTATGTATAAATGAATAGTTAACTTGCGCATTAATTCTTTGTTTCTAATAATGTACACCAATTTGAAAATTGTAATTAATGAATTATTTTATTATACTAAAAATTAATTGAATGATCCCCAAAATAACTAATTACAAAACTTGTATATTTATTCGTCACATTTCTACTTGTATTTAAGGTTTTTTTTATTGCTGATGCAATAAATTAAACTTTCATTATCACTAGATTAAACTTTCATTATCACTGATCCTAAAAACTCAATCACACTTGTCAGAAGAATGCGATTGGTACTGTTATATTATAATTTTCTAATACATAAAAACATAAGATGAAAACATCATCGTGCAAGCCTACTGTTTTTCTATCAATGCAGTCGGCAAAAATATCGCTTATTATTTAACCTATTTCAACCAAAGGCCTCTTTTACTCGCTTTGATGCTATAAAAATGCATTATCAAGAGAAAAATTGCTCTGTTTACCTCTATCACATGTTCTCCAAAGTTTTAGTCTACCCTTAACTCTCGTGAGTCACAAGTACCTTATACACGTTAGGCATAACGTGTTGGTTGAGGCAGATCGGGTGCATTTTAAGAAGATTAATAGTATCGGACTACGTTATGGAGCGAGGTACAGCGAAGGAGCCCTACTGAAAGTGGTTCTGGCAATCGCAGAGAAAACCGGAACCGCAACATCTTACCAGCCACAAATTAATTCATGTAGTTTAAGGAAACACTCGAAAATACTGCACGTAATAACAATCAGTGATAGATAGATATTTATCACTAATCTAATTAATACCAACGTTTGTTAAAGTGACTTAAGTTAATTTTATTTAAAAAAATAACTATTTTAACTTGTTTGAATAAAAAAAAACAACAATTAAGATCATTCATATCATTCAAATGAAAAACTTTTACACAACTAAAAAGAACAAATACAGCTCATAAGGTGAGCTCTAAGGGACCCATAAATGATACTAAAATAAAGTGGTTAAGGCCGTACTCTGAACAAATCTGGTTACAACAATGTTAAGTAAAAATGAGAAAGTTTCCAGCTTTGGTGCGGATTAAACACAGAATCTCCTGTTTACTAGATAGCTAGACAGTTGCTCTACTACTTGAGCTACCGAAAAGCCTTACATTTACTCTGACCGTAGGTTTAGATAAGTTCCTATTGTTGATTTTGAGTGTTTTAACCCAAGTACTACACATTTCTTACCATAAAAAAGTATGAATGGTTTCAATAGTGCTTATATGAAAAATCCGCTATCTACATACGTGTAAATTGATACGATGATAAATTTATCGATATTGCTTGTATAAAAAATTAAGAATGGGAACTTATCTAAGCCTACGGTGCGAGTAAATGTGTCGCTCCTTGGTAGCTTGAGTATTAAAGTAACTGTCTAATAAACAGGAAGTTGTGTGTTCGATCCGCACTCGGGGAGTTAGATGTTATAAAAAAAATCAGCTTTACTTGGTCTGTGGTGAACAAAAAGAACGGGTTATAATAGAACTTCATAAAATATAATTATCTAATTGAATAAAAAAATAATCCTAGCATAGTACTCAAAATATTTTTACAATACACATAACTAATCAGTTCCATTATTATTCGTTTTCTTTGTAGTTAACATGATTTTAAATATACTAATAGGTACACATTGACGTTGAATCTTTCTTTTCAAAGTTTAATATTTATTCTGAAAATAGTAAGAAAATTATGTATCGAGTATGGCTATAATTTTTAACAGTTATTCACATGCTGTTTGAATTAATTTATTTTCTCTTTTATTAACTCTATTGTTATGTCTTTTTAATGTATTTTTTCTTAAACATTTTCCTTCGCAATATTTACAAATTGTATTGTACTCCAGATTATGTACATGTAAATGAAGCCGTAAATGTATTGCTTCTTTTAATTTTTGGTCACAGGTAAGCCATCGTATATTTCTACCGTACGTATACTCTCTTGAGTGATGTATGTATACCATTTTCACAACTGTATTGCATACACTACATTTAAAAAATTTGTTACTTATTTTTGTATGAATTTTAAGGTTTTCCGTAGTTTCAAAAACAAATGGGCAACATTTACAATTAAGTTAGCTGATTGGCCTTAAATTATCAAACAAATAGCTGAAATCTTAGATTTTTTCCGCTCTATATTTTACATTATGAGAAAAATTCTTACCAATTAATCTTATTACAAAGGGCATCTTTTGGTTGTTACTGAAACTATCGTTAGTGTATATGTACAGGCTTGTTTATTATCCATCCTTTTCATCCATTGTACACCAACAAGAACGGAAGTGCATTTATACAGTGAAAAAATTGTAGAGGGGGCAGTAGGGGGCAAGCAAAATTGTGTGAAGGGACAGTGGAACAGCAGTGGGGGGACGGTGGGGCATCTTTTAGGGGGTTGTGGGGGGAAGTGGAGGAGAATTGGGGTTATATAGAATTACCCACACAGTTAACTACATAATACAGGAGAATATATACTGGTAAGGCTCTGCTCCCTGTGCACTTCGTGCCCTTTTAATGCATTATAATTTTTTACACAGGCTTTCAGGTAGAAGGCAAAAGGTCGTACATGAAAAAAGTGCTTATTAATTGAAAAACGTAAGTTGTATTAGTGATGATATAAATTTTAAAGATAAAATAAATACCTCTCAAAAAAGTTGAGTATTGTTTTTATAAAAAAATTCGCTTCACTTGGTCTGTGGTAAGCAATAAAGAACGGGTTATAATAAAACTTAATTAAATATAGTTATCTAACTAAATAAAAAAATGATTTCAGCATAGTACTTAAAATATTTTACAGTCAATACTAATATTCATCAGCATTATTTTTTGTCTGTTTTTGTCTTGATTTACATAAATACTTTTATATATTGATAGGTATACATTGACATTTAATCTTCCATTTAAAATAGTTAAATCTGTGTTCTAAAAGAATTAAGATAATTATGTATCAAACATTACTACAATGGTTGATGATTACTGACATGCTATTGAAATTTTTAATTTTTTTTTTTATGAACTCTATTATAGTGCTTGTTTCATGCATCTTATTTTTTTCAATTTTCTTCCACAATATTTACAAATTTCATTGTGCTTCCGGTTGTGTACAGGTTAATAACGACATGAATCAATTGCTTTTTTAAATTTGTGGTCACAGATAAGCGAACGTATGATTTTGCCGTACGTTTGTTCTCTTACGTGGTGTACGTAATGTTTTTTTTATAACTACATTGTATACACTACATTCAAAAAATTTGTTGTTACGTTTTTCTTAATAAATTTTTAATTATCTTGTAGTTTTAAACATATATAGGTAACATTTACACTTAGTTAAGCTTATTGACCCGAAACTATCAAATAAGTAGCTGAAATTTTCGATTTTTTTTGCTTAACGTCTATATTATAAGAAAATATTCTTACAAATCGATCTTATTACAAAGAACGCCCCTGTTTTGTGGCTTAAACTATTATTAGTATATATGTTTAGTACAGGCTTGTTTATTGTCCATCCTTTTTATCCATTCTACACTGACAACGGAAGTGCATTGAAACAGTAGAAAAATCGTGTAAAGGGTAGTGGAAGGGCGATGGGGGTAGTTCAGTGGTGGTGGGGGCCAGTGGAGGGCCTCGATCAAATATTTATAGAGTTAAAATCACGTAGAAATAAGACGAACTGTACCTGAATCTGTGGAGGTGTGGTGGAAGGGCAGTGGCAGATTATGTGCAATGCCCCACACACTTGACTACATAATGTAGGAGTGTGTGTGTGTATATATATATATTGTTAGGGGGTACAGCCGATGCGGATTACCGAAGTAGAAGCTTCGACCTCGACCAGGCTTGTGTTACCCGGATACCCTCGGCGACACTCCCTGTAATCTAAAACGCTTGTCTCGTCGATACATAACATATATCTGAAACTTAACGAACACTAACAGTTTAACGTAATCATGTAATACATAAAGTAGAGATACGATGTAACGTGTTATATTTTAGTTTGGTTTTAATTCAATGATAACTATGTATTCAAGTCTTATATGTCTCGTTATAAGAAACCTGAATTTTTCATTTAATTGATCTCTAGACCTACTAGCAGATCAAGTTGTTAGCTCTTGTTACAAATACGTAGTATTTGGTATTTAGGCACAGCAAACTTTAACGGTAAAGAACGTCATGGCTGTTCTTTTGATCAAACTGAGCTACATCCACTAAAAATATTATTAGCCTCTGACTAAATATATCTCTACTTACCCTGATCAGGGTCGTGACAAATTCTTTACATTAACTAAGCCACTACTAATCTTAGGAGGGAGTTCAGCTTGATTCACACCTGTTTTTGAAAAGCTAGGCAGGATACCACTCAAGCACTTGAAAGGTCGCTCATCAACTGAGATTATGGCAGAACAGCA
The DNA here is from genome assembly GCF_000648655.2 of Copidosoma floridanum. The sequence continues at coordinate 255,024 of NW_019379504.1, read as the reverse complement.
TATCGTCTGCATCTCAAACAATGACTGATCTCAGTAGGAACAACTTGTTTACTCTTTAGTATTTAACATGACTGGTAAATAGAGGAAATAGTTAGCTAAATATACCCATGTAATGTAAAAAGATGGTAATACTCAACCAACATCTAAATTAAAGCATTTTTGCCATACATAATTAAGGAGTGCTTAGCATAAGAGTCCAACAAAGTACTACTCAACCTAGTTCTAATTCTCAACAGTTTATGAGAGACAGTAAGCGCGAATTTTCGTAAGCGGCTAAAATGAGGCAGAGATTCTTAGCATTATATAAAAAACCCTTTATTTTTAATTATGACAGTGACATTGGAAGAAAAATTCCTTCTTTGATGGGTGTAAACTAAAAAAAGACCCATACACCTTAATTCTCCTAATGTCAGAATAAATATTCACTGACGAGTGAAACTTTGAACATCAATAAACCATAATTTAGCTTGAAATAGCGTATCAGATTTTAGTAACGACTCTAGCTAAACTTCGATCAACAAAACAAATACAATAAGCAGTTACTAGAACTAACCGTCCTTTCCTTGAAATACGAGAACAAAGAAAATCATCAAAGAATTTAATGTCTTTCATTTTTACAGTGGATATGAGATACGTCGAAGATATATCATCTATTATAAGGATAAAAATGTGTAATGTATGAGCACTTGGATTATATCAGGTCCAGTAAACTAAAGCCGTTGCTCCACTCATTGACTAGACAGTACTCCATAAGAGGCCAAGTCTGCCGGATTTAGTAAAGAGACAACGTGATGGTAGTTATTCTTTGGCATTAGTTTATGAATTTTCGAATAACTATTGGCTACAAATACAGGCCGTTCTGATGGAGGAGCTCTCAGCCAATGAAGAACATTAAACAAATTTATTCTGTTAGCAGCATAGGCCAACTTAAATGCATTAGAAAACTCATGTCCTTGAATGGTACTAACATCAAGTACATAGTAGTTCTACCATGGTACACGAATTTAGTTTAATATAGGAATCTCACTCCACCATTTTGTCTAATTCACTACAACTTTTTATGGGAGGCTGTAGTATAAAAAAATTTTTAATAACCAGAGGGACTAGAATAGGGCTTTAGCAATAATTAAAATAGGTACGAATTATTCCAAAGGATCAAATTTTTTTGCTTCATGACTGAAAACATTCAACTTAATTTAACAGCTAAGAAAATCACAAACGGAAAACTGAAATTTAAGACAGTTACCTAGAGGATTCTAGGACGAACTAAGTATCGAATACTTTCAACGTTTACTTTAAGATACTTTGCTCGTTTTAGTTAAAATTATGCGGAAATATTCACCAAGTCTTTTAGATTTTTTAAAGACCATTTTCGCAGTGGAAATCTACCCAACTAAGTAAGGGCCATCAATTCATCAATTTTAGTTCTTACTTCTTTAAGAGAGTGACCACCTGACAAACAGCCATCCACATACATTTTCTCTCAAAGAATTTTACCAGCTCTAGAATGAATAGTCATGAGCCAACTGTCTTAATACCCTGGTTTCCACAATAGAGGAACTCGCCTAACCACAGGTTACCGTTAATAACAAGAAGGTTTTAACTAAACTGTCAGATTCTAGACATCATAGAATAGCTTGATACACCTGATTCTCAGAGATCACAGAGATTTTATGAAACATTTTCTTAATTCAAGTGGTAAAGCAAGTTTAGAAAGTCTCTACGCAAGCAATCTTAAAAATATTTAATAACAAGTTGGGACTAAAATCTAACAGTGAATTCAACAAGAAATCATTGGAGCCTTTAAATATTGCATTAAAAACTACTGTTGGCTTAGAATTCGGATCAATAAGATTTAATACCCAATGATGGGGCAAAACGCAAGTAGCGAGCCTTGTATCGGAACTTTTAATTATCTGCTTCAGTCTGAACTATTTACACGTAAAATGATTGTACTTCTCTTGCAACTATGGGTCAGTTAGCAAGCGTTTTTCTAAATGATTAAACATATCATGTTCTATTATATAGAAACTCTCACGAGATCTTCCCCAGTCCTCCTTAGCACACCCGAATGGAAGACTGACCACATAACCACCATTAGGTAAGCGTGAGTGTGAGCGAAAAAAGTTACTTTCACATTCTTGACTTTTTTTTAAAAGAATACGTTTAATTAAAAGCTCTTCAATTGACCAAAACTTTTGTGTGAAACTCTCAATTTCTTTTCTACCGAAAATGTGTAACGTGACAGGCATGGGGCCTTTAAGGTACTGGACCACACAACAATCATTCAAGTTTAGAGGAAGATACAACAGCTTGGTTAGCCATACCCTATTGAACAGCACGATTAATTATGAGAGTGGGAACTGAAGCATCAAGTAGAATATCTATCCTGTTAAAATTACCACAATCTGGGTCTACTAAAACCAAACAAAACATATACTTAGTGAGATAGGTGGGATAGGTATTTTATAAGCAGAAATATTTGAAACAACTGAAGCTTCTATTCTACAACTGAAATTTAAGTCAGAGTGTGACTGAAAAATAAATAAACTGAACTTTTGACCACAATTACTGTCTGATTACCAATAACAGTCAAATAGATATTTGCACCAAGTCTCTTCAATGCTATTACATCATACAAGAATCTAGCTATTAAGGAACTTGCAGAGCCCTGATTCACCAACGCCCTAATCAACATGCGAGAGCCATTAGGCTGACCAACAAAAACACGAGCAGTTGCTAAAAGGACCTTAAGAGATCTTCACCAACTTATATTATTAAAAACGTTTAAATAAACATTTATTATTTATATACTGTTATCTCTCATCCCAAGATTTAGTCTTAAAATTATCACACTGATGCTGAAGATGTAACTGGTTGCATACAAAACACTAAGAACTACAAGTATCTGATTTACTGAATTTTGGCGAATTGTTGAATTCCTTTCAGGTTTTTCCTTCTTACCATCAGAGGTATTAACTTCTTTCCCAACAAAGGCCTCCAAAGTTATAATCTAGAAAAAATAAACTGTTTTAATTCTTGAATGGTGTATACTACACCTTAGACGTCTTTGGCGATTTTTATTAATGTTAAAATTAAAGCGGCTAGCTACAAAATCGATAAAGATATCTTCATCATCCTGTTTTTTATTTAAAGCTACAAAGGAATCAAATACATACATCATTTCTTTAGAGAGGCGTTTAATTTTAGATCAGGAGCTATTTAACAGCTCAAGACAGAATTAGTACAAGGAGAAACTAAACGACGTTGACTATCATAAGATTGGGTGAGAGAATCCCTTGCTCGATTATAATTTTATTCGCCTTTTTTAAACGCTGCTTAAGTTTTTGATACTTATTGATTACTTTTTAGTTGTTCTAAAGGAAAAGTCTGCACAGTTCAATGCAACAGGAGGAGCACAACGAGCTGCAGAGTCAGAGCAGTATATGTATATGCTACTAAATGACGCTGATATGCGCAATATGCTTCTGCGTAGACAAATAATAGAGGATAAAGGATAGTTTTGCTTTTTGAAACATAGGAAACAGAAACAAGTTAACAAAATAGAAACAAGTTTTAGCGGGTGTGTGATGACGATACATTTCTAAACTCACAATCTTATGAAAGAAAAGCTTATAACGTGGCACGATTAAGACTACATGTGAAGGCCCCTGTTACGTCCGAACTTTTATAGGTAAAACGCGGAACTCGTAGATTCGTTCTACAAACAAATAATTTTAATTTATTGTCCGTCAGGAACCACCCGTCGGCCCAAAGGTTTTACTTGCTTTTGCTTACAGTATACTTTTCTGTTAAATCGTTGACTCTGCGTTGTGGAGTTAGGTTTCACCGAGTGATATATATGGAGTGGTGTACGCCAAGGTGGCATTGACCTACTGTTTAAGTTTATGTCTTACGTCATACGGTAGTGACATATTTTATTCGTCTTTTTATCTCACGTCCTCGTAAAGGTCTTTGTCATTCGTTGTCTATTTAATTTTTCCTCGATATTCAATTTATTCATCAAGGTAAGAATTATGTGTCAATCAATTAGAATATTAAATCTTAAAGTATTTCATATAATTTGGATATTGGAATATTTTTGATTTAAGAAAGTAATTTAATCAACAACCAAGTTCTGTCTTATCTGATGATTTAATAAATTTAGAAAAGCCGAAAATAGTTGATTTTACAAACTGTATGAATAATAAAGTTTAAGATTCACATTAACAACGTTTATACAATTTATAGTTTTTGTTAACTTAACTTACTTCTATGATCGTGGGTTAGCCGCTACTTGCGCGCATGCAGTTGCAAGATCTTACAAAGTTGACCGCAACGATGTTCCTAATTCTACCCGAGAGTACTCGTGACGATGATAATAATTAAGCTTCTGCTTTTAATGTCCCCTACTGATTGATATTTTGTAATCACATATGTAATTCCATCTGTATGTACACTTGTAAAGTCACTTGGAATTCTACTTGGAATTCCACATGGGATTTTGGATTGGAAACTCCAAGTGTCATTCCAAGTGGAATTACAAATGACCACTAAAGATACATTTTTTCCTTTTTTAAAGTAGTTAAAATTTAAATTTAAAGCGGTTTAATGGCCTTGTTAGATGTTATCATCCATGTAGTAACACCAAAGCAGAGGGGTTCAAGTCATTTTAAGAAAATTTGAACGAAAAATAAAAAAATCTATTTTTTCGAAATCTGAGAACAAATACTTGAACCCCTCTGATTTGGTGTTACTATACGGATGATAACACCTAATGTAGCCATTATACTGCTTGAAATTTCAATTTTAACTATTTTAAAAAAGGAAAAAATGTATCTTCAGTGGTTATTTGTAATTCCTCTTGGAATGCCACTTGGAATGACTCTTGGAGTTTCCAATCCAAAATCCCATGTGGAATTCCAAGTGGAATTCCAAGTAGAATTCCAAGTGACTTTACAAATTTAAATACAGATGAAACTACATATGTGATTACAAAATATCAATCAGTAGGGTCAGAACCCAAGTCAACAGTCCTCATCCTTTTATTCCTCCTTGATTCACTTTTTAGGTGATCTTACAGTGGCCTGGTTTGCTTGAGCTTTTCTCACACAACTTAGTCACCGAACTAAGTCTTACATTTGTTTGAAATGCACGGTTCCAAAAAAATGGTTTGTACAATGCTTTTTTAAGGTGACGTGGCATAAGACCCGTTAAAAATTATCTACTACTTAAAGTTTAATCTTCTGTTACTGAAACTATCAATGAGTTCAGAGAAATAAAAAGTACTTTATTTTTTATACTAAAATAAGTTTTACGGAAATAAAATTTTTATACAATTAATCAACTTTATGAATTACCTTACTTCAAAACATTTTTTCATTCTCTTTGAATAATTTTCTCTATATTTTAACACGTGTCTATTACCATTAAGGAAGAATTATTATTCTAGAATGTTTTACTTGATCTTAGTTGATTGTTTCATGAAAAATTTAATAATCTTTTACTGCGGGCTGCAGACAATAGAGCGAGAAAAAGCAGTAGACGTAAAAGCGCGTTATCACAGCCTGAATACTTAAACCTTACAACAAGAAATAAATTTTATTGCAGTAGAATATAAATACATCCCTACTCAGTGGTATCAATGCCACCATTAGTCCAGTTACGGAGTTCACAGTTAATGAATAAAAAGGCTACTTTTGACACAGTTATAGGAGAGGAGATTTCGATTACAATGGTAAATTTTCTTACCACTTACATGCTAATAGACAGAAGGTATCAAGTAGCTGTTATTCACATAAAGAGATCACAGAAATTTAATACGACCAATAGGTATATAAGTAAATGTTGATACATCTTTATCACTGTGTCAAAAAGCGCATATGTATAGATGGTGGCACTTCTTAAACAAGCACTCAATATCCTCTATACATGCCCTTTTTCTCAATAACCAGTATACTAAAGATTTATAATAGTAAACCATATAATTTCTTTGTCAAGAAAGTTTCTTAAAAAATAAATAAAAATGAGAAAAATATCCTCTCCTGGTGCTGATCGCACATACAACCTCCTGTTTACTATACAGTTGCTCTATCACTTGAGCTACCGAGGAGCCATACATTTACTCGCACCATGACTTCAGATAAGTTTTAATTTTTAATTTTTAAAGCTGTCTTTCACCTGAGCTTGATGTAGTAGGTATATGACTCTAATGCTTGTAGTTAAACTAGAAATTTAATACGACCAATAGGTAAACAAGCGAATGTTAATACATCTTTATCAAGAGGTACATATGTATAGACGGTTCCTCGGTAGCTGAAGTTGTAGAGCAACTGTCTAGTAAACTGTCTAGGTTGTACGTTTTGTACTGTCTAAGGAGTATATTTTTCTGATTTTTGTTTATTTCTTAAAAAAATTTCTTGAAAAATGAATTATATGGTTTACTGTTATAAATCTTTAGTATACTGGATATTGAGAAAAAAGTATGTATGTAGGATATAGAGTGCTTGTATAAAAAGTGCCACCGTTTATACACATGCGCCTCTTGATACAATAATAAAGATGTATCAACATTCGCTTGTATACCTGCTGTTCGTATCAAATTTCTAACTTACCTGCAAGCAATAGTCATGTACCTAACAAAGAGACCGTATCAACATTTGTCACAAGTGACAAGGAGTTATTGGAAATCTTATTTGCTAAGAAACAAACATTGCTAAAGAATTTAGACTTCATTTATATGGACGCTTAAACTTACAGTTATCACATATTACAAGCCTCTTAAATGTTTCCTATTATCAAGAAAACTAGACATTCGCTTTAATAGACTCAAAGTGCGACTTCAAGAGTATGAATGTAAAGGTATACGTCACTAGAACATAACAAATAGGCCACTTGATGACAAGAGATGAAATATCCAATCAACAGAACAATACGGGGAAACTCAACAGTGATGGATCCCTGGTAAGAGTTTTCAAAGTTTGAGGAAGAAAGATAGAAAGTTTATAGGGGACACCAAAGATTGTGAGAATTGAATGTACAAGCCCAAAATCTTCTGATAATGACGAGGAGAAAAAGAAAAACGACCAAGATACAAGAAGGATACTATACATATATGAATACACAGTCTTGGAGAGGAACGCTGACTTTAAGTCAGAGGAGTTGGGGAGAAGATAAGTGGGAAGTGACAAGAGATAAAAACGGCGTAACGGTAACATTTTTCGCTGGAAAGGAAAATCCCATTTTACAAGGGCTATCTGATGGAAATTGAGGATACGTAAGAGAAGTATCAGAATTCAAAAAACAATAGAAGCTACAATTATATTAGCAATACTAGAGAGACAGGCTGAATTACGGAAAGCTTGCAAACGACAACTTAGTACCCTGCACAGACAAAGACTATATTTCTTAGTCATACCACATGTAACTGAATAATTAAAAGAAATGATAATAGAAAATTATGACATAAAATAAAAGGCAATCAGGAGGACCAATACAGAAATAGTCACAAACAAATGAAAGTAGGAAACAGGGCACTAATCATTTAATGTTGATGTATAAAACACTATGCAAACAGGATGAAGAAGTCAAGTCAGATGAATAAGAGAGCTAAGTAGAAAATAAGCGCGATACACCATTGGAGACTACTATGCTCTCAGATAAGTACTTAGAATTTCTAAGAGACAAAACGTAAAGACAAATTTGTGAATGCACACAGCCTAGTGGCATTCTAACAAAAATATCAGAAATATCATCCAACCCACTTAAAAGCTATTTGTTTCACCGTCTTATATTCTTATTTGTTCTTGACTTTTCGACCAATGAGCTGCGAACAATGCTGTGTAATTAAGATTTATCACAAAAATGCAGAAAGCCGAAGACGATAGAAGATATATTACATTCGGGGACAGCATATGGGTATGGTGATGGCACACATCTATCTTTTTAGGAATGCAAGGAAATTGTTTGTGTTCATCAAACACCTTTCATGTAATTTAGGTATAGTTGTTATGAAAAAATCAGCTGTAGTTAGTCTCTGGTAAAAAAGAAAGAAAGTTTTGTAATAAATGTAAATGAATAATGATTATTCAATTCAATAAAAAAAAAATTCTAGCACTGAACTCAAGGTACTTTTACAATAAAGATTATTATTTACTAGTTTAGTTATTTAATTATTTTCTTGTAAATTTACATAACTATTTTATTATAGTAATGGATACACGTTGTTGCTTGATTTTCCGTTTAAAATAGTTTCATCTGTATTCTGAAAGAAGTCAGAAAATTATGTATCGAACACTACTATACTTATTAGTAATTTTCCTTTTCTTCACTTACTTTCTTATGAACTCTATTGTAATGCTTTTTTAATACATTTTCTCGTAAAAATTTTTTTCCAAAATGTTCACATACTTTATTGTGCTGCGGACTGTATATGTGTAATTGTCACCGTAAATGTGTAGCTTTTGTTCATTTTCAGTCACAGATGAAACAACATACAACTTTATTGAACAGATTCTCCCCTACGGGGCGTACGTAACGATTTTTTTTTAAACTATACTGCACACACAACATTAAAAAAGTTTTTGAAGCGAAGCTTCTTACGTACCGCCTTCACTTGATGGAAATAGGGGTAAGAGTCACTCTTTTTCTTGCAACCTTCATTCCTGTTCGTTGCCCCACCCCCGCATGCTCTTTCGACAGCAAGAGTAGTAGATATGTAGTATACGGTAGCAGGCATGTCCACGTGCTTTCTCTCTTTCTTTATTTCAGCATCACTAAACGGCTTCAAAATTTAAAAGTAAAACTAGACAAGAAACTTGAAAGTAAGGCAGGTAAAGTACAAATTTTCAAGATAACACATGAGCCAGAAAAATATTGAAAAAACCTGATCATAAATTTTCTACGTAAGCACACTAGCTAGCATACATTCGTCCTTGTATGGAAAATGCTTTGCATTGGATGGTGGCGTGATGGCACAGGGGAGGAGCTCAGCCCTACATAGACATCCTAGTTTATTGAGATATATATATATAGTGATTGTATGTACCTATATAGGTATTGTTTACAGAATAATCTTCCATAGAATTTTCAGAACTTTTAAAAATTTAAAGAAAATAGCTATCGATTAAGGAAATTAAATGACTCATTATTTAATAAGCGGATAAAACTTTGATTGTTTCAGAAAATATCTACTTAACATTATTTAAACTGTTCTCGTTGTCTTTAGTAATTCTTAAAACACGATACACTCATGCATTTTTTTGGTAGTTAAGGACGTTGTCTAGTTGTATAAAATAATAACAGAATCAAAAGAAAATTGAAAATATTCGTATTTAGACTATTTTTAATCCACTAATATTTTTTTAGCATGCGTTATAATATCAAATATCAAGAAATAACACGATGAAGAATCGTGTTTACCATACGATCTTACGGGACGGCTACTGGATCAGCATTCAAAACTATGATAGAAATAAAACATGTCAACAAAACTTACAGAACTGATACCAAACTATTCAAAGAGTTATCGTGCAAAGTTTCAACTCATGTTATAATACTTTTTACAGATTTAAACATTAAAATTATCAAAATTCTTTTAAAAATCATTCATTAAGTTAGTATTGTGCTATGCTTATCCATTTCATTTAAGGTATCGATAATGTAGTTACTTACAAAAAAATACATTAACTTAGGACGTTGCTCTGCTTATGCAAATAATAACAAAACTACTTAAAACTTGAAAGTATGGTAGATTAGAGTATTCTGCAGTTGTTTCTAGATAACAAATTTTTATTTTTGTTCAATTTGTAATTTCATGTGTTTTTGCATACGGCATTACATATGACGTCCCCAATTCAAAATCCCTTTGCAAAGCCGTATGTAAAATCGCAAGAAATGCCGTAATCCATCTTTCAGATGGGTAGCCTAGTTAGAATTTCCGATCAGGAATGAACGTAAACGTGACGTTCTCAAACGGTGCAAAATTTTAAAGTATACAAAATAAGATATTTTTTTTATGGGTCCTGGGCCCATTATTTTTTTTCTTATAAATTTCTAATTTTTTTGTAGTTCTATAAACATCTGGGCAGTATTCACGCTTGAGTAAGCTCATTGACCTGAAATCGTTTAATAAGCAGCTAAAAATTTTGAATTTTTTACGCTTAATGTTTTACAATCTGAGAAAATGTTTTTAGTAACCAATCCCATCAAAGAAAACACCCCATATTAATACTGAGAATGTCTTGAGTACGTATATTTAACACATCCATGTTTAACACACTCTCCATTTTCAAACTCTAATTTACTTTATTGTATGGATCCTTATTTAGTATTTATTATTGCTTTCCAACACTACTTCGAATGAATACAGGAAATAACTAAAGACCATTAATTGGCTGGTACTATAGTAGTCACAGTTAACTACAGAAGTTATCTGTATAAGAACCTAGTATGAAGAAAAAAACGATAACAGTGCTAAGATTATATTAATATAAAACTTCACATTAGTGAAAATGGTAGCAACAGGAGCTAGTTTTAAGAAATAAATCATTTTTAAATGATTAAATCACGTTAGTTTTTTATAAGCTAGGTCCCTATACTGCTACAGCAGCTCATTACTTTTGCCCGTAGATAGTAGCGCCATGGGGCACCTTTGTATATGTATACATAATTGCCTCTGACAGAGATTAGTAGTTTTGAATACACAGTAAAGTATGTAACTACGTTCTTATTTTGGACTACAAAAGAATAATAAAACATACATTTCAATTAATAAGTAATTAAAATTGTTTGGCATTTTGTTAGACATAAGCGATTCTTTGAATTTTTCTCCTTAATTTGTCAGCTTTAATGTTAAAAATGTTGATTTTCTCTAGCAAACCATGACGTAACCATTATTATTCTTATTGTTAAATATAGTTGTGAATTATATAATTATCTTGTCTTACGAAAAAAATTTAGAATAGAAATATACCCAATAATAAAACATAGTACCTACTGTTCTATAACTAAGTCCTTATTATGAAACTTTTCTGAAAAAGTGTGACAACGGTCCAGCTACTTTTCCATCATAGGCTGTTAGAATTAATGGAAAGAACTGCACACACCTTGGAGCATTAAGGTCAGCAATCGTCCTACTGATTTCTATTTCTGATAAAAACTAAATTACTTACTATTTCATTTTCTTCGATTTTTAATTTAATAATCAAGTAAGAATTATGTTTCTATCAATAAAAATTTTGAATCTTGGAATATTTTATATAATTTAGTAGTTAGGATTATTTTGAATTAAGCAAGCAAATTTAATTAACAACAAAGTTACGTTTATCTGATGATTTAATAAGTTTAGAAAAGCCAGAAATAGTTGACTTTACAAGTCGTATAAATTCTAAGGTTTCAAATTTGCATTCACAATATTTATGCAAATTATAGTTTTCTTAACTCAACTTACTTTTATGATCGTTAATTGAGCAACGACGATCCTTTTCCTACACGAGAGTACTCATGGTGATGACAATAACTAGGCAGCTGCTTTTAATGTCAGAACCCAAGTCAACGGTCTTTTCTTTCTTGTTGCTACTTGATTTACTTTTTAGGCGAGTCTACAGTGGTCTAGTTTCCTCGAGCTTTTCTCACACAGCTTAGTCACCAAACTAAGTCTTACATTTGTTTTAAGTGCACGCTTCTAACACATAGCTTAATCACCGAACTAAGTCTTACATCCACTTAAAAGACGCAACAGAACTCACTCTTCAACCTTTATAGTTACTTTGGAGCACTTAATGAAAGAGAAAAGGCGAATATTGTTATGTGCGAGGAGTTTTTATACTTTTGCGTTTAAGGAGGACGCGTCAAGTTGGGGATCTAAACAACCAATCAGAGCTTAACCTAATTATTCTTGGTTGACGTGAATACAGTATTGGTATAATAATTATGCAGTAATTGATGGTTAAACCTGCTGATCTCTTACATTTTATATTAGGCACAAGTTGTTGCCAAAATTATGTATGATATTTCTTGCGGACATACGCAGTAGTGAATGTTAGTTTTGCGATGGTAGTTGGTTTCAGAAGAAGTAAGTTATATACCACGTGATTGCAGCATCAGGTATACCGCTTGATGTTCGAGATCGCTGAACTTATGCTTTTCATTATTTAAAAATGGAACTCGTTTTGAAGTAACAAATATTAAGTTTATGACATGAGATGTCACATTCCCCCCCTCTGCTAATCGCCACCCTAGGCAATCACAAGAGCGAAAACAGTCGAATCCGTGTCAAAAATTTAAAATACAACATACTTATAATATACGTATTCCTAGTAATATATAGTGTTAAATTATAAAAATAAGATATAAGAACTATGGTCAACATATTAATTAATTCAATTTATATTATCAATTATTATTTCTTAAAGTGTGGCCGTTGCAAGTCTTCTGTGTTAAATTCATTGTATGTGATGTTGTGCTATAGTTATGATTGTAGAATAGTTTTGCAATTCGGAATTGGCAGCTTAACGGTCTTGATTCTTACTGTGTTCGATAGGAATGATGCCTGCCCTTTACTGTATCGTAATTTATGAGCAAGGTGATTCGAAGTTGTTGGTCAGCTCTCTCTTTTTTTTCTGCTTAAGGCATTATATGATATAGCGGTGCCCCTATACTGTAACTGGAGTATTTAATAAGGTTGACATTTAGCTGTTATCTGGAGCGAATTGCGACGAATCGGTCGTTGGGCGTGTTAATAGAAGTTATTAGAGAATTGTCGATTACTTTTCTTCTTGATTGTAGTTTTAATTGGTAGTTATATGTAGTAGGCGTGGATGTTTTGCATTTAATACAGTATTCTAATAGCATTGATGTTTTATGTGACAGTTCTGTGGGATCTGTATAGCTTCATTGACCTGAAGTGAGAGGAGGTACTGCATTGTTGCTGTCACGCCTTTATTATATCATTCGTATCATTAATCCTGCGTAAAATTGTGTTATAACACTATGAGGTTTATTGTTACTCGTGTTTGGTGTTGAAGTAAGTTGTTGAAAGTCAGTGGTTGGGAATACATCTTAAAAACTTGAAATCTTCCGTTGATGGTTTTGCACATACGCATAATTTATTTTGCGTTTACAAGTTAGATGTTATACAGTAAGAGAGTACAATTTCAACGAGTAGTATACGTAAACTTACAAAAAAAAAAATTTTGTAAAATTTCATTTGACTATAAAAAAATTTTTTTTTTTTTTTTCTTTTAAGAGATTAAAAATTTGGATATCATTAACAATAAGTTTCGGACATTTCTTACATTCAACTATTGTTGAAGCAGTTTAAGTTTGGAAACCAATTATTTGAAATTTATTTATGTATATTTCAACTACTGAAATTATTTCCTCACAAATTTGTTATAGTTAGATCTTATTACTGATTTAATTTCTAATTAGTCATATGTTATAAATTTATGAACAAATATACATTATTAACGAGGATCACAATGAAACCTGACTAAGGAACCAAAAGAAAAAAAAAACAAAATTGAATAGACCTGAAATCGTTTAATAAGCAGCTAAAAATTTTGAATTTTTTACGCTTAATGTTTTACAATCTGAGAAAATGTTTTTAGTAACCAATCCCATCAAAGAAAACACCCCATATTAATACTGAGAATGTCTTGAGTACGTATATTTAACACATCCATGTTTAACACACTCTCCATTTTCAAACTCTAATTTACTTTATTNGGGGTTCTTAGCCATACAATGGTTGGTCAGAAAAATTGTTGCATCTCGAATCGTTATTAGTTGATGGTTTCAAGTAATTGTTTTAAGTGTGATAGAGGTATTAATTTTTCGCATCGGTTCGTATTTAGCTGTTGATGGCAGAGAGTAAACTCAGAGTTCCTTTGCTATAATAAATCCCATTATAAGTGGTCCAAGGATCATCTTGTTACGTTGTTGAAATTCCTGAAATATAAGGAAGGGAAAAAGGAGAAGAAAGAGAAAAGAAAAGAAAGAAAAAAAGTGAAAAAAAGTTTAGTGATATGAAAAAGAAAAAAATAATAATACAAATGTATGACGATGCTAATGCATGCCTTGTGTGGGTAATTTGATATGTTTCTTACAGGGTAAGGTTATGGTCCCCGTTATATGAGCGTAAATATTATCTGTGTTATTAGGAAAGTAACATTTTTGAGTAGGTATAGGTTGCATTGATGGTCTTGCTGGGGTTGCAAAAATCTTGGGCTTTTCGACTTGTTGTCTTATGTTTAGGGATATTGGACGACCTATGGCATGGGTCCATTGGCTTATGATTTTATACGACAAATTTAAATCCATTTGGTAAATTATAAGTATGATAATTACGATAATCAAGTTTCCGCCAAATGCTGTAGCAAGATAGATTTTTTCTAGGGATTTTTTCTATTTATGGTTTGCAATTTTTCTCAGTTTTCCTTTGATATCTTGTAGCGGTAGGGCGTCATTTTATTCAGCCCATTTCGTAATCATTATTTTCTCTTCTTCCTCTTAATGAAGCGTGTTTTTTGTAATGTGAGAAAGTACATCTTGAGATATAAGTGTGGATAGATTTAGGGTTAACTTAGGTTTGTAGATATAGGTGTAAATTAGTTTATGCCACATAGAGTGACGTCACAAGAATGTGCTGTGCACTGCTCGCTTAATGTAAGAATTCTAGAGCCCTTGAGTGTTAATTCTTGGCGATGATTATAATCACAAATTAGACGAAGTATCAGAGGATCTGTTGTAGAATATAGCCATTTCTAAGTGTTTTTTAATTTGGTCTAATATGATTTTTCCGAGTTATATAAAATAATTTCACATTTTCTTAGGGCTTCTTCTGTGGGTTTTGTAAAGAGGAGAAATTGACAAGTAGCATCATCGATTTCTTCCATTATTGCATAGGTAGGTTCACATAGTAGAGATCGACCATAGTGTGTATGTTTATTAATATAGTCTTTATCAGCTAGAAAATAATTTGCTTGATGGTGGTTTATAATTTAATAGTCCGTTTTGGGCTTGATACTGACTTAACTTTGTAAGTTTTGGTGTATATTTTGTGGCATAGGTAGTGGATGCATTCTGTAAATACTATGTTTGTCGTTTCTGATTAAAGGAAATGTTATTGTAACTGCTAACTGCCCGTAATTCATTACAGCTATTCTACGGGAAAAGCTATGTAATTAAGCAACGGTAATTCTTGCTTCATCTATTAGTAGAGAATGTTTGTTACTAAATGAGTAAATTTCTATTACTATTTGACTCAGTAGTTCGGAAGAAAGTAAAAGGTGGTGTATATGACCTTTTGCAGTAATTTGGATTGTGTTAATTAATGTTTTACAGGATTGCAGTATGTAATACAAGAATTCCTAAAAATGTATAACTCATATGCTAACTGATTGTAAGATTGTATCAATTTTTTTCTGTTCTAATAAATACATGGAATTTATGGTTAGCTACCCTATTCGTTGTGTAAATTTTTAAATTATTGATTTTTGTTCGTTCCATTTCTTTATGAAGCGTTTTTAAATTTGATTATACGATATGCGTTTGGTTTGCAACGAGAACAAAAATACTTTCCGTTTTTAAGGAGGTTCAGTCGTTTTTCCCGGGGGGTGAGTGGGTGTGCGAGGGCTCCCATAAAACACCGTGTTAAAGTGAGTCGTACTAACCATGCATAAAAACTGACTACTGTATCACGGTTAATATAACTGCGTTTAACTCGTCAGTGCTTCAAAGTTAAACCATTAACTGCTATGAACAAATTATGGTAGATACTTAAAAACAGTTTGTTTCCGATAGTTCGTGTAAAAAAACTTTAAAACATGTTTACATAATAAAGAATAATCTTAAGAAACTAAGAGGAAACTCAACTTTCATCAACAAAAGTGTGTTGTGAATTTTCAAAAAACAAACTTTTTTGCACAGGATTATAGTTAGAAGTCTTAAGAAAGGCTGGGCCAAGTTTCAGACCATGATTTCTAGTTTAACAAATTCTAGACGCAATTTTGGAAAGATGTCTCGCTCCATGTGAACAGACCAGCTGACAGCAGACGGTGCTCGTTTCTCTCCTATACGGCCAGCATAAAATCTGCTCGCGACTTTGCTTACGTTTGCACAGATATTTTTTCCAAATGCCTGATAAGGTGCACATTTTTTAGTACGAGAGTCTTCTTTTAAAGTTGAGCTATCCGTTTGAACTTTTTTCTCATCATGAATAAATCTCTAGCCTCGAAATTTGTGCAACAAAGGCTGAATAATTGCTCTCATCCATGAGAGCAATGTTAAATCATGCAATTTCAGGAATTTTTTTCTTGAAAATTTAGCTAAGAAAAAATACGAAAAAAATGCATATGTACTTCAAGCATGTTAAAGAACATCTTTTTTTTTTTAGTGAATGAATAAATCTCCTTAAAAACGACCGAAACTCCTTAAATAAGTTTTGTTTAATTCAGAAGCAATTTCTTCGCTATCGTTTGCGTCCATTATTCCAAAAATTCTTAGACATACATCCCTTGAATTCAAGAGGCGTGCCCCCTTTTCTTCATACTATGAGATTCAGTTATTGATCAGTCAGAAACTTTAGTGGTTGGTCAGAAAAATTGTTGCATCTCGAATCGTTATTAGTTGATGGTTTCAAGTAATTGTTTTAAGTGTGATAGAGGTATTAATTTTTCGCATCGGTTCGTATTTAGCTGTTGATGGCAGAGAGTAAACTCAGAGTTCCTTTGCTATAATAAATCCCATTATAAGTGGTCCAAGGATCATCTTGTTACGTTGTTGAAATTCCTGAAATATAAGGGAGATTTCATTCGTAACATCATTTTAGTTTATCCAGATGTTAAATAATTATTTTTCCAATTCCTGATCTAACTATTATATTATTGTTATTTTTATTTATATTAATAATTTCGAAACTTCCGTTGTAGTATTTATCTAATTTTTCCTTCCGAGGTCCTTTTATTGCGTAAACGTTCATACCAACTTCTAAATTATAAGGTCTAACATGTTTATCATCATTTTGTTTACTTTTATGTGTACATTTGATGAGCTTATCATGAGCTTTTTCATGCATATCTCTTAAGCAACGGATTAAATCAATAGGATAATTAGTATAAGACTGCATTTGATTTTTGGGTGGATATGGACTTGGTGGACGTGCTCTTCTGCCGTATACCTATTTATATGGTGTAAATCCGGTGGCTGTATGCAGTGATGTATTATATTCATTTATATTAAAAGGTGAAATTTTGTCCCAGTTTTATTAAGTTGTAGCATTTGTTCTTAAAAAGCTTGCAAGCATGGCATGGCTACGTTCTAATGAACAGTTGGATTAGGGATAGTAAGGTGTAGTGGTCTTAAGGTTAAAACTGAAAATTTGGGATGAATTTGTTAGTCTACCATTTCGAAAACTCTTTCCATTATTGATGAGTACTATTTTTGGCACTCCATACAACGCTATAAAGTGTCTTGCCAGAGCGTCTGTGACTGTTATAGCTTGATTATCGGGTACAGCTACTGCTACACAGTATTTTAAAAATAAATATTGTATAGTTAATATATGTTTATTTCCAGATGTTGTTGTTGCCAACGATCCTACAGTCTCAATGGTTACTTTTGAGAAAACTTCAGCTGGAGTATCAGTTATTATCATAGATTCTTTTGTTTTTATCTGTGTTAGTTCTTGTTCTTGGCAAATTTTGCATTTTCGTACAAAACTTTCAATACCTTTTCTCATACCTTTTCTCATACCCTTACACTAATACAATTCTCTTACTTTTCTAAAAATTTTATTCATGCCTCTATGCTCACTGAAGAGAATGTTGTTGCATTTTATTAGTTTTTGATATTTTATTTCGTTTAGTAAATAAGCACTCCCTCCGAAATATACAGTTATCTTAGTGCTTACATGACTTGAGTTCTTCATAAATTGCTCTGGATAATATTTTTTTGGAAAAATTGTTGGTTATTTCACACTTTTAAGATATTTTCAATGTTTCTATATTTCAATTTTCTATTTTTTTTGGCTAAAGTTCTTAAGGATCGGGTTTTACTCTATAACCACCTATTTTAATCTGGTTTGCTCGAGATTTTCTCACACAGCTTAGCCACTGAACTAAGTCTTACATTTGTTTGAAATACACGCTTTTAACACGTAGCTTAATCACCAAACTGAACCTTACATCCACTTAAAAGACGCAACAGAATTCACTCTCCAACCATTATACTTACTTTAGAGCACTTGATAAAAGAGAAAAGCCAAAAATAATTATGTGCAAGGAGTTTTTATACTCTTTCGTTTAAGGAGGACACGTCAAGTTGGGGATCTAAAAGACCAATCAGAGCCTAACCCAATTACCTTTGACTGACACAAGCACAGACGTGGTGCAATAATTTCACAGTAATTATTGGTTAAAACTGCTGATCTCTTTGAAATTACAAGTTGCTGTTGAAATTGAGTATGATATTTGTGTGCACATACGGAGTAAAAAAGGTTGAAATTGTCAATTATTCACATGCTTTGGTGTACTTTTGCGAATTGATTTAATAAGGTAAGTGTTTTATTATATTGTCTGAGGTTACACGCGTAATTTAAGTTTTGCGATGGTAGCTGGTTTCAGAAGAAGTAAGTTATATACCACGCAATTGCAGAAGCAGGTATACCGCCCGATGTTCGAGATCGCTGAGCTTTTGCTTTTTATAATTTAAAAACGAAACTCTGTGTTTTCAATTAACTGAAATTAAATACATAACATGAGATATTTCTAAAGAACTAGGCCTTTGAATGGGAATAAGTGCTACAAGCACGCCAGCAATTCTTGAACGAAAAGAAACATTACGTAAAGCACGTAAACGACAACTTAACATTTTGCATAGACGTTAACCGTGTTTTTTAGCTACGCAAATGACGACTGGCCTGTCGAAAGAAAGAATAGTAGCCAATTGTGACATGTAATGGTCAGCGTTACAAATAAAAATGAAAAGTTAATTACAGAAGAACAGAGAACTGATGTAGAAGAAAAAAAAGGAAACATGAAATAAGCGATGGAATTTTTAACAGATAAATGAAAATAGCCGAATATACATGACTTACTAGAGGAAAGGTTCAAGGATTTGCGGGCTCTAGTAATAATTGACATTAAAAAGCGAGATGTAAAAGGTAGACTGGAAATGAGGATACATATGTTGAAGTCTAGTGAGATAATAACTATTCAAGAAGCAGAACTACACACAAGTGAAAAAGAAAACAAAATTGCACACAACAGAGGGATTATGGCTTAGTCAGAGAAAAGTAAGAACATGGTACGAAACGAACGTAATGAGCAGCTGGAGAAAGTTGCATACCCTGATCAGTGGTAAGAATATGTGAGAGACACAACACGAATAAAAGCTTGGAAATGTACCGAATTTACCGCGATCTGGAGTTATATGTCGGAAATACACTCATTACATTGCAAAAGCAGATGGCGAATTCAGCCATGTACATCTACAAGGTGTAGGTATAAATGTACACTATCCACCTCTTATATAAGTTTTTGAAGCGATAAATTCAGAACATGAGTCAGGGGTAGAGACCCCATGAAGAAACCACAGCAGTAGTGAGAGAAGTGAAGAGCAAAAGCACGCATCTGAGCTAGATGAAAGAATAGACAGTGTCAAGTAGAGAAAAAAAGACAAAAGTCGTTCAGAAAAGAAGCAAGACCCCCCTGAAAGAGCAGTGGATACAAGTAAGCCTAAAAAAACGGGGAGGGAGTAGACAGCAGACAAGCAGCGATGACGACAGCAATAAACGTACAGCAGAGAAACAAAGAAAGCAAGCTAACGAGTTGAATAATGTGCTATGCAAAACAAAGAGATAGAATAAAGCGAACATACTCATACACTCACCATCGATGGAAAAATATAGAGTGTGCAGAACACACCTACCAATGGAGAGGCTACTATGGGCCCCAAAAGAGGGGTAAGACCCACCCCTACTACAAAAACTAAACAGGTTCAAGGGCCATGCGTTTTAATACTTACATAATCTAGTGGTTATGACAATAACAGAAACAGTAACTAAAACAGAGGTCATAGATGTTCTGCACGAGAGGGGATACATTAATCTGACATGCAAGAACAAGAAAAAAGAAATTCAGGATAAGCTAAAATGATAAATGCAGAAAGAATAAAATTTATGAACATATATGTAAAGGAGCATTTCAAAGAAACGGCACTAAAATAGAACATTGAAGAGTGTATTAAGGCCCTTCAAGATGTAATAGTAGCAAATGAAATAAAAACGATTCAAATCGTTATGGACCTAGTTATCCTCAGTCTAACCCAGTGGGAATACTTTGTCGATACCTTTGAGAAAATATTCAAAGATGCTAGACCAGCAGCGGTACTCTACATGAACACTCTGGTAATCTCACCAGTAGATCAAAGATTTAAAATCACATGGGAATACCACGAAGTGGCAATAGACAGACATAGAGGAATGGACAAGATATATAATAGGATCGCCAAAGACTTTTACTAGAGCAACATATGCCCAGATTTGAGGCAAGTCATCCTAAGATATCCATAATGCCAAGCGAAAGATCTTGTCCAAATTAAAATAAAACAAGCCATGCTCATCACCGTCACATCTAGTAGACCGTTCAAAAAGATTTTTATAGACTTCTACGGGTCCATTAGTCATTCCTCAGCTAATTAGTTCACACACATACTATCTATGTAAGACTGGCTAACGAAGTTTATCGTCCTTGCAGCCATGAAAAGAGTAACAGCTGAAGAAACAGTAAAAATGATTACAGATAAGTTTATAGTATACTTTAGGCCACTATAACGTTAACTATTAGACCGAGGCACTTATTTTATAAACAAAATCATGGATGAATTCATAAGGTTGTTTCAAGTCGATGAAATGGGTAACGCAGAGTTCTACCCACAAACAAACGGCATCATCGAACGTAAGCATCATTCTCTCACGAACTACATTAATGCCTATGTAGAAAAAAATGATCATGGGGGCTAAGGCTTATCTATGTGCATGCAGTCATATAATACCACGGACCATCAGAGGATGGGATACTCACCACATGAACTAGTTTTCGGACAAAGAGCTAGAATACCATACAGTATCAAACTGCCACCCAAAGGCCAAACTTCAAATGAACATCTTGAGAGCTTAGTTGAGACCCTAATAGAAATGAAAACCATAGCAGAAGTGAACCTAGTTGAAGGAAAATATCGATCAAAGTATTACTGTCCTCAAACTTAATACAAGATATTTCTTGGAGGGAGAAATGGTTTATGTGCTGAAAGAGCCATCGGATAGTAAATATGATTCGGAATACGAGGGCTTGTATAACATAATACGTATTAATTACTATAACGGAAACGTAAAACTACAAAGAGGCGACAAAATAAGAGTATCACATGTAAGTAAAATTAAAAAACGCAGTAAAGGCACCGCCAGAGAATAAAACAGGGTGAGGGACACAAAGGTACAGACTTCAACATTCGCCTTCGCATGAAATTTTTCGCAGCCTCCGGACGTAGCGCAAAAATATAACAGAAAGCAAGGATCAATTAGTTATACCTCATAAGAGTAAAATTAACTCACAGACTAAATGTACATATTATAGATAGTAAAAGGCAAATTAAAAGAAAAAAAATTATATAAGTATAGGCTGAAATATGTACATGTAGATTTTAGTAAATTTATGCAAGGGGTACACAAAAAAATTAATGCAAAATTAGCAAGAAAAAAAAGTATGAACAAATAAAAATTTCTTTTGGTAACCCATTGACATCATTATTGTTTAAGAAAAAATCATTACAGCAATCATTTTTACGTAAAGAAGAGCTTAAAAAAATAAAAGTAAAATAAATACAGCAATCGCAGAAAAAATAAGTTTATTTTTTAAGAGGCCCTCAAGCCGACGTCATGTACAAAAGATTGAACCTCCTTTTTTCCCCCTTCCGTCGTCCCCCATTAGAAACAACCCTACTCCTGCTGTCTCAATCTGCTGGCAACCATAACGCCTGAGACGATACACATATTCGTTTTGAGATATCAAATTGACTGCCATGTTCAATGCAACGAATAGACCATTCGTCAGACCGTCTACCTTAAAGAAAGCATAATTTTGCAAAAACTACGTGGACTAGTACTTAATTGTTCATACAAGGGAAACTAATGATAACGCATCCAGATCAACGGTAGACTATCAAGAGGAATAATCGACTACACCCTGTATGTGGCAGTGTTTCCTCAGGACTTGATCGTTAATGGACAATGTTACTAGGCTACCCTTGTTTAAATAGGAGCGTCGACACTGGAGAGAAGGCATACGAATCTACACCAACCCACATGCTTAGCTGAAAGAAATAAAGAGCATTTGCAATTACATATGCTGTTACTTATATAACGACATTGCGCAACAGTGCACGTGAGCTGCTCCTCCAAAATTGCGTCCATACGGACTACACACAAAAATTCTCATGGCGCGAGAAATCGCGTTGTCACACGAGCAGTGTCGAAACTCAGCTTCGAGAACTCAATCAGCAACAAACCTTAGGAAGTACATGTTTTCCAGATATTATAGAAAAAGAATATAGGTCTTGTTGTTGTAAGAAAAAAAACAGGGAAAAATCAGCGAACGCAATCAGCAAATGCGTGTACGGCATCGAAAGTAGAAGTCAACAAAAAATACCCGTATAATTTCTTCCCTAAATCTGATCCCATAAAACAAAAGAGAGAAAGGATAGTATAAGAACATAGTCTTAGAAAATGTAAGGATAAATAATACTAGAAAAATGTACGACACAGGTCAAAACGTAAATGCGGTATACACCACCGTAAAATTATTTTTTTTTTCATTCATGCCTCCAAGCTTGTCTTGATCGAAACACAAATAAAACATATGACAACTAATCATAAAACTATCTGGCTTCACAGAGGTCTCAAAATGTCATATGACCCCACAGGCAAGTAGGGGCGCACAATATTATAACTGACTATTCACAAACTTACTAACCGACTCGTTCGCACGTTAAGCCCATGGGAAGTAAGGAATAACGAAATAAAACATATTTACAATAGAGAACTTTTAAGAAGCAAAAACACTTACATCGACAAAAATACTAAAGTAAACTACAATAATTACTAGGGCCCCCCCGCCCCGTCTCGGGTTCGCCTGAGACTCACTAAAGAGAACACCATAGTTTGTAGACATGTAATGTGAAACATGGTCAGTTAAAAATTTTACATCTATTACTGACAATTCTCAGAACAAAAATCTTCTTATTAAAAATATATTTGCTTGAAAACCATACAGTTTATTTGGTCAAGTAAAAAGCTGTGAAAACTGAAAAAAACATAATTATGCTGAAAAGTACTGTGCATTTCTTATGCCATAAAATAATCGTTGGCATTAAGAGGCCATTGATTTGCAGTTTCTTCCGTATAATCTATAAACAGGGCTTTTTTTTAAAGCTGTAAGGATTCAAAGCTCACAAAAAAAATATAATTAAAACATTTGTTTCTCTTATCTCACAACTTTATTACCACAACAACAAATTTCTGGAGCTCAATCTCTACATTTTTTATCATCACAAAAATACAAATAGAAGATTGAAGAGATTACTATGGGGGTTATAGTAAAAATCAGATCTCTCACCTAATAAATTTTTCATTTATCAATTTTGATGCTACTTTAATCTCGATAAATGTTCAGCGCCATTTTCTTGATGCCTTAAATTGTATCCATTAGACTCATTTAAAGTTTTCCTTTCAATTCGACTTCTTGTGACTTTTAGCATAATATAGATTTTTGCGAGCCTTTAAGGCTATTTTTTCTAACTTTATTTGATTGTAATACATTTGCTAGCAATGTAATTCAACGTTCAATGACCCGGAAAAGGACCAGCGAGCAAATTAAGTAAACTCTTCCTTGACTGAAGTTTCCAACAAACGTAATTGCCTCTGTACCTCAGGATGATCTTCTCTGGCCTGTTATTTTAGCACCACACTGATTAAGAAAAAAAATACAACGTTTGAAGCTTTAGAGCTAGTTGTAGAAGTCTTTTCTAACGTTTTCTGATATGACGTCAAAGAAATAGGTGTCTAAAGCACCTTCTTTTTCTCCAGACTCAGTTGTTTTGGTGATCCAAGATGAAGAGGTTGGTTCATGACGCTTGTCTGTTGGCTCACATTCATTATTTTTTCTTCATAGCTGTTAGGTTCTCCCATCGCAGACCGTGAAGAGAATCGGTAATTCCTGGTTAAATGCTTAGAGTCGAGAGGATAATGAAGGGTCGTCAATCACCGGGGTTCTTAGCCATACAATACAACTTTGCTCATGACGTCTGCCAGTGAATGACTGACTTGGATTATATTAATAGTGGCCAGCTTTACATAGTCTTTTAGTCGAATCGTTCCCGGAAATGGTAGTATAAATGTATTTGTTGGCAAGATAGTTTAAACTTGGGTTGCCCTTAAAAGAACCGATGATATTGATGGTTAAATAGGGACCATGTAACGTTGCGTTTTCTCGCCCTGTGACACGTAGAGTGTCCCGGCCAGGGCGGTCCCAAAGCAACGCTCAAACACTCTTGAATGATCACTGATTCGGCACTGGAAATGACGCAAATGGCACTGCACCTAAAACGCGAAATACTACCGCTTCACGACGCTCGCGGCTCGGCCAACTCAGCTCGGCTCCTGGAGACTCTCACCTAGAGGAAGTCTCGCCAGGGGTAGCCCGTCGGGAAGCAAGCTACTCTCCTGGGGAGAAACGAGCCCCATGCCCTGAAAGAAAACGCTGTCCAGCACTGGCTTACAAAGAAAGGAGAACATTATTGGTCGCCGGGATGCCTAACTGCACGACTAACAACTTTAATTGTGGAGTAGTGCCGATGAACGCCTACAACAATCGTTAACTTGACGGGGCATCTTATAACCACTCTTCACTATCTTTGATTGTGGGTGGCTTCAGTTTTACCTCGATGCCACCTAGCGAATCCTACTGAACTAAAGCGCAAAGCTAGCTTATTTTAGCAAAACTTTGAGCTTATTTATCGCTATAGTTATTAACTTCTTCAAGAAAGAAACTATGCGGAATTCATCTTAAAATCATCAAGAAACAGTATGCAAAATTTTAGCAAAATCGATTAAGTAGTTTTCGCGGTTTAAGATTACAACGGTCTTAACGACTTTGCTTTATATATTAGTAAGATACAAAAAGAGAAAACAAGAGAATTAAAAGATACGTTTATTATTATGTACTTTATTTGTAAAGAGCGAACCACACTTACAGCTCAACGCTGAACTTATAAGGGAGAAAGATAAAAGAAAGTGTACTACGGTACACATGGTAATGCACTTAAATAGATAGCTATCGATAGAGTATACATAGTGTTAGAATAAGTATTGAAAGCATGGACTACATTGCGTGCCCATAGGTACGAGCAAAGGTTCGCAACAGATAGCTAACAGTTTTACATGTTGAGGGTCAATAATCGCGGCAACGGGACTTCTTTTTCTTATAAAAAAATGCCTTCTCCATTGGGGGGGGGGAGCTACTATTAATATGTTATGGAATAATTACAGGGAAATAGATTCGGAAATAATTTTAATTACTGATTTATTCTCGAAAATTTCATTTGTAATATTAAAGTATTAAAGTAGAATATAAACATATATAAATTACAATTGTATGTATATAAAGTTGTTGAATAATATAAAGCTTCTCTTTATTGCACATCAACTTTATTGTATTGTAAGGTGCGTTATATCTAGACTTAAGCAAAAAGTGTAAGCTTTAGTAAAGTATTTAACATATTTTAATAAACAGATAAAGATAATTCCTATCTTTTCGTGGTAAATAGAGCTCAGAATAAGGTCCACGGATTAAATATTTGATAAAATAATTCGTTGTTTTTTAAGTAAGTATAAAAGTATTACGTTGTGTTCTTATACATGTTTAACAATCTTATAAGTAAGTCTACTGAGAATTTACTAAACAAGAACCAGCAAAGCATTGCACTATATCTAGGGTTGTGTGAAAATGTATTAACAAATAATGTATATCAACAATTATTGAGTAAGTGATAAAAAGTTGATAAAGAGGATTAGAAAAAACAATGCAGCATGTCGAAAAATTGTAAGAGACTGAGAGGAAGATTCTTTAAAAGTGAAAGAAGAGCTGAAAAACAATTTAACCTCATTTAGAGATGCGGCTGAAGGGTGGCTAAAGAATTTTTTTCAAAATTAAGAAGAAGACTTATTGGATTATCCAGTTAACCCAATAAAAATGAGGTAAATGCCAATACAATTTTCTTTTATTTAAAAGAGGACTAGAAGATCGTGGGGGCTGACGGGACCTCTTTCAATTTAATTGTTTTCACCAAATCTTCACCAACCTTTCACAGACCTCCGCAGGGTTCTAATAGGCTCTGAACTTTTGATCTACCTATATACGTACCTTTTATTTATGTAAGTCAGTGTAATTGACAGCTTTTACAACGTTGACACTACTCTGTTTGAGAAAAAATAGCCTAAACCTGGAAATTGATTTAAGTAAAAAAATTTTTTCCGTAAAAACTGACTCCACTGCGTGAAAAAGCAAGTCAAAATTTATCGATTTTTGTCTTCACCTTTTTTTCTATCTATTTTCCATATGTTATAATTAAGTTCAATAGAACGTTTTAAATGCGAAAAAGGCTCTGCGCAAGCCACGCGTTCTGCTTGGCTTGGACGCGCCCTACACTTGGTTTTCTAAGTAAAAGAGTTAAATGAATCTAGTTCTTGCTTATAGTGGCCTTTAAAATAATATATATTTTTGTTATACACACAAAGAACAAGTACTACTTTACAACTTTGGGCCACATTTTGCGCTCCAGTAATTCCTGCACCACGTTATATGAAGTGTTATACTAAGCGCAAAGTGTGGGCCTAGTGGGGGCCTAGTGGGGGCCTTTACTCACTTTGCTTTGTGAGCTCCCGGTAAAAAAAAATTAAATTGCTTCATGTTATCTTACATTTCGTAACTTTGTTAATTGTGAAATCTTATTTAGTGTTAATTTATTGTAAATTCCCATTCATTTGGTTTGATTGTACATAAAAAAAAAAAAAATTTATTTAGTTAAATATATTTTTTAGATACATATTTTTTTCGAAAATTTGGAAATTTAGAAATTAGTATTTATTAGCAGAGCAGCTTTCATCAGTATTACTAAACATTTATTTACTTATCATCAATTCATTACTTTTCAAAAAAACATATTGTTGTTTATACAATTATTTCACATTGTTTCAAAATTTTTATAATTGAAAAAACAATTTTTTGTACTACATAAATACAATAATTGATTTTTAGTGCGTTTTCTGCTTTCACAATTTTTTCTTTGTGATAAAGGTGATTTTTTTACTTAAAGACATTTATCACATAGTTAGTAAGAGAAAAAGTTCCGCTCATAATTCAGAGGGGAGGGAGGAATGATGCAATTTTAATTTTAGTGATTTTTTCATCAGACTACATGTAAAATTGGAAATTTATTAAATTAAACGTATGAAAAAGGATACAGTTAAACGATCTGCTATTTTTTAAGGGTATTTTTTATTTTCTTAGAAAGTCGTTTTGAAACCATCGGAAGATTCAATGAAAGTGCACAGTCTTATACTGGCTAGCCTCCTCATTGTTTATATTGTATTGTATCATAATATATTGTTTATATTGGTTTAGTGATTAAATATTAAAATATTTATTGAAACTATACGTAAGTAACGTAAGTGTACTCATTGTACGATAATTGCACCACCTTTGTAAATATCATATTATAGAAGGTATATTTATGTTCATAATTTTTATATCTGCTAGATAATTTTGTAGAAGTATAAGTTTTTACTTGATTTTTTTTTTACTTACTCACAACCAGGAAAAAGAAATTGTCGTCAGTACAGATATTTAACTGTTTGGTAAAAGTTAGTTTAATTAGTACATGGTGTGTATTTTAGTGTGTTTTCCCATTTATTTTAGACTGTAAGAGAAATAAGCTCAAAACCCAGATTATTACACATACTGTATCCTCTTTTCATGTCACTAACCTGTTCAAGTTTACTTACATTTACTAAATTAATACTCTATTCACTCTTATGCCCTCTTTTAAAACTCAGTGAAATCCCACTCATTCAACATCAGCCAAGTTCAAAGTGTGAGCGCTTCATCTCCGTTAAAACTTTGATTAAGCCCTGTAGCTATATTCTGTAACTTTTATTTGGTTAAAAGAAAGTTAAATATATTTTAGGGATTATAAACAATTTTTCCAAATAAATGAGATTAACGAGAATGGTACGTAAACATATTTGCTAAAATTAGATAATTCATGAGCATAAACTTTTTTAATGTGTATATTTTGTGAGCAGCAAAGAAATTTACCCTAGTTTATTTAAAAATAAATAAAAATATGAATAGCTATTTGTACTTACCTAACAATAGGAGTGTAACGTCAGATATTGCTAAACTGAATAAATAAAAATTTGTGACACTCTGTAGAAATGAGTTTTTAATGATAACTAAACAAGTAGCTAGATTTCCGATAATACCCAAAAAAAATATTATTGCGTAAATTGTTGTTAAAGGAATAATGACATCTAACGGTAAGAATCTTGGACCCAAGACGTGTGTAAGATATTCTGATTCTGACATATTTGATTGCATTGTATGTAACGATAACATCTTACAAGTTTTCTTGTATTTTTTAATGATTTCTTGGAAATATCTAAAAGTTAGAAAAGCACATTGATTAGAATAATTGTAAATCATACATCTGAGAACTATCTCTAAGAAATTTCAAACATATGTAAAAAAATGAAAGATAAACAGAAAGCGTTTGTTTGTATACTAGAAAAATGCTACTAAAATTGGCAATATTTTTGTGTAAAATGTGTTACTTTATAATAAGTGAGCCACTTGCGCAAATAATGTTATAAAGTAGTGTTGATATTTTTAAATTAATAGCGTCACAGCTGCAAGTTCCAAAGTATTACACATCTACTTATTAGTAATTGTTTTAGGTATTGTTACAGTGACATACTTTAAGACAGTTTAACATCTTTTCTTGGGCTTATAATCAGCCCTTAAAACTTTCTCAACTCATTATTTTTCAAAGACAAAACGTTTGTAGGCTTGCAAAAATTGCATAAACTGCTAGTCTGACTATTTAAATTTAGACAGAAGTTTAATTACAAATTCTAATGTGTTTAAAACTGCCACAAGGAGCAATAACCTAATAATCACTAAATGTATAATGATGAAGAAGAAAATCGAATACATTATACACCCTATGGTAAAAAAACTTCGTGATAGGATTTCTCCAGCGTTTCGTCAATTCTGAAAATTTAATGTACAATCAGAAGCTCATTTTGTTAAATCAAAAAATTAACATTCATCTAAATTTGTTTCAGATGGCAGTTTATATGAAAATTTATCAATAGAATGTGTTTCCTGCATGTATCTAAAAATGAACGTTATTCATAAAGTAATAAAAAATCAGGATTCAGTTAGCGTATCCTTATAGTACTACTATTGACATTTGTTTTTAATCATGTCTGTTATTGTACTACCATACTTTGACGGAAAATTCCGTTTACATAGTATTAAAAATAAAATTTCCGCACTCTATAGAAGAAGCAGAGGCATTGTACCAAGTGGGAGAAAACCGAGGTGATAAGAGAGCGTAAATTAGCTGAGAGCGGCAATCCCAGCAAGGAATCGATAGAGAGTAGTGGGCTTGTACCTTGTTTCTCACTGTCCTTCTGCTGTGGCTCTGTCAAGACCAAACGAATAAAATTAATATAAGTATGATTAGCTCTGTGTGCTTTGATAAGAGATCAAACTCGTATGTATTGTATTGAAATTAACAAATTTTAATGAATCACAAACTTAATTATAAATTTAGAGTATTTGTATCTATTGTTTGCTTTTGGTATACATATGAATTTAGTAAGAATGATTTTTGGGCTCGCACCCTGAATTTCGTCTTTCTATCCATGTATTTAACATCTATATTTTCTTCCAAAACAAAAGTAAGATAATTCTTCACCACCAGTAAAATTATTGATGAGTCACCGAGAAGACGACAACTAGAGCGAAGAATACTCGTGAGAAAGAGTCATAACAACAAAAATAAGATAAGTACACTCGTCGTGGATATTCAAAAACCTTTCCGAAATAGTTTGGGTGAAAGCACTAGTATTGCTGACATCAAGAACGTTTCTACCCCATCCTGACTCTCTCCTGATCATCTCCTGGAAGATCAGAAAATATACATATAATATATAAATAAAAACCATGCTCCGTGTATGAAGTTGTTTATAACACTTTACTTCTTAATTTCGATGATTTATTAAAATATTACAGACCTATGATTATCAAATCATTACAATATTTATCACGAATTGACTATTCCCTGTATACGCACACATGCATCGATCCATATTTTGGAAAAGTAACAAAAAGGCCAAGGCCGTTTGAATTCTGGGAAATCCGTGTGCGTGAAGGCCGTTGAGTCGCTTCAATAAACTTACTGAAAAATAAACACTCTAGGTGTGCAGAGACCTTGAGCAAGCTATATAAGCTTATATATACAAAAATGCAATCATCCTACATTCAATGTTATTTGTACCACAACCAAAGAGTAATCATAAGTTTTAAGTTGTTATTCAGCTTTCAAATGCGTTCACTGACGTCTTACTAAAAAATTAAATTTTGAATACTGCTCTGTTTGACTGTATATTTTTTATTTTTAGTACAGTGTTGATTATAAGATATTAAAAAACTAGAAGAACTATAGGTCACAAGATCTGGCTGCGACATCGTGCACTACATATCATACACTTGACGAATGATGAACGTATGACGTGAAGCTCAATCCAGGTACAAATATATCTATGAATCAGAACTGGTAGGTCCTGGTGCTCTCTGAACTAAGATTAACACTTCTTATTGTTTTGACACACACTGCATCAATAATACTTGAGATTTTTTTCTAACTTTTGGGACTACTTTTTACGTAAACAAATTATAATGTCATTGTGCTTATTAACAACCCTCCGTTATTTGGATTTTTTGTGAAAATCTAATGATCAACTACCTGCACTTTGTTAAAAAATCTCAAATAACTTAAAATGCCTTAAAATATTATAAAAAGATTTAATAGTTGAAGAGAAATAACAGCAAATATTGAAAACATTTTTGAAAGAGAGTTGACCAAGCTGCTTCGGGGTTGGCCAGGACAACTAAACATTCAAAATTAAATCTTAATACTTTTTTTTATACATTTTAAATGCCTTGTCCACAAAATTTTAGTTATTTACTAATAAAATACATTAGCCTTAGAAAAATATAGTTGCAGCACACATAGGTACACATTTTCATATACGGATCATTGTACGAAAACTGGTATCTTTCAAGGACCGAAATGAACAAATACTTCATATGAATTTTTTAACTGTTAAAACATTTTTTTTTTAGTAACCGTAGCCATAATAAGATAAAATTTTTTATGCTTTGCTAGTTCTACACAATAAAAATTTTTTGTTATTACTTTCTTAATTTATTTTCAAAATGTAGGAGCGTTACAGGCTCGTACAAAATCTTATTATCACTGAAATAAAAGCACTTGCCATAAAAATTTGACTTTATTCTTACATTAATATCATGTTATTGCCATGTATATTTGTACAAATTACTATCTGAGTCGACAATGCAACATTAAACCAAGATACAATGCATTTTAAATCGTTACGGGATAGTGTTACGGGCTCTTAAAAAAAAAAAGCGTTATGGGCTCGTACAAAAATGAAAAGATGCAAGATTGTGACGCACTTAATAAAAAATAACTTTCGCCCTTGTACTTATATCATATACAAACAGCTATATTTTAATCCATCACCTTTCAAGCTTCTAACCAAATGCTTCAAAAAGATACACAACATTCTTAAGCGTTACGAGCTTTTCAAATAGGAGCGTTATGGGCTTTTATGAATATGGCAAAAATTGAGATTTTAACGCACCAAAGCAAAATTAAACCCTACTACTGTACTAGTATCAGATACAAAAGAGCTACATTTTAACCCACCATCTTTTCAGTTGATAACCAAATGCTTCAAAAAGTTACGTGCGATTGTTTAGAGTTACTGGTTCTTAATATTTAATTTGGGATAACATAATTTACAAATTCAAGTTTCTGTAGCAGTGGCTTGTCAGGTATATTGTATTATATATTATTAAATTAAAATCTCCATATTTTGCTTTCAGGTGTTCTCAAAACTGCAAATTTTTGAATTAGATACGAGCCCGTAACGCTAATGTGGCCCTTTTTTTTAAATCTTACACAAAGGAAATACTATTGTTGTATGTTGTATTGTGTATTATAAAATGTAAACACACTGTAGACATACACCAATGGGGCTTCACCTCCCTTCGTGCTTCGCAGGCCCGCCCCCCGCTAACAGATGATGCTGTAACTGAAACATTTTCTCAGAAAGCTTAGATTTTTATTTATTTAGTCTTGAAAAATGAAATAAATAAGTATGGAGTAAGAAAAAAATATGTTAAAGTGGATCTTACTAGATTGGAAAGACTTCAGCATTTTTCTGAATTACTTGGGAAGAAATCTTCTGCAAGGGGGTCAGATTACATTACGATATATTCATGTAAATGCTGCCTTATTGTATGTGGTACATAATAATTTAAGTAATTAAAGTATACTTGTTGATATCATTACTTATTTTTACATTTCATTGATCATCTTTAATGTTTCCGAATAAGAATCTATTTGTAAAGTTTCAAGTGTACATTGAATTTTTTGTTTCAAGTCAATTGTTCGTTTTTTTAAATGTTTTCAATAAATAATACAATACTTACTTCTCATAACGAGTACACATATTCTTCAAATCATAAAATCTTAAATTAAATGAAAGGAGGAATAAAGACGTAATACAGTATTGATAATGCAATATTCAAAGTAGTTGACACATCCAACGATAATTGTGGTGTATAAGTATGGGCAGGGAGAGCAGGAATTACCGTGAAACTAATTATTGTTAACAGTGACCATAGTACATGCTTATTTACTAGTATGCGTGTAAGTGTAAGAGGGGCTAATAGAGTTACGTAGTGAAACTGAGTAGGTCAGTGTGACGCAAGCCATTCGAGACGATGGTTGATGAGCGTTCTACTCGAGTAATAACTATGCATAACAAATACACGTTCAATCTGTTCAATTAACAGTCTGTATACTTATTTCACTAGTTTGTACTCCCTATCATAATATGCAATATTCTCACCCGCCACTGCACCAGATATAATAACTGGTGACGAGGATCAAAAAAAGAATTCACAGTGTGGTATCGATGGTTGTACGGTAATTGTGGAGTGAATAAACTGATGGATAAAACATTGAGAACTTCATGGAAATAAGAAATGAACAAACAGCAAATATTAGAAAAGTTGCACAAACGAGGCGTTGAAAGAGAAGAGTCGGAAACATTCGACGGTCTTTGCAAAAGGCTTACAGAAGCAATAAAAGCAGGAGCTGGTGTTAGTGACCAGAAAAATGAAGACACGGAACAGGAAAGCATCATGTCATAAAGTAACAAAATTTTCTTCGTATTGGATTGTGACGATTAGGAGACATTCTTTAAACAATCATAGTTTTATATAGTTGAGAAAAACGTGGTTAACGATGAAAGGAATATATCCATGCTAATGGCTCGTGTAAATCTAGAGGCATTCGAATTAATTAAGCAACTAATGTATTGAGCAAAAGTGATTAACACGAAGTTCAATGACATTGTGAGAGTCATATCACAATATTTCAAAGCCATCAGAAGTTTGAGGGATGTAACTGTCATCTAGCTGAACAGAAGATGGCAGAAAGCATCTCAGATTTTGTGGCAAAGCTAAAAAGACTTGCACTGCACTACAATTTTACAAGTATAAACAAAGCAATGTGGGACCAAATGTCGTACGCGGTATTGTCACTGAAAGTCAAAACAAGGAAAGAAGAAGGCTATCATGCTACTGCTGTATGAAAAAAGTAGACGTAAACAAAAACTATAAGTACTGTGAGTGTGAATGTCACCACTGTGGTACGAACGGAAATCCATCTAATGCCTGTTGGAAGAAGATGGCAGAAAAGAAGAATGAAAAAGCGATTAATCTAGTGGATCACGACAGCACAAAAGGCGACAGTTCATCCAATGATGACTTCAATTACATACACGCACCACACAGAAAGAACGTTTACGATGTACAAATAGGGAAAAGTAGTGACGCGAGTGATAGTAAGTAGAGAGAGTCGAATGTTATTGAACCTCATGTAATTAAAGTTGCTGAGAGCAAGGGAGTCAAAGGTGTAAATAACTGAAAATGTGGCCATCCAGGTTGCCATTTAGGTCACAGATGATCATGATCTAACTATAAATAAAATAGAGAGCAAAGATATTCTAAGAATATTAAAAAATAAATTTTCCAAACTGCTGAGTGAACAGCCAGATATATATAAATAAAGTCTTACAAAAACATATTTAAATAAGGAGACAAGACCAATATCACTGAAATGTAGGCATTTAGTTTACGCTATCAAAGCATTACTAGAGTAGGAGACAAATTGCTGGGTAAAACAAGAGTACTTCAAAGAAGTTAAAGTCAGTGAGTTTTTAACTCCATTAGTTAGTATATTTAAAGGTAATGGCACTATGTGGAGATTTTAAGATATGTTACAATCAGTATATAATTATAGACAAATATCCCCTGCACATGATAGATGATATTTTTATAAAGTTACGAAGGGGTGAGTATTTTTCTCAGTTAAACTTAAAACACGCGTACATGCAGTTTTCTGTACACAAAGAAACATCGAAATTCTTAACTACAGTTATGCAAAAGGGGTTGCACAGATACGAATTAGCAGTGAAAAAAGGCTATCTATTCTGCGGAGTTCTGGCTTGCATTCCAGAAACAATACAGGTACCTCTCTTAAAAAAATTTTACGTATCGCACCTAGATGTAGTGAAAATTAAAGTGTTTGCGTGTTTATACATTTAGAGACCAGGCTTGGATAATTTGATAGAAGAAATGGTAAAAAGTTGCACAATATGTTTGGGTAAATAATCAAAGCCTACCAACACTCTGCTCACAACATGGCCGTGGCCTAACAAAGTATGGAGCCACATAATATTGTGATATTTCAGGTCCATTCTTTAAAAACATGTACCTAATACTTACAGATATGCATAAAAATGGCCTGTGACCGTTAACTTCAAAAGAAATACAAAATCAGCCACAGGAATAAGGGTAACGGCAGAACTGTTTACGCGCCACACAATATCTTTACATTGCATAACAGACAGAGGACCACAATTTCGTAGCGAAGAGTTTCAAACGTTCTTGAAAAATTTGGGTGTTTAACACTCATTTTCTCCGTCATATCACCCTGCAACGTACGAAGCAGTTTATAATTTTATACCAACATTTAAAAATAAGGTCACAAAAATAGTTGTGGGGGGGGGAGCGCTTAGTGCAGCAATAAATAGATTATTATTCGATTACCGTAGCATACCTTACTATATGATAGGAGTAAGTCTAGGGTCACTCATTTTCAAACGTAAGCTGTGAGCCCGTTTCAATACGCTGAGACCATGCAAAATTATCACGGTGAACGTGCAGCAGAAATAAGCACGGAGTAAAGTAGTAATGAAATCGTCGCCCTCCACTTGTATTGTCCAAACAGACACTGGTGCTATATACACAAATGACACTTTGACCAACTCATCAAATGGGGCAGCATCGATCACAAAGGCTTTTTAATAAATAGGGGAGAGTTGTGGTGTATTAGTATGGGCAGAGGGAGAAGGAATCACCGTGAGACTAATCATTGTTAACAGTGACCCCAGTACATGCTTATGTTCGAGTATGTGTGTGAGTGTGAGAGCGGCTGATCGAGTGATGCGGTGAAACTGAGTCAGTCAGTCCCACGCAAGTGATCCGAGACGATGGTTGATGAGCGTTGTTCTTGAGTTATAACTATGTATAATAAATACACGTTTAATCTATGCAGTTGACAGTCTGTACTTATTTCACCAGTTCCTACACCCTATCGTAATATGTGACCTTTCACCGACTACTGTACCAGATATAACGGAAATGTTTGTAATAATTTTTTCATTCCAAAAATAAGAAAAGAATAGTGAAGGTTGACCACCCCTTAAACTTAGCTTTGAAACTAGAACAATTTTTTTGTTAAAAAATTTTTGAGTGTATCTGCAATGAAGCAGAAATAATAATTAGTGAAAGAAAAAAAAATTGAACTTAGAGTTCTTATACCAAAACTACTTTGAATACTGGAAAAACACCTTTTCCGCCCTCGGGTGGTTTTGGGAGGCTGGTACTTCCTCGGGCGAAAAAACAGTTTTCCGCCCTCGGGTGGTTTTGGGAGGCTGGTACTTCCTCGGGCGAAAAAGCAGTTTTCCGGAACTCGTTCGAAAAGTCTCTTTTACGAACCTCGTTACGTCCCTCGCCTTCGGCTCGGGCCGCAAACGTCTCGGTTCGCAAACAGAGACTTTTCAAACTCGTAGGAAAACTACCATTTCTCCCTATCAGGCGCGAAGTAATGGCGCAAAGTATTTCTCGTGCTTGCGTCATGGGCCCAAAGTGGAACTTTTCTGCCCTAGGGTGCAAAGTACTTTTCTTCCCTCCGGGCGCAAAGTAATCAATTTTTTGTATACCATAATTAATACTTTTTCCGTACTAGTTTGTGGAAAACGTGCGTTTTTCCCATTATTTTAAGTGCTGAAAATTAAATTTCTCACACTGTACATAAGAATAGTGTGCAAAATATATCAATATTAGTTTTTTGAAAGTTATATAACAATATAAAACAGTATAATTTTGAATTGTTCTAATTCTATGATAAATTTTTGAAATAAAATTATAAAGTCTGGATCAAATCCTATTTATATACAATTTTTGAAGAATGAGAAAGGTAGTTTTCCTACGAGTTTGAAAAGTCTCTGTTTGCGAACCGAGACGTTTGCAGCCCGAGCCGAAGGTGAGGGACGTAACGAGGTTCGTAAAGGAGACTTTTCGAACGAGTTCCGGAAAACTGCTTTTTCGCCCGAGGAAGTACCAGCCTCCCAAAACCACCCGAGGGCGGAAATGGATTTTTTTTTTGCAGAACGAACACTTCATTTTTGTAGTCGGGGGCTTTGCCCCCTGGTCCCCCACCAGGGGCTGCCGCCCCTGGACCCCGCACAACTTTTCTTACGAAACATATCTTTATTGCTGCAAACTTTGTTATTTTTTTTTTAAATTTCAATGCATTTTTTAAGCATAAAGTATCGATTTTCATAAAAGATTTTTTTTTTAAATAGCGTTCATTACTTTACGGTTTAACAAAAATAAATAAGTAAATAATGTAACAAAACCTGTTTTCTGTTAAAAACAAATAATACAAATTTTTAACACTGAAAATGAATACTTTAAGTATTAAACATTAATTAAAACTACAAAAAAAATTAACTTAATTTGCAACACATAAGCTTTGCATTCGTATTATTCAACATCGCATTTTCGTGCCGTCCAGGTGGTGCTGGTTTTTATTACCGTACATAGTGACACAGCAAATACATATGGTTTACGTATCCTTATGAGTGTGAGTATCTCTTTGTGATCAGCAGACTTGAATTTGTAAAAAAAAAAAGGGTCAAGAATATTTATCAACTCAATATGGGATACTGTGGTGTCTCTATTACCATCGGGACAGAAGACCATCTTATACTACCAGTGCCAGTATACACATACATACATCATTTTCTATTTCAGTGAAGTGACGTCACGTTCAAAACTCAACTGTTAATACTCAAGTTTTAATTTTTTTTTTTCGCTTCTCATGCCCCTCTACCCCTCTGATTATGGCGCACGCAATTTGTTAACTATGCATCAGTCTTGATGTGTATTTTTCAACTTCTCTAAAAATTTTAGCTGACTGTAAGTATAATTATATGAAACACTTTACTAAACTTGATATGTTTAAGTCCATTGAAGCCCCATTTTCTGTCAGATACACATTTTTCTCTACTGGAAACAAAAAATCCAGCATACTACAGTCATAGAGTTCTAACCTATATAAAAAAAGGAACAAACTGTTACATAATCAACTATAAGTGAATATTGTTGTCTTTTTGTTAAAAAATGTTTACGGATTATGCACACCATCGTTTAGTTTAATCATTTTTGTTTCTTAAGGTAGCTCGTCTATAAAAATAAAGAGAAGACGATGACTGAATCTTTAGATGAAAACATTCCACAGGAATTAATAGATGCTGCTCAAGATGCTGTGGCTGATACTCTGCCTGATGCTTCCAAAATAAAATATAATACAGCATATCAGGTATTCGTCGAATGGATGGAAAAAAAAAACACCAATTCGTTTTCTGAAACTGTACTTTTGGCTTATTTCAATGATCTAAGCAAGTATCTAGCACCTCCCTCTTCATAGTCAAAATATTCAATGATCCGACCAATAATTCAAACAGAAAAAAATGTCAATATTAGCCAATATCACAAACTCAAAAGTTTTATCAAGAAACTAAACACTGGATACAAGTCTAAAAAAGCACCGCCTTTCACAACGGGTGAGTTAAAGAAGTTCCTGTTTGAAACTCCAGACAAAGATTTTCTTGGTATTAAGGTGATTACTGTTCTCATATTTAATACTAAAATATGTAGTTTTAGATATTTTTTATTAACTAACCTTAAAAATTTTAGGTAGCTTTGATATTGGGCCTCACAGGTGCTTGTCAAAGACAAGAGCTCCATAACCTATGCATTAGTGACATTCAAGATAAACAGTCACATCTTGTAGTTACACTGTCCAAAACAAAAACCCACATAGTTCGTAATTTCACGGTAAATGAGCCATTCCGTACAGTAATTGTGAACTACATTAATTTGAGACCCAAGTTGGATAAGTTAGTTCCTGACAATCTGTTTTTAAAATATCTAAACGGAAAATGCACCAGACAGGTTGTTGGTAAAAATGGACTCGGTGACTAAACCATCAAAATTGCTAAATGGTTAAACTTACCCCAACCTCAATTGTACACTTCTCATAGCCTACGCAGAACTTCAACAACTCTGTTAGCGGATGCTGGAGCAAATGAAGTAGAGATTAAATGCCATGGAGAATGGAAATCAACAAAAGTAGCTGAAGGCTACATAGCTGATTCTATAAGTAACAAGCGAAAACTGTGTGACAGGATAGTGTCAGATATTGTTGAAATACGAGACAACAGTCAGCC
This sequence comes from Copidosoma floridanum, assembly GCF_000648655.2. The sequence goes on along the minus strand of NW_019379504.1, from coordinate 215,666 downwards.
TTCATCGTCAAAACAAGTAAAACTCAATGATTCCAGTGTATTTCCTCCAATCGTCGACATGACTGATACAATTAAAGTGTCATCAAAAGATACGCCTCAGAAAATGAACATTGATGAGACATCTTGTGACTCTCTTACTGCAGCAGCCATCAAAAACGTTACAATAAATATGAATTCTTCAAATTCTAGCTCAAATCCATCTACCTCAAAACCTTTTCACTTAAATATAACAATTCAATATTAATTCTTTCATGGTGGTAGATAATTTCTTACTTTGTTACAATAATAGCAATTATTGAATGTTGATCTAATTAAAAATTTTATTTGATGTTATGTATCTGATTCAAGTGTAAATAATTAATTAAGAAACAAAGTTTAATGTGTAAAAAGTAAACATTTTGTAATAAAAAAAAAACATTTTATAAAAAGTCTCTTGTTTGTTTATTAAAAAAGGAGGAAATCAGTTAAATTATGATTTAAGTTTTATAAACTTTTGTTATTTTTTTATTATATATGTACAGTTGATAACCTCACTTTGCACCCTTGAGGAGAAAAATAGTATACGCTACTCAAGCGCAAGCCTTTGCACCTTTGGGCGAACTTTGCGCCCTTTGACTACTTTGGGCCCTAGGGTGCAAAGTCCTTTTCTGTCCATGGGCCCAAAGTAGTCAGCGGGCGCAAAGGAAGACTTTGCGCTCTAGTGGCGTAATGTACTATTATTACCATTTATTTTATACAAAAATGAATTTTTCGTAGTTCCAGCTTGCGCAACTTAACGACTATAAATGAATTAAGAGGTTAACCTTTTATTGTGGTAGGTCAATAATATGGAAACCCTTGTGATATGAACACGGTCAGTTACATGTTTTCTGATTAAGACACAGTAGGGTAAATAGGGGTATTATCGCGGTTTTTTTTAAGTGGTTAGCTTTAAACGATCGTACAAGAAATAAAGTGCGTCAAATCGTTGTGATTTTTTTTCTTTTATTAATGTTGGACTCAAAAACTATTGAATTCCACTTTCATAAAATGTATTAACTCATAAATATCGATTCAAAAAGAGGTTTTAAAGTTCAGTTGTTAATGCTGGTATTATTGTGGGCCTGTATTTATTAATTGTGCACGTATTGTTGTGGTCAATTTCAATACTAAGTCAACCGGGTATCCGCAATCATATCATCACAGTGAAAGAGGTTGTGTGCACCAGTTATTGCGGACGTGATTTTTGTTATATAAATTTAAAGTTTTTAAGACAATTTAGGGATTAAAGTTCAATGAAATAGGTAATCCATAATTTGATTTAATGATTTTAAGTGCTTACTAGCCACAACTTGTCAGTTTAATTAAAATATAAGCATTATCCGAGAGTACCGCGATAATTGAGCAAACGCGATAATACCCATCTTTACCCTACGAAAGATAGTGTTTTTGTGTAAAATGAGAATAAAAATGATACAGAGAACAGAAATATTGTATAAAAATAACTTTTTAATTGTATTTAAATTTACTTGGTTTTTCATATACACTTTTATGTTTTGCAATACGTCAGAAGAATTTTTTTTTAATTGTATGAATGTTTCCATTAATTGATGTAACTACATGAAGTTATAATATCTTTAAAGCTCTGTCTGTTTGTGGCTTTTAGGACTGATTGTCTTTTTACAATACTGTAAAAATATACCATTCAACGAAAACATTTAATTATTCTAGTCATGTCCCAAGTAGGGTACATTTTCATGATTTCGCAAAAAGAATGATTAGCGATAACCTCTATATTTGTTATTATTTTACCATAGTTTTTTGGGACAATCATAGAGTTGTTAAGACCAATTAGTACCACAAACCAACATATGCAAATTTTTATTTGAATTTTGTCTCATATCCTGGCATCACAAAAAGTTGGCATTTTTTATTCTTTAGTTGATTGTGCAAGTAAGCTTTTAGATGAATAATTTCATCGAAAAAATTTGTATAAAGTATGGACGATTTAACAAGCTAATACTTATTCTCCTAATTTTATTTCTAGATGTACTAAATCTTGACTTAAAATTATTAAATCAACATTTAAATAAAATTATAGCTTTGTAAATACGATTGATTACTGCCCTGACAATTTTGTAGTTTGTCTCGTTTTAAACGGTTGTAGGAAAACTTTTAAGAAGTATTTTCAACAGCATATTTTTAATGTCATTTTGAAAACTGTTTGTAGACTTAAATCGACAAAAATATGAAATTAAAAATTAATATAAGTCATTTACTGTTTGTATACTTTATTGCAATAACTGTAATAAGTGTTATCTAGGTTTAACAAATTGTATATTAGAAAAACGTTATCATGAACATAAAAACAACTGTAGGAAGGAGAAAGAATCTTCTGCTGCACATATACAGGTAAGGGAGAGCAAACACACATTTGATTTCAGTTTAGTTAAAGTTTCAGACTAAGAAGTTTTGTTGTACGAATCTGACATTAAAAATTTTCTAAAATGAAATAATATTTAGTTATGATTTTAATAGTAGGCCACTTTTCTCAGATGTGACGTATACGTATACATTACAGTCATAGCTAACCTTATCCTACTTTTGTAAACATTACTGTGATATGACTGCTGCGATTGCTTTGAGCATATAAAATTTATTGTATTCGTATTTATTTTGACCAACTAATGTTGTTTATTGCAAAACTTGTCAGTTGTGTATTTCATTGACACTCAATACATCGTTGCCTATAAATATTTCGTTATTATAGTTCAATATATTACTTTAAAGACTTAAAAGGACTACCGATGTGTAGTCGAAACGTTGCTATACGAACAGAAAACTGAGCAGCATAATCCCTTCCTATTGTTTTATGCTATCAAATGACTATTAACATTATTTTTTCAAAATTTTATTAGTTTTTAAGTTTTTTTAAGCCAATTTGGTCAACTGATAACATTTGTGAAATTTTTTTATACGTATTAAAAAATTATACTGAGAAAAAAGCAAATTTTTAGATTTTGTACGAAAAATCCTATCTAATAAAAATCGTATTCGTATACAGTGATATCTTTTATGTATTCAATAAAACTAAAGGCAAACGGATTTCCAGGAAAGAAGAAAACTATGAGTAAATAAATAAAATTTTATTCAACAATTACAACATGACAGAAATATGATAAGATAACAGATCAGTATAATCAAGAATTTTTTTTTTTTTATCTTAGAATCGGTTATCACGGTGTTACGTATCTCTGTTATTTTCTAGGGCTACTGATGATAGCTACTATGGTCACTAATTTTTTTTTTTTTTTTTATTACTTAATAAATATGCATGATCATGTCACATCATAAGATTGCATGTAAGTATTTAAAAATTAATGTATAAAAGAAACTATATTATTAAAAAAAAAGTTAACGTAACTCAACTTCAATACTTACCAATTATTATGTGAAGTAATAGATAAAATAAAAATGTATGTTAAATAAAGATTTGAAAAATTTAATTCTGACGATTTTAACTCAAGAATCAAACCAGCAATCTTCTGCAAACTAGCTAAGTACCATATCCAATATGCTACAAGTGCCCCTTATTATAGACTAGTGGCCCCCCGTCTCGGCTTCACCCTAGACTCACTGAATGGAACACCGTAGTGTGTTGACATGTCACATGAAACGTTTTCAGACGAAAATTTTATAGATATATTTCTGATACTTCTCAGAACAAAAATCTCATTGAAAACATATTTGTTTGGAATCAATACAGTTTACTTGGTCAAGTAAAAAGCTGTAAGAAGTGAAAAAAATATAATTATGCTAAAAAGAACCGTGCATTTCTTATGCTGGAAAATAATCGTTGGCCTTAAAAGGCCGTTGATTTGCAGTTTCTCCCGTATAATCTATAACCGAACTTTTTTTGAAGCTCTAAAGATTTAAAACTCACAAAAAATGTATTATTAAAAATTTTTTTTTCTCTTATCTGACAACTTTATTACCACTACAACAAATTCCTGGAGCTCAATCTCTACATTTTTTATCACCACAAAAATACAAATACACATTCTACCTATTTAAAATCTGAAAGATTCAAGAAACTACTAATACGGTTATAGTGAAAAGATTATCTCTCACCTAATAAATTTTTCATTTATCAATTTTGATGCTGCTTTAATCTCGATAAATGTTCAGCGTTATTTTATTGACGCCTAAAATTATATTCATTAGACGCATTTGAAGTTTTCCTTTCAAATTGACTTCTTGTGACTTTTGGCATAGTTGAGACTCTTGTGAGCCCTTAAGGTTATTTTTTTTAACTTTTTTAGGTTGTAATGTATTTGTTGGCAAGGTAGTTCGACGTCCGATGACCCTGAAAAGGACCAGTGAACTTCTTAAGTAAACTCTTCCTTGACTAAAGTTTCCAGCAAACGTAATTGCCTAGGTGGTCCTAAAAAAGCCGATAATATTGATGGTTAAGGATTGAATGTGAATAATTATGATGGCTCTGGAAAGGACCAGTAATGATACTTCTAGCCATTCCTTATTATTATTCTTGATTATGGAGAGCTGGCTGTGCGGATAGTAGCTTGACTCTAACTCTTGGAGTCTCTGTGTACGGAGACCGTACTGGAGGGAAGTATGCCGCTGATCAAAGAATATATCGTCTTCAGGTCGTTCCCCGGATAAGCAACTGCTCAGCTTTAGTCGGAAAAGTGGGCCTGAAGAATACCTTCTCTGTAGGTATTCCGTTGGGATAACCATTAAGAAGGGGGCCATTGTGGCTGTCATTATTTTTTTAGGCTGTCTCTTAGCTTGCATTTGAAGTAGAAAATTCTCTGACGGCACCAGACCAGATGGTTGAACGGCCGCAAAACTCTGAAATGTAATTGGAGCAGGTTCTGCTCTGGCTAGAGTTAATATAGAGACGTCTCGTGGTATTCCACCAGAGACGTTGATGGTCCAAACGCCTATTTTTTTCGTGGCACTTGGTTATCTTGGTGATCGGGGGTAAAAAACAATTAATTTGTTTGTCCATGAAAGAAGAATGTCATTGGTAGCCGGGATGCCTAACTGCACGACTAACAACTTTAATCGTGGAGTAGTGCCGATGAACGCCTACAATAATCGTTAACTTGACGGGGCATCTTATAACCACTCTTCACTATCTTTGATTGTCGGTGGCTTCAATTTTACCTCGACATAACCTAGCAAATCCTACTGAACTAAAGCGCAAAGCTAGCTTATTTTAGCAAAACTTTAAACTTATTTATCACTATTGTTATTAACTTTCTTAAGAAAAAAACTATGCAAAAACCATCTCGAAATCATCAAGAAACAGTATGCAAAATTTTAGCAAAATCGGTTCAGTAGTTTTTGTAGCTAGCGATTACAACGGTATTAGTGACTTTGCATCATATATTAGTAAAATTAACCTCTTCTTTATTGTTATAGTGTGGTTTGCTAGCTATCATTAATTTTGATACTTTTTTTTTTAATAATTCATTAGTAAGTTAACAATCAAATAAATTATAAAGTAATTTATTTGTTTAACATTTTTTTCATATAATTAAATAGTTCTTTTCACAATGTAGAAAAAAGTGTTTTGTGTGTTACCCAACTGTTCAACGTATAAGTATTATAAATTAATTATGT